>WBNO01000101.1:171162-297685 GCA_013400575.1 Peucedramus taeniatus
TCCCCGCGCCGTGCCGCCGCAGCCGCCCGGCCGCTCGCCCTCCCCGCCGGGTGTGGCGACTGCGGAGCCGGGAGGCGCTGGCGGCCAGGTGGGGAAGATCGGTGGCCCCGCGTCCCTGCGAGGGTTGGTCTGGGGGAACGGACGTGGGCGGCTTGTGCGATAAATACCGTGTCACCTCACCAGTGTGTGACAGGCGCTCTCGTGTGTTTAAAAGTCGCTTTTTCGAGTGCAGTGCGGACACAGGGATTTATATCTCGATGTGCATTCATATTTAAAGCTTCGGTTTATTTTTACCTATTTATTTATTTATTTGTTGTTTTGGGCTAGGGCAAAGGATTAACTTATTTCGTGTATCGTCTGGGATTTTTCATCAAATACAGAAAAATAAGGAAAAAGGCTTTTATCATGGTGAAGATGCCTGCACCTAAATTAATCCTGCTAGAAATGTAAATTGCATTGATTTCTTAAGGACAGCGGGATGGAAGGGATGGTTTAGATGATTCATTGCTGTTTTTCAGTACATTTGCTAGTACTAAATCTGAAGAAGCTTATCAAAAGTGTTACAGCTCTGATTTTAATCCAAGTGCGAAAGGGATGGAGTTAACTGTTCACACTGAACATATCCCTGAAATAGTTTTTACAGCATGTCACAGCATATGCTGACATTTGCAGCGCTGAGTCCTTTTTTAATGTTAGGGTATAAGATGTTAGATTTAATATCTGAAGTTTTTCAGCTGCATGTCTTCAATCAGTCCTGAAAATTTTTGTCAGATGGGAATGGGAGTGGCATAGTTTAAGACAGCTTGATTTGAAGATACTGATAATTGATTTTTTTTTATTCTGTGTTGTTAGTAGCAGTATTCTGAAAAATAAACCCTCAACAGATGGTTATTTTGACTATGAGAACTTGTTGGGTCTGAGTGTACTTTATACTGGTGTCACTTGCAATTTCATGTGTCATTAGCAGTATTGACTAATGACTCCTTTGTGTCTGTTGCCCATTGTGTCAATGCAGCAATGGAGCCTGTGCATCGTTTCTGTACTGAAAGGCATTAGTGCATTTTGGTTGAGAAATAATTACCATTTGATGATTGCCATCATCTTCAAAACCATGTTTTCATTCCATTCTCTCCTTTTTTTAAGTCCTCAGTTTATATGCAGCTGATCTGATTTTTGCAAAATTTTGGAGCTAGTAGACGGTTTACTTTTTAAATAAACACTGAGAAAGCTTCTTTTTCTGCTTTGGATCACCTTTTATTTCCTGCTGGAATGAGGTTTAATAAGATTCCTTCTCATACCAATTACTTGCTTAAAAACCTGGGAAAGAGATCAGGCCAAATTTCCCCTATTTCAATGGGAGTTTTATCAGGAATGGGACTGAAAGGTCTGGTTTTTATAGGTTGGGGAACAATAGGATTTTAATTAAATAAACTCTGAAAGCTAATTTACATCTCTGTAAGAAAGAAACCACTTTCTGAAAGTGTTTGAGTATATCTTATTGTGGGGGTAACACAGAGTCCATTCATATGCTGTTTTCAGTGACCCCTGAATCCTGAAATTATTTGGAAGTATCCAATGTCTGTTTTCGTTTTTAGTGCCATATTTTGTATATTGGTATGCCGTGTTTTGCTGCTCAAGGTAGACTTTATTCAGCATTTGGAGCAAAGGTAAAGGTTTCGACTTGTTTTAATTAAGATGTATTGGAAATCTGGAAAGCACATTACTTTCTAAAATGTGTTTTCAAGCCAGTCATGATTTCCCATTCGAGTCCCAGTAGTATGACTTCACTACAGCGATTGTTGTTCTGATGACTTGCTATGGGAGCTGATCTAATCAGAAAAGAATTGCTACAATATAGGCTTTGAAGAGGGAGTGCCATTTCTCTGAATTTCTTAGTATTGTAAACATCTCCTTTAGTAAATTTGTTAATCAAATGTGAACTATGTTGGCTTTATAAGACGACCTTCAATCTATAATTTTAATGCTGATAGTATTTTTTTTCCCTTTTTACAGTCTGCAGAATGCTTCATACTCATCTAGGCCATTATCAGAGTGCCAAATTATCTATGTCCCAGCTGTTGAGTACTGTAACTAGCAGAGTCAGCTGTACAAAATTCATTGCCTGTCTTGGAAGGCTTGGGATCGTATGATGCCACATCATTAAGATGTTCAGGCAGTTTGACTTAGGAAGATAAAAGCTGCCCTTTGTGAACGTAGAAAAGTGAAATTTTACTCTTCCCCTGTTTCTGTTGCCAAAGTAGGCTGCAGATCTTGAAGATCATGCAATACCAAGTACCTTGTTGTTTTAAAAGTTGAAAGCACGATATTTGTGTGTCTCCAAATTCTGTCTGCTGATCATGTCTCTGCCTGTGACAGTAAATAATTAGGCAACTGTTTGCTAAATCTGACATACCACAGAAGTGCTGTTTGCTATGGGAGAAAAGAGTGTTGTTTTCTGATCCCTGGTCAGCTCAGTTGCTGGCTGTCAAGTTTTTTTTTCTTGATTAGTAATTATTTGGCAATATTTCTAAAGCATTTTGATGGAGGAAAAAAGTCACATTATCTCAGATATTTTAGAAATCAGGTTGAATCCAGCTGCTTACTAAGTGGAAAAGATTGCTTCTTAGTTGGTAGAACCTCTAAGAATTCAAAGGCAAACCCTTTATTATGAGAGTGGCAATAAAACAGCTGGTATAGTTTATCTGAAGTATTTTAAATATTTCACAGCTTGTCTAGACTGAATAGTTATATGAGAAATCATATAAATATTTGTTAATATAACTAAAGACTCAACATTTTCTTAAAAATTGTATTTGAGCTCTCTGTGTTGTAAAGAACTTCAAAAATTATTCTTGGTGCTCTGTAAGTTACCTCACGGTTGCCTGGGAACAAAATGTATTAAAATTGTTAGCTGTAGGCTTTTTGATAAATAAGAAAATGTGCAATAGTATTTTATATACTTTTCCTTTTTAAAACATTAAATGCCATCTCTGTCATATGGCATAGGAATGCATTGTTCTGTGCCATTATTATTTGAGCATTAAATATCTGAAGATTATGATTTTAAGCTGTGAGTGCAGTACATTCATTAGATTTCCTCTGCTTTAAATCTGAAGTAATAAACTGAGAATCAAATTTAAATTTATAAATATATCATCCCTCTGAAATGGTCACTCTTTAATGTATTTTTCAGTTCAGGTAGTAAACTTTTATTTGAATAGCAGTTTGTTATGGTTTGACATTGGTGTAATGTCAGTGCTTCTATGAAAATATATTCTCCCCACTGGTTGTTGTGAGATGTGATGAGAAACAGAGTAAAGCAGGTTTAAGCTTAAGAATAAAGAAAATAATATTATTAAGGGAGCAAGGAGTCTTTCTCTTGTACTATAGTCTTCACAGTTGCAACAACCCTTTCCTGAAAGATTTTGAACAATTATGTAACTAGGTTGTCTCCATTTTGACATAATTTTTGATAGGGGTACATTTGTTAACGACAGCATGACTGCGGTGTCTGGAAAAGAGCTAATTCATGGAGTTAAGTGTTGAATAAATCATAGTTATTCAACAACGTTCTTTAACTATGTAAGCCCTTAAAGTTTGAAATGTATAGGGTTATCTGGGCTCTGCAGAGCTTTTAATGCTGTAGATTTGTACATCTGCATCTATAGAAAGCAGATCTATTATAAAATTCAGCTTGACATGGCTGCCTGTGAAAAATACAGTTTTGCAGTTCAGGGACTTCACTAAATTGTTGCTAATGCTAGGAAAGGTGTCACATGAATATTTTGTTTGGAATGAGTGCCTGATTAGTGCTTCCTTTGGGTACTTTGGCCTTGCTGCGTAGCCCCTGGGTCTGTAGGAAGGAGGGGAGAAAGCAAAACTCAGGTCGGGTTGTTAAACTTTGTTACATTTTGTTTCACTGTTGGCATTGCTCTCTTGCTTTAAAAAGATCTGTAATACTACACATCCAGCTGAAGCACAGCAAACAGCTCTGGTTCTGTACTCTGAGAACAAAGACACTGGAGATGGATGAGAGCTAGCAGGTCATCTGATGCATTTTGTTGCCTGTGTAGGGTTCAGAGACAATGTAATTTGTTCTAATGATTGATTGAGGGTAGTGTCAAGTAAAGCTGTTCTGACATTGGGTACAGGTTTTGAATTAAGATGGAAACAATAGATTCTTGTTGTCCAGCTCCTTTGAGCTGACTTCAAGAAGGGAGCATTTGCACAGAATGGTTTTTATATGTCTGAAAATGAATTTTAGGGATTTGGAGGCTCCTAAATGTGTTAGGTATCAGATTTAGTCCAGGGATTATATTCTTCAGAGATGACTTCATAGAGCAAAGACAGTAAGGGCCATGATAGATGCTCCTGGCTCTGGAATATGTGAATTTCTGAATTTCCTTATTTATGCTTTGAAGTTGGGGAGCTGAATATTTAGTCAGCAGAAATCATGCTCTTCTGGGCTCTCAGCTGTGAACTAATTGGATCTTCTGCTTCAGGGTTCTGATTTTAAATGCAGAAGGAAATCCTGAAGTGAGTAATTGATTAGGTAGTTTCCACTATGGATAGTTTTCTTTGACCTCTTTTCAGGTGCTGGTAGTATCTAGCCTTAGGCTTGATCACTCTTCTCACTTTTTTTTTTTTTTTTTTTTTTTTTTTTTTTTTTTTTTACAGGAAAGTTATTTTGGCTGACTATTGGGCATGTGTGGATTATCCAGCTGCATGTCACCTAATCCTTTCTTTACCACAATGCCAATATTCAGCAAGACAACCCTGTTGTTTCCCATGTTCCCAGCAGATTTCCTTCAGCAGGTTACCCTCCTGGGAAGGAAGAATTGTAGCCAACAGAAAATGTCTTCAATTAGGGATGGAAACATAATAGCTTTTATGCAGTCTGAAGTAGGGCAAAATTACTGGTCAACTTGGGCCACCTAAAATGTAAAACCTGAAGTTTTACTCTGTTTCTACATTCCTTCTTGTTTAGAGTGGAAGTTCTGACTTTTAAAGGGCTTGTAGATGGGATATTTCCTTGAGTACATTCATCTTAAATATGAACCAGATTTTGCTGATTTGACTTGTATGAGGTGTTCACTTGGCCTAAAGTGAAGAGGTCTTGGAATAAAGTAGAAAGAACCTGAATGTTGGGCAATTCAGTGAGGTTTGTTTATGTAAAGGCCTTGAGATTTGGGCAGCATTTTCTGAAGCTGAGTTTGATGGGATGTATAAACTGTGGCTGCTTCTCCATGATTTTAATAGGTACCTGTTTGGTTGACCAAGGCAGACAGAATTTGGCCATTGATTCAAATATCTTTTGTATATGAATTGGAGCAGACATCAAAGGTCTGCTTCATTGCTTTTCTGCTACTTCCCAATTCCCATTGAGTCAGCAACATCTTTTAAGTAGAGCTCATAGGGATATTCCATAATTCCTTTTTTAGTATGAAAACCAAGAGGTCGTCAGATATGAGGGGAGGAAAAAAGGAAAATTAACTTCAGTCACTATTGAGTTAAAAGGTTTGTTTTATCTCAATCTATATTTCTGGTTCAGGTGTTAAAAATTGTTTTCTGTGATCAACTTGGCTAATTTCTAGTGGTATTTTGCTTGAAAACCAGATTTTGCTTTATTATTTTTCCTTTACGCTATTTGAAACATGCCTGATTTGAGGAATTTATTCCACCATTTCAACATGTACTTGGAATTAGCTGCTTTGTAAAATAAAAATGGGCTTATTCACATGCTTGAATTTAAGTGCAAGTATTTTATAAGTTCAGGCTTAAAATAATAACATTTTGTAAATGTCAAATATGAATGCAGCTTATTGCTGGATGCCTGAAATGTTTCCTGTAAAACATCATTAAAGCCGTTTAATTTAACAAAGCCTTGTTTTTCTGTAGTGGGTGAAAATATTCATGTACTGAATGCTTCTAGTCAGCCCAGCTTTCAAACAGGTGAAACAATGCTTACAAAGACACTTCAGTCTGCTGGTCAAATCCTGAAGGGCATGTTAATAGCCAGATCTTACAAGTTGCTCTGTGTAGGCAGACTCGGTGCTTTTGTGGGGGAAAGATTGGCTTTGGGAACCCACCCACGCAAGGCTCTTCCCAAGACTGGGGCCCAAGTAATAGTTGATCCTTTGATAAGGCATATTCCTCCTAAAGTCAGGCCTCCTGTAGGGAATTCCAATTTGGCTGTAGCTGCATTAAAAGCAAGTCAGCGTGGCTCCAGATTTATTTTTGTTTTACCTGGTGAGTACATCATTTTGCTGTGGAATGCTAATCTATTCATTCCTTGGATTTTGTACAAGATGACAATAGCTGCCAATAAATCTGTGAAAGGGTGAAGATTCTAGGCAAATGTATTGAAGGTTAAATTCTGCACCTCGCAGTCGCACAATTAGTGTAGCTATTTCTGTAAGACAAGGAGGATTAGGTCTCTGATGGGCTTTCCAGTGGCATAGGCCAAAATCTGCTCTTGATTATAGCCACATGGCCCCTTTGAACTTGGTTTGCCTTTAAACATATCTTTCTTGTTCAGTTTCATAGTTAAGATGTGAAATTACAGTATTTAATGATGTGTTCTGCAATGCATATAAATACAGATCAGCAGTTAAGGGGGGTTCATAACCTAATTGTGTTGGAAAACCGAATTAGTTTGGCCTGAGGTTCAGGTATCCAGCTATCTGACAGCTATGACACTTGGCACCACGTGGATCTAAAATTAGTAGAGCTCTTCTGTACTGGGATTAGAGAGATGTGTGTATGTTTTAGTTCACAAAATGGGTAAAAGTCTGACTCTGTATGCAGCTTTTAGAAGCATGTTTTGGGCATTTTGCAGATGAGACTGTGGGTGAACAGAGAAGTTCCAGAAAGTCTCTTGCTGGGTACTGAAATGGATATCCTGTCACAGTCTGCTCATAGACTTTGCTTCTGCCTGATCAGATTACCCTCTGTGTGCTCCTCATGTGACAAGTCTCCTAGGCACAGTTGAAGCAACATTAGAAGATGAGTGTAATCATTTGGACAGACATTTTGCAGTAATATTAATGATAAAGCATCCTGAACTGTTCAAGGAAAAGAGCTTTTTTGAAAGAGAAATGTCACTTTCAGTGCTGTGGTTTTTATTCAAACAAAACTTCTGTTAATTTTGGTGGGAGCCAGGAACTTAGCTATTGACGTTTATAAATATTTAATGCTTTAAATTACTTTGCCTTTAGATAAATTTTTTATTTTGGGATAAAGGGTTTACATTACATCCTAGGAATTAGGAAATGACTAGAGTGCTTGTTTGGAGAAGCCACTGCTGTGTAGTTGTATATAACTTCTGGGAATAAGGTATTACTGCTAACGCAGTTATGGCTTCAGAGGAGGATATTTTCAAATGAACATATAGAAATGTGATTGCAAGTCCCAATGACCTTTAATAGCAATTAGGCTCTTCCCTGCTGTTTGTGCCTTGGACGTTTTCCTCCAGTCACTCTACATTCATTATCGAGATCATAACCTGGTGTTGGAAACCATTTCATAATACCATATATTACAGATCAGTTCAGCATTTAAAATTCAGTTTTTGAAATGTTTTAAATATTAAATCTTCTCTGGAGAAAAATTAATCATAATTTCTAGAAAGAAAGTAGATTTATGAATTAAAAAGAACATACATTTCAAACATACTGAAATTTTCTTTGTAGAGTAGACTTGTTAGGTTTTATGCCTTTTATCCTCTTAATCTTTAACAAAGCAATTGCTGAGAAACATTTGTTGTTGTTTTGGGTAGGTTTTCATTTTGCTTTGCTGGAAGTTCTTGTCTAACTCCAGTTTACACTGGAATTAAAGCAGCCTTTGGCTCAGTATCTCTTTAAAGCAGAGAAGAACAGACACAGATGACCCACAGGAAGGAAGCCAAAGTTGATTAGGTCCCTTGATGAAATTACTTTATAATTTTACCGTGCTCAACTGGATACTTTTGCACTGTATTTTTTGTTTCAATATTTAAAAATAAAGCCCTTGTTAATGAAGTCCATATACTTCTTGTGAGGCCAGATCTATCCTACCTCTGAGAATATCCACCCAAATTCTCATTTTCTGCTGTTGCAAATTGTTTTAAATGAAATCACATTTGTTCTTGAAGACTTTGCATGTTTCTACTTAAATTGTACATTTATTTTTGCTTTCTTATGGATATACATTTCCTTCAGATCTTGGATTACACTGAGTCCAGCCATCCAACATGCTGTTTAAAGTGGGTGTATGGTAGGACTGAGCAGCATCAAACAGTTATAATCTAATTTACAAAGATTATATTAGTATCCTAGAAACAATACATGTTTATGCCTTGATATTTTGACTGTCATACTGAAGCATTTCTTTGCTTTGGGAATCACATAATACTCAGGAGAACTTAAAGAATTAAGTTTACGTTTTCAGAGTTTGCATATCTCTCCAATAATTTAAATTTAATACCAAATGTAAGGATTTGATTAAATAACAATAGCAAATGGGTGATCATCTTTATTCTAAGCTTGAAATGTACTCTGAATTTGGTGCCTAGATTTTTGTAGCCATTTCAGTGACAATGCTATGAATCATCTGTTGCAGGTCTGGGTGTACCATTAAATTGTTGATGGATCTTTGTATAATTTGTTCTGGATACTGTTTTTTTTCTCTTTGCATTTCTTCATTTAATACACTTTGAGTCTACTCACTTCTGATCTTTGATCATTTGGCTATTTTTGGGAATACCTCTTCATTGGAGGTTGGGAGAAGCTTTTGCTGTTTTTTAAAAAGACTTTGTTCCTAGCATCTGGAAGACCCTCTACCATCGGTTCCCCTTTCTTCTTTCCTTCATTACTTTTAAGTTAAATTTTTGCTGTAGGTTGGATTCCTTGTGGTCCTGCAGGCAGAAGATGGGTTTACTTTGAGGTGCTTCTTGTGGAGTTGAATTGTACTTCCTCATCAGGCTGGTCCCTTCCCTCTCATGGTGGAAAAAGAGAAGTCCTCTATTGCATTCTCCTTCTGCCTGCCACTGGCACAGAGAGCACTTGAGCACTGGCTCTGGTCTTGGAAGCAGTGTGGGCTTCACTCCCTGAACTGTAGATAAAGCTGTTGAGACATCTTTGAGCTTTCCCTTATCATAATGAAATGTAAAAACTGTGTGTGTTGAATGAGATTCCTCAGACTGGGGCCACGTGCTGGTTCCTGCTGTGAACTGGAGTTCCTAGAGTCAGGATCAAGCCTGACTGGAACTTGAGTATCAGGTCATGCACTGATGTGCTCGTGTCCTACTGTGAGAGAAATTCAAGGGTAGTTGAATCCCTGTCAGGGAAAGTGCAGAGAGAGGGAACAGCACCAGACAGATCACTTCTGAAATGACTGTTTCTTTTGCTCCTGGCTTCAGTACTCTCACTTGCACCTGGATGTGTGAGCATTGCTGCTCAGGGTGAGAGTCAGTCTGGTTTTGCACTGCCAGTGACAGCAAATGCTCCTGCCCTGCTGTGTGCAACTAACACCAGGATGTTTCTGTATCTTAACTGCATTTGAAATGCCAAAGATTTGTTTTTCATGTGTTGGCTTAATGACTTGGCTGATAAATAATTTTAGTTTGATTTTTGTTTTTTTTTTCTTTTGAGTAAATAAACAGATTATCACAGTATTTGTCTCGGTGACTAGCAGTTAGTGTTGACCAGTGTCTTAGAAATAATGCAGTCTGCTTGCAATTTGATTTTGTCAGTGTAGCAATAAGCAAAAGGGAGTCGAATTAACATTTTTCTGTTTTCATAATTTTTTTCAGTTAAAATGTTTTTACTTCTATATTTCAAGATGAAAAAATTCAGCTCCTACATGTTTTTTTTGTGCCATGGTATTAAAGCATTTAATGGCTGTACATATTCCTCAGTGCTCCTGCTATTGATGTGTTTTGGGATGTGAGTGTGATTGAATGTAGTACTTTTGTTGCATTACTGTTTTACATAGTATATACATAAATTCATATTTGACATGAATTTAAGAATTCCCTTTGATTTTTTTTTTTTTTTTTTTTTTTTTTTTTTTTTTTTTTTTTTTTTTTTTTTTTTATTTTCTTTTTATAATTTTTTTTTTTTTTTTTGTTTTAGGTAGTTCTTGAATACCTAGTATAAGATTTATTGATCTGTATGCAGGTAACACAGTTTTCCACTGATAGTTTTAGTAGTTCAGAGATGCTTATCTTCTGTTTTTAATTTTTTTTTAAAATCATATTTCTTATCTTGCTATTTCTAATAATCCTCCTAGTTTCAGTAAGTGAGTCTGAGTCAACATTTTGGAGTTCTCCCAATCTGAACACATTGGTATCATCAGACAAGACTGAATGTTTTTGTTTGCTGCCTTCTCCAGCTCTTTAGTAAATGTACAATACATTGTTGACTTCTGGAAAACCACAACATTTTCTCGTATTGGAAGACAGCCAAAATTCAAGGCTTTATTATTCTGTAAGTGATTTTTCAGGCTACAAAAGGATTGTGCACTATATCCTTGTTGGTTTTAGTTATCTTTTGTAAATATGAGTCAAATTTCCTTGTATTTACATGTACACAGACACACATACACATAGCTGTTTTTGTTTTTAACTCATAGGAAATCAAACAATTATGGAGGAATTTGGTTTATCATCACAGAAATTATGGGAACATGCTGCCCAGGTGGAGTTACCATCCCTCAAGGGATTCAAAAGGCATAGAGATGTGGCACTTGGGGACATGGTTTAGTGGTGAACCTGGCAGTGTTAGTTTTAAGTTTGATCTCAATGATTTTGGAGCTCTTTTCCATTCCATTATGGAACATTACATTATATTACATTACATCACAATTTTCCATTATGAGTATTGTTCCCAGTGTTTTAGGTTTGGTTTTGTTTGTTTTAATTTGTGTTTTCAGTTTGCTCTTGGTGGAACTGATCAGAGCTACAGCAGTAAACTCTCAAGCTTTTTCATTTATTTCTTACAAATTATCTGGATAACAGTGATCTATTTTAGTGTAGGTTTTTGTAAACAGGTTTGTTTTTTTTTTTCCTCTGATACCTTAAGTCCATTCTGAATTTGTGGTTAGTTGGTAGTAGATGGGTGTGTACACTGCTTGTAGGTGGATGTGTTTAGGTTTCCTGTCCAAATAATTTATTTTTTGAGACTTCTCCTGTGACAAAACTTCATAATTTCTCTGTAAAGAAGGCTGTGGGGAAAGGAAAACCAAATTGTTTTATTAAAGCCTAGGTCCTTTCTCAGTAAAGAATTCATTCAGATACTTTGCCTTTGCAGTGGCTTGTCTTTTCTCACCACCTCCCTGATTCTGATCATCTGTGAGCATGTGTGTTATTGACTGATTTTGTATCACAATTCTTATTTACTTTTGATAAGTCTCCTGCTTATTTTTTTATCCTGATTTTTTTTCCCACCATTGTGTGGTTAGGGCTTCTATCTGACTAAGAATTTTACTATGCCAGAAAGTTTTCTTGTAGCATGTGCCTGTTTACTTGATGGCACTGGACATTTATTCTATTCGCCTTCTGGTACCAGAGTAAATTATATTCCCTAATGTCCATGTGAAAAGGGATGAACATTGCAATCTCTTTCATTTTTTAAGAAATTACTTTATGACTTCCCTCCATCATCTAACCATATCTGTGTTATATGTAATGGATGGGAAATTTTAGAAAATAGGGGCATGTGTGTATTGTAAAGCAAAAATTTCCCTTAGTACCTAATGTTTTCTCATTTTATCCTGTTAAGATATGTATTTGTTCAAAATAGCTTTGGTTTCAGTTTCTCCTGTTTATATGTGACTTACCTGTTATGCTTTACTCTGTTTTAGAACTATAAATCTTGGTTATTTTTATTCTAAGTATTTTAAAGATACTATTGCTGGCCTCTTTAAAATCCAACATAATTTTTGACATTTGAAATCTTAACCGCATTAAGATTTTTCACTGTTTGGTAGCTACACATTGATCTACTAAAATTTCTCTAAAACTTGAACAAGAAGACATATGGAGTGAAATCCTCACTTTTAAATGCCAGTCTTGTCCAAAATACTGCCAGTACATTGTGTTATCATGCAGATAAGTGTCTTGTTAAATTATGTCTTGAGACAACTGATCAAAACAAAGACTGAATCATGATTTCAAGATTTAACCTTTTAAAATTAGCAGTATTATTTTTTTCTGATTTGGAAGGCACAAATGACATTTTTATTAACTTCAGTAACTACATATAAATATCTGCCTCTTCTCCCAATTGTCTTGCCCATGCTGAAGGTTTCCTGATGGACACTGTTGGCTGCTTTGTTAAGGGTGGGATCTTTCTTGATCTGGTTCTTCCTGTGAGTTTGTAAACAGGAATTTTCATATGTCAGTTGCTGCTGATATTTTTAGTATGACAACAGATTTATCTGCAAGTGGAGCATTTTATCTCACACACTGGGCTTTTGACATGAGGATAAAGCTATTTTTATGTTTAAATTGGTATCACAGTTGCTGTTAATGTTGGTTTTGGTAATGGGCTTGAATGTCCCAGCCCACCCCACTGGGCTCCCCCAGTATCCTACATTATGGTTCCCTGTGTCAGCTCCCTGGGAATGGCCCTCCAGTCATTCCACAGCAGGGCTGGTCTCCAGGCCCCCACAGCCTGGCACTGCTGGGTTCCACCATGGGCCTGGCTCAGCCTCAGCCCATGCCCAGAGAGGTTCCCAGTGCCTGGAGCTGCCCTGGTGTCCCTGGCTGGGGTGGTGGGGTGGGCTCTGGCTGCCAGACCTTGCCCTGCTGCCATGAGAAGCACCCACCACCCCCAGCACCATGACAGTTCTGTGCAGACCCATCTTTTGCTTCACCAGTTTGTTTGTCAATGGTATAGAATTTCTTAGTTTGTAATTTTCTCCTCTTTCCTGGCCTCATGTTATGTCTATGGCAACTTTTCCTATTAGAGTGTGGTTTAGACCTGCCTGGCTGTCTGTACCTTCCTGGCAGGCTGTGTTGTATCCCACACTGTTTAATGTGCTGCCATTGTGTGATGACTTGACAGAAAGCTCAAATGTGTGCTTGAATGTAATGGCTTTTATTATATTCATTAGCACTGCTTAATTACTTTAACCTAAGAACCCAGTGATGGAGAAGGACTAGCCATAGAACAAGTTCACTGCACAACTTAAAAGGTTCTAAAAAGTGGCTTTAACAGGACACTAAGGGGGTGGGAAGAACTCCCTTAGGAGTAAGGAGAGGCTCACACTTTATGCATAAGTATTTCTAGTAGGAAACATAATTAATGTTTGGAAAATACTGTGATTCTTGTAAGAAATGCTCTGGAGTGTGTTGTTATACTGATTTAATGCCCAGCCCTCAGGCTACCCAGTGTACAGAAAGCTCCTTTGTCTGGTGCAGCCAGGAAATGAAGTCTGAGAGGTACTAAAGCCTTAATGCAAACTCAGTGATGTCTGGCAGTATGGGCATATGTAACAAAACTTTATAGAAGACAAAAGACAAAATCCAGTTCTCAATCCTGCCTAAGTCAGGATGTTAAGTACAGTGGTCCAGGTTAGCTGCTTTCCACCACTGCCATCTTATGTATCTGAATTTATGAGGAGTATTAATGTATCTGTGTCTCAGAAATATTGCATTCCCAGAGGTGCTGATCTTGTCCTCTGCCTAGCATTCGCTGCACGCCAAAAATTAAATAGCAAACTGCCTGAATGTTTCCTGTGGTTTGCTAACCAGGGTAACCTATTCCAAAACTGAATGCTGCTTCTGTATGTATTTGCATAATAATAACAGTGATTTGAGTGTTTGAGAGTTAGGTGTATTTTTAGGCCTCTCTGAGCAGGAAGAGTTTTGATTATCTGCAACTAGAATGACAGGAGTATTTTTGCTATTTGGGTAGGAATATAATGATTTTCTTTTAAAACTAAGTCACTGGGTGAACATATAGAGTAAAAAGGCTGAAAGGAAAGCAAATTATAGAATGGCATGCAGGAGAGAAAAGTGTAGGTTCTGGTCTTTGCCTCTAAGGTTGCTTTTTGTTTATTGTAGTTTAAATCCATAAAAATTAAAAGGATAGGATGAAACACTGAACTGTACTCTCTGGTATGGGAACACTTTCACAAAGAACCAGAGCCAAAAAAATTCCACTAATTTACTCCACAGTGACAACCCATATAAAATGTATAGCTGTCAACAAGAAGAATATCAAAAGAGGTTATGATACTGCCTTTTGAGGATGTAACTGTCTTCACTGAAAGCACTGATAATGTCCTCCACTCCATTGAGGAGAGAGGATCCACACAGTGATCTGTGATAGGAAACTCTTTAAAAATTCCAGAAGAATTAGACTGTGGCAGGCAGCCCAAGCAGTATTTATGAAAACAGCGGTGAAGATTTGGAAGATAACTGAAATTTCCCTTCTCCATAGCACCTTCTGTGCTGTCAACTGGCTAAGAAAATGGAAACTCTGAGGAACTTGGGGAGCAGTGAGCACAGCCTGCTCTCCGAGGGTGCCCAGTGTGATAACAAGGCTGGGGGACACGCTGCCCCCAGGGCCTGTGACCTCTGAGCAGGGCCAGCCTGGGGGCAGTAGCTGATTCAGATCCCCCAGGTGTTTTGAGATGTGCCCAGGAGCCTTAAGACAGCTCTAAGGGCTGATGACTCTGCAGCAGTGGCTTTCCTTCAGCAGGGCTAATAAACGCCTTGCTGCTGAATCTGCACACACTGCATCACTCCCTGCCTGATACAATGTTTTATTTCTCTCAGTGTGGAGTGGTTATTTCTAATATTGCTACCTATTCCTTAAAGGAGGTATCTTTGCAGAGATTTCTTTGCAGTACCATGTTGCTTGGGAAAAAAAGTTTGAGTTGTTCAAGTGGACAAAAGATGTGTTTATTCTGTCCCTGTGGCTGCCAATATACTTCCTTGGCATGGTCCGGATAGGAGCTGCTTGTATAGCCCAGGATGTTTTAGTTTAGAGGAGGAGATCTTCTGATAGAAGAGGCTGAAGTATGTGTTGAAGTACGGAAGAGATTCTTGCACAGTCTTGTACAGTCTCATGTGGACCTCATTACTGACAGTCCTTGACTATTTGTTTCATTACAAACAACTTTTTTTTTTTTAATTGCACTTCAGCTTACCACTGATAGTTTTTCTACATCTTGTCCTTATGTCATGATACTAAAGCTTCTCCTAGCTGTCAAAGAGCCCATTGCTGCAAGGTCAGCTTGGGATCCTGTGATTTTGAAATTTATGAATCTCCCCTTGCATGAATGTTGCCTTCATGACCTCATGCCAAATGAAATATCACTTGAGCTATTTTTGGTAGTTCTTCAGTGACAAATTTCTACCTGAGTCTCCAAGCAACAGCATTTCACCAGGATCATGAAAATACTGTGGTTCATTTCTGAATGATGAATTTTCATCTAAAACCTCCCTTTTTAGAGCCACATTTAGTACAGAAGAAATAAATACAGGTCTAATATTCACAAGATTTGGATTTCTTTTACTGACTATTGCCTCCTCTGTTTGTTTTGGTATGTAGAAGCTAAGTCAGCGCAGCTGTGTCTTCACAGATAATCTTAAAGTGCATAACCTACTTAATCCTGCCAAGATGCCAGCTGTCTGGTAACCTTTTCCTCCAGCTGAACATCAGGCTCACTCCAGGAGACCAGTTGCTGCATCTTCCACCCACTTTCAGGATAGATGGGAAGGAGAGTAAGTGCAGCAGCAAGGTTATGTGAACTCTGAACAGCCAAGCAATCAATACAAGCAGTACACTTTGGGCTGAGCTGCTGGATCAGATGTTCAGTTCAGGAGAACATTTCAGCTGCTGCTTGTCCAAGTTAGCTGAAATGGCTCTTCCATGTCTGTTGGAGAGGATGGTGTTAGCCAGTCCTGTGCAGAGGGAGTCACAGACTCACTTGCAATAGGGTATGAGAGTTTGGTACACTGTAATCCAGTAAGGCCCAGGGCACATGATCACTTCTGCCATTCAGAAATGCTCAGCCTCACAAGCATCACGGGTTTAATACTGCCTGTCTGCCTCTGAAAGGACTGTAATTGCTGTGTGGTGTTGCAAAAGGACAAGTTGCTGTAGACTAAGATAAAGCTAGAGATTACAGTGCATGAGCCAATCTGTATTAGCTGCCTCATGTGCCTGCTCATGCTCAGTGGTGAAATGGGATGTAACTAACTCTTCTTTCAGCAAGCACTGTGCTTCGAGGCACATCTGACATTTGCCTCAGAGTAACTGTGATATATCTGATATGCTCTGTGTCCCTTTGTTGCCTGGCCTTACAGTACCCCACTTGTCTTGGGAAGGCATTTCCTCTTCCAGAATGCAGCAGTCAGCATGATTGGTGTTTGCAAGGATTAAAGGTAAGGAGTTCAGGACAGTCACTGCAATACTTTGAAACCTGGATTAAAAAGTTGAGGCAAAACTTGTTTTAGGGTTACGTCAATGCCAGTAAATTAGCATGATTAGGACAGTTCTGTGGCACTGATGCCCACTGCCACAGAGCAGCCCTCATTCATGGTCTGAAATTCTTTTTCTCCGTATTGGGCTACAGCCAAGCTCTGTTGGGAATGGTGGATGACCCATGCTCACCCTGAACTGTGCCTGAGAATTGTCTGGGAGGTGGGCAGCTGGCACAGGCTGAAAGCAAGCTAGAGACATCTCCATCAAAAACTTACTAGAACTGAGGGATTTGCTTCTGCTCCCCATCAACACCTGGCTGATGTTTAATTTGTTAGTATGGCTCTAGTCTGAAAAGTGTCCTAAAAATTTTTACAACTTTAGTTTTTTATAATTACTAGGCTATAATAAGTGTTACAGTTGCCTTCTAGTCACATTAATTAAGCAATCTAAATTCTGATGTCCTATTTTAAGGAGTATTCATAGTGGTAAGATTGGAAAAATTGTATGTGCAGAATTAGAGCAAAGACTTTTTATTCTGGATATCAAGCTATGGAGAAAATTTCCAAGTTAATAAGTGTTATTTAATTTGTTATGATTTTTTATTTGTTTGAGAAAATATACCATCTGCTTGAATAAAAGACTTCAATGCTTTTCCTGACCTCTTTATAAGTTGCTGCTTTGCAGTTACGAATTCAGTTTGTGTTTAAAATGGGCATTTTGCAAGGGAGTATTTCAGTGTATAGGATAAATGAACTTATGCCAAGGACATTTCAGGAAGGATTGAAACAAAAAAAAAGTGTGAATTTAAGGTTTAGCGGTACCACTTCATGTTCCAAGCAATGTTTAAGTGGTCAAGAAAATGGTATTTGAGCATTGACAAGTTGGATGCTGTCCTGAGAAACTAGCAAAGCTTATGAAGTGTAGATTAACCAAAGATGCTGGCTTTCCTCTTAGGCCCAACGGGCAAGGAGCATGCACTAATACTTGTAAATATTTCTAATAAGATTTTTGTATTGTTGGTAATAGAAAAGTTAATTGAACATGGAAATATGTCAAATACATGCTGGAGTTAGCTTAAGTGCAGTGGAAATGTGGCTACTGGTTTAGAGGCGAAAAGGGAACAATGATCAATCTACAACAGAGTTAAAAGCTGAAGCCTTACCTATGATCAATATTTCCAGACTTATGTTGTAGTGAAAATTTTGGAGATTGTGAAGTTGTTATGCATTGTATGCTGCTGTCATGTTCTACGCTGTAGCCTTTGGCAGAATTGACAATTAAAAGTGCAAAGTTAATTTTCTTGGTTATGTTGATGGAGTGGGTTATTCCTCATGTTTGTTCCAAATAAGAGTTCATGTAATGTGAAAGATACAGTTCTCTTAAGTAAGAGTTATTACATCTAAAAATATAGTCAATTTGTATGGAAGAGGATTTTTAATCCTTTTTTTCATATTGAAGACATTAATTTTGTTTCCTCAAAGTTCAAAATAATTTTTTTTTTTCCTAAAGATAGCTTACCTCCTTGAAGAAGAAAAACTGGTTTAAGGCTTTTCCAGAAGTCTTTCAGAGAGCACTTAATTGTCCTTGTGTGTACATAAACCTGTGCATCATTAAATTGTCATTTAAAAAAAGGTAGTAGCCATATAAAGTCCAAATATTCAATTGATGAGTTTATAAAAAAGAGATTTTTCTTTCACTTCATAGCAAAAAAAAAAACAAAAAAAACAAAAAAAAAAAAAAAAATCTAAAATAGGAAAATGACATTTATAGTTTGGAAAAAAAAGACCAACGATATTTGGCAACTGAAAAAAACCAAAACCAGGTGATAAAGTAATAAATCTCCTGTCTTGTCACTGGTCCTCAGGAGCTGCCAGTCACTCTCTGCTGTGCAAAGACATAGGATGTGACATGCAGATGACTGCCCATCATCAACTAAATTTTGACAGGCTGTTGGAAAGCCATGGTAGCCCATAAGTGTTTTCAGCCACCAAGCCTGGGGGACTGTGACCTTTCCAAGGTGACGTGGGAATGTGCCCTGGATTCCAATGAAGGCTGGGGAGCATGGGCACCCCTGAAATTCAGGTCTCTCTCTGCAGGGCCACGATCAGCACTTTCCTGGTGAGATGCTCCAGCTTTTGATGTGGTTTCATGATGTGGCCAAGTGCCACATAAATTGTTTGGAACTGCATGGAGAGGAGTATGTGTTGTTACTAGGGATAGCTGGAAAAAAATATACAGACGGGATCTTCTCACAATTTTATTTATTTATCTATATACAGCTTATATGTTAATACAAGCATTTTCTCCCTATACCATGGTGGTTGGTTTTGTGTGTGTTTAGTGTAGCTTGAACTGTGAGGTGTATACATTTGGCCTCGTTGCTGACATTTCTTTTTCTTATTTTAAATATGCATAATAACGTTTTATACATGTTTCCTGGTTTCCCTTCTCAAAGAATTTTACTGTTTTTTGGTGCCATTGCTTTGCAACAGGCATATGGTTTAGTACTTTGGAACATATGTGTCTAGTTAAGCTGTAGGATACCCCAATTCTCTTTACATTAACTTTGCCCTGGACACCTAACTTTACATTCAGACTCACTCCTTTGGCCACATTTAATTTGTCTTATCTCGAGTTATATATTGTTCCCCGGTTTTATCTTTCCTGAAAACTTAAATTGCTCTCGTTACCTTTTGGGAGGTTAGCCTAGCTCAGGGAGAACAGTCACTGAACACATGAGATGCAGAGTGAAATTGGATTACTTCCCAGTCATTGTTTTCATTGTGATGTGAAGATGATGGGTTAGCAGCTAATGAGTTGCACTCATTTGCATTGTACCCTCTGACAGATTAGACAAGTTGAATAGTAAGCATCAGCCTCCTAGAAGAAAAGATTTTAATGCATAGCCTGATGATTAGAGTTAAAACTAATTTCAGCTTCAGCTAACTCTGTTGGTGGAGGAAAGGGAAAAAAGAAAGATGACCAGAGAGCATATTCTGTGTTGGTACATCACAAAATTGATCCTATGATGGCACCCAGGTTTTGGGCCCAAGTATTTGAATTCAGAACAGCTTCAGAAGCTTCTGATTCTCCAGCTTGGGATGCTGCTGGCTGATATATTGACTTTGGGAAAATTTTTATACTCCTTCTCTTCAAGGCAACTGAACTACATAATAAGATGGAATTACCAGCACTGGTTGAGTAATGTAAAGATGTGGCAAAATGAACAGAAAGTGAAAATGCAAATTGTAGATATTTGCTTTTCCAGCAAACTAGAATGCATTTAAAAGACTGAAAGAGCAGGAAAACATCTAAAAGCTGTGGTGAATACATAAATCTGAGCTCAGAATACCATGCTGTGCTGCAAAGCTTTTTTTTTTACTGTGGTGTATTCATTATGCTTGTGGAGGTGTATGAAGCAGGAACAGTAAAATAATAGAACTACTTAAAAAAACTGTACTGAAATATGGCAGACTAGGAAGAGCTAATCTTAAAATATATTTATTAGGCTTGTACATATTTTTTCCTTTGGTTGTGGTTTTTTTTTTTTTTTTTTTTTTTTTTTTTTAAATCAGCATTTACTTTTTTTTTTTCCTTAATACTTTTCTGTAATCTGAAACAGCATCAAATGCTTGTGAGAGCCAAATGCAGAGATGACCTCCTACATGAAATGTGGACATGGATACCTTGTTCCTGTTTGCAGCAACACAAAACAGGCTCTCCAGGAGTGATGTGGAGTAACTGAATTTGCAGCAGACAAGACCAAAGGCAGTGCTTACTTTGCAAAAGCCAACCATTTTTCTTATACTGCCACTGCATTTTGTGGCTTAGGCTAACCTTCTGAAGTATGAGGAATTTGTTCATTCATAATTAAATATCTTTGTAAAGCAAAAGACTCTGAAAGCATGTGAGTCTGTGTGACCACCCAGCCCCAGAAGACAAGACCTCATTCAACCCACTGTTGATTGCTGATCTGATACTCATGATAAAGTGATTTACAGACACTTCTAGAAGAGCTGATATCTTTAGTGGAAAGGAGACAATTCCTAAAATAATGTTCTTGTCTTCGTGACTTTTCTCCCATGTTGGAGTTACAATTACATTGCATAACTGAAAGGATCACTGCATAGGGTTAATATAAGTTTGTAGGAAAAAACAGTTGGCCATAATTCTTTATTTATCTAGATATTTTTAAAAAGAGAAAATAAATAGCCCTGCAATATGGGAGTCTTTACATGTGAGAAATAAAACTGTGAAAAGGAATGCAGAAGTTCCTCAAATAAGAAGGCACCCTCCCACACTGTGGGCTGAGTAGATCGCTGCTGTAATAAAGTATCTAAGTTCAGTCATCTCTTGAAGGTCTTGATAAATGTCATAGTACTGTTACTGCAAGTCTTGTAAGGATAAAAGAAAGGCAATGGACTGCTGTTACAGAAAGGAGGCAGGGAGAGTAGTAGTTGCTCTTGTCTTCCCTCTGTGGACTGTGATAATAGGTATTTATACTTTTAAAAGTTGATATATTTTTAATATATTTTTATATTTTGTTAGATGTTAAAAGAGCTTTATAATTACATAATGGATGAAGAAATTTCAAGAGCATTTCATGACTTTAAATAACACAGCTTTGCTCTCCTTGCCTAGTCACTGAATGATGGTTGATTTCCTGTGTGTAGAATTTGTTCTGGAGAAGTATTTTGAAGTTAGGGTGCACAAGATGGTATTTGAGCTTGAGTTTAAACTGATTTTTTAAATGTTAAATTTTTTTGGTGATGAATTACTGTGATGCATAACTGAAGGCTGAGGTACCCAAAACTGGTCATACTCTATAAAATAACAAATGATTTTTGTTTGTTCATATTTGTTAGTGGTAAGAGTAGCCCACAATATACAGGTATTTTTTGGTAAAAAAGAGTAACTAGCCTGGTTGCATGAATCATTTGCAGAGGAATGTATGTTAAGTAATGCTGCTGAGAGGCATTTTTAAGGCCCTTACTCATAAAAAAAAAATTATATAAGCATAATTTCAGACACAGGCTTTTAAAAATGCTGTGTGATACTTGTTATAGAAGATTTAATATTAAATTATTCCACTGCAGTTTTGTTTTTCCTTATTGCAGTTAATATTTCAATGTATTTCAGTCACATATATGTAGAATTGTGCTGCTACTTCTACATGGTGTTGGCAGAATGTTAGGGAGTATCACTCTAAACAGTGAGATTAGCTGTAATAAATGACTAGCTGCTATGTGTGTTGTCATTTTTGTGATCAAGGCTGTGACTTTTGTAACGTTTTGTTGAAAAAAATCCACAGAGTTCATAGCTTTGTGTTTTACTTGTGTAAATGGATGATGTGTTTGAACTTGTTACTGTTGTGCTCACTGTTGTATTTTAAAAAAACTCAAGCCAGCCACCCATGAAAGCCCCCCAGACAAAAAAGCCAAATCTACCCCCCTTGCCAGTTGTAACAGTATTGAAGGGCATGCAGAGGACTATGACAGAAATGTGAAGGTCAAGAGTGATCCCACCTCACTGAATTTTCAAAATTAGGAGTGTGGAAACTAAACTTAGAACCACGTTTTTTGGACAAACCCCCTTCTGTTAACTAGAGTGCTTTTCATCTCCTACCTTAAAGCCTGCCCATGTCTGATTTAATATTGGGATGAACCCCAAGCATGTACTACTAATTTTTCCCTTTCTTTTGCTTCTTCATTCAATCTGAATTTTTGATGCCAAGGAAATAAAACATGGGCATGAGGATGTAAGAAAGCTGTAGTGTACTCAGGTCAGGTCCTTGGTCTGAATAATCTTACAGCCTGTTGCAGAGCATGGATATTCTGCAGTGTAGGTGTAGCCTAAGAAGCAGTGAAATTGTCTGATGGCCCATCAGCAGATGATCCAAGAACTTCTCCACTGAAAATTGAAGAATGGCACTGACTAATATGGTGTAACAATGGAGACAAATACAATTACTTTGGCAGAGAGGAAAACCAAGAAACTTAAATGTTTTTTGCAAAGTCATACACTAACAACGTGGTGCCTAAATTTTAGGTTTTATTTCCTAATTAGAACCAGTGGATTCAGCATTAAAATGGCTGTTGAACAACACTTGATATCAGTCTGCTGGTTAATGGTGTAGAAGAGCAAAACCTTCTTTTGAAGAAGTGATCTCACATGCTGTTTTTGAGTGAACATACAAGCATGATTGTGCTTCAGTTAGGTTGCTTGAGGCCAGATGTCTGCAAAGTTTATTTCATTAGGATGCTGAACATAAGGGAAGACTGTAGAAGTAAATAGTCGTAGTGAATTTTAAGCACAGGAAGCAGATGATATTCAAGGAGCACAGGGTATTTATTATAGATACATAACACAAAGAAACAAGTCTACAAAAGGTAAAACTCCAGCCATGAACATCTGATGAGATTTCTCTGCTAACCTAACCAGATTTGCTTCTGCTTCCCTCTTGAAAAACAAATCTGCCTATAATTGTGAATACTGACCCTTTAGAAACTTCTGTGTTACTTATAATAATTTTGGCTTATATGTGTAGGAGAAAATAGAAAAACACCTTGAATTGTTAATTTTTCTGCTACTCTTTGAGTGACATCTCTGTAGGCTGACAAACATTCCTACTTGCTTGCTTACTCACATTTCCTTTTGCATGAGGAGGTATGAACTTTAAGGCTTGCATTTGATGTGATTAAAAGGCTTTATATTTTAAGTACCAGTTGCAATTCTGAGTGTTACAGCATACCTTATAATTGCCAAATATTCTTTCAGAATGCTAACAAACATTTGGAAATCCATCATTAGCTGGCCCGTGGTTTTGATCCATCCCCTTAGAATAAAAGCGTGGCTAAGGATTAACTTTGAAAGCTGGTGAGTTTGCATTTTTGCCTTCAGTACAACTGCTCTAAAGTCATGACACTTGCACAGGAGTTACTGGCCTGTCCAGTAACAGGGAGGATCTGGCCTGTCCTTTGGTTAGTAAAGCATCATTGTGGTGTCAAATATAAAAATGTAGGATATATTTGCAGAAATCATATGACTGATATTTTCCCCCTTAAAATAATTTGAATTTTTTTTGACTGATTTAGATGTTGTAAGACAATTTGTGTAAAAGAATAGAAAGCAAACCTTGACAAAATTTTTGACTTTTATCTGATAGGTGTTCTGATTTTATGCATACTTTTGGATTAAAAGGTCATGCATTTTATCTTCCAAATATAAAAATGGTTACATAGTTTGAGTTGAGGCTTGGCATTGGACAGGGCAAGCAGACAGAAATTATTTTCTGAAGTTCCTCAGGATTTGTGGCTCAATGCTGAGGGAAGTTCAAACTTCTCTGTAACACTCTAGTTGCTAATTACAATTTAGAACTGTGCTTTCTTATTTTTGACACTTCTATTTTAACAGGATTTGCAACAAATAAGCGTTCACCATATTATTTTTTTAACCCACTTTCATGGTATGTGTTGTTTCCATTTACACTTATCTGAAATGTAAAATCAATTCAGGAAAATTTAATAGTCACAAATAAAATGTGAGTAGTTGGTAAAGGTTAGGTGATGTTGCAGATTAATTTCATGAAGCAGCAGGTATTTGAAAACCTGGTTGGAGATTGATGGGCTCAGGAATGAGACCTGACCTTCCATAGATGTATGATTCAGCAAGTTAAGAGGCTTGCTAAATTCACTACTTATAATAAACCTCCATTAGCTGTCAAAACAAAAAATTACCAGGACCTTCAATGTCCTTTGCTAAGAAAATTTTGTTAGATGGGGTCCCATGGCAGGGTGCATAAATTAGTGTCTAAAATCCTCTTAATAACACAAGACTCTGGACAATGTGTTGTCATTATAATTTACTTAAATATTTTCACTCTTATTTTCACTCTTGTTTCATGGGTGACCAGTAGCTTAGTCATATAGCTCTGAAGTTGTATATGATTTTCCTAAAACAAATTATCTTAAGGAAAAAAATTTCAAATGCCATAAACTGAGAAGAAAGCAGATATAAATAATAAGAGGTGAGGAACCTTAGTGAAAAAAGTGCACATCATCTCCAGTTCAAACTATAAAGTGTCATTTTCTAGCAGTGAGTTCTCTGAGGCTGCTGGGTCATACACATTCTGTGTATTTTTGTAGTAAAAGCATTTAAAAAAAATGCTTTTAAAGCAATTAAAAAAAGCAATTGCTTTATAATGGGGGAAAAAGCAATTGCTTTATAATGGGGGAAAAAAGATATTACTGGGCCAAAATCTCTGTTAAAAAGATCTGTTATGATTTTCCTTATTTGAAGTTGAATCCTGAGCTTGTAAATACCTGGATTTTGTTACAAAAGGAGAATTATTTGGTTGTGTTTTTTTCCCCTAGTGGTTTGCCAGATACCTGGCACCAAGGAGTAAAATAAGGTTTTTTATTTTCTCATGAAAAAGAAAAGGGAAAATTCTGAAGAATATTTCTGTTGGCTATTTTTTGAAAGATAGAGAATATGGTAAAGAGAGTGGAAAAATAAAGAATATGGTGAAGTGTACTATGCTGACCTATTTAGTCTATTTTATCTCACTGTGGTAATCCTAGATTATGCTCAGTAATTCTGCTAACACTATTTACAAGAAACTGTGGTCTTTTTTTCATTTTCCTAAAATGGTTTGGAAGTAACAAAAACATTTTAATAGTGATGGATAGTCCAGAGTTTGAAAAGTACTCATGCTTGGAGAGTAATAATTGACAAAAGAATTGGCTTTTCGAAATTGGAAAGAAAATGAGACGTTTTCAAGGTGAAATATTCCAGACAATGGAAAACATTATGAAAATTGTTCAGATGGAGGTGACAGGGTTTGCAGTCTTCCCCCAGTGCTTTCTTTTTGTCCCGGAATCAGCACCTTTACCTCTTGTAATGATGGTGGCCCTCTTGCCTGATTTGAGTGATTGAAAAGCTTGCTTGCACTAGACTTGAGGGTGAGGTCACAGTTCTCCCCTCCTTGTAGCTGCTTGGACAGCACTGGAGTAAAAGAACTTTTGCTGTGTGAGATGTTTGTTTCCCATCTATGGCTGCTTCCACCTTCTTCCTCAGAGAGACAGACTCATGCTTCATAGAAACATGCTTTAATATTTAACTAATACTGAATTAAGTTTTCATTTGTGTCCATGGCAGAAATTTTTTTTAGGATTCCCTACGCTTCCCAAGTTGTGCTTGAGGGAAAAAAAAAAGTATGTATATATACTTGCATTTTCTATGATTTTGAGTCAAAGTAGTAACTTTTGAAGTTGACCAGTTAAATATTAGACACCATGCTGTTGTACCAGTGCATAATGGGACTACCTTCTGCTGCCCATTGAGACTATGCATTTTTGGGTAAAGAGGACACTGACGTTCTGATTTCCAATTCTGCTGTCAGTAGTAATGAATTTTCAATATGCTACTGAAAAGTCTAGGAAAGTTGGAAGGCAGAAACTGGCAGGTAAATGTGATGAATTTATTTTGGCCTTGCTGTTGGATAAAGGAAAGCTGGAAAAGTCAGAGCCTGCCAAACAGAACTTCCTGGCAAGAAGAACTGCCCTACCTCAGACCTTTGGAAAAAACACTCAGTATGACTAGATGTGTTACAAAAATCTCTCTCATTGCATCTGGAAAATCGTTTGCAGCCTGTTGCCATCAATCCAGAAACTGGAATGTTCATGTCTCTGCAACTGATTTGCATCCAGGACCAAGGCACAATAACTAAGATTGACTATCACTGATGGATCTCTGTGTCATCCTTTTTTGTTCCAAGTCTGGTGATTACATAGGATTACAGTGGATTTTGTCTTTTCATAGTTAATTTTTTTTTTTAATTCCGATTTTCCATTTCTGCGGTACCTATGTGTCCCAGATGAACCTTGGCTCCCCACATTCTGTTGGACTGTGGCTGAGGACCTTGCAAAGAGCTTTGGGGCGACCACACGAACTGCATTGCAGATTTATACTTTAAAAAAGTTCAAAACAAGCTTGCTCTGTATTTTTTTTTATTTTAGTCTTATAAATTACTCTTGTTAATCTTACAGTTTTAAGAGCTTTACATTTTAAAAGATTATTGCAGGGTCTAGTGGTGCAAGAGCAGTATGATCTTATGACTGCTGAAGTAACTGTTGTTTAAGATTTCTCCAGTTTGTTTGAAGGAATCAGGGAGACCAAATTGGCTGGAGGAGTTAAGTTACTCTTATAAGTCATTCTGAACAGGAAATTAAGGAGGAAAAAGTACCCTGCTGTGAAAGTAGTAATGCACTGTGAGGCAGTGTTGAAGTGCATAGTGAAGTAAATAGGAAAAATGTGTTGTGGCACTACTACACGCTTATAACTTAACCTGTGTATTAACTCTATTTATTAATGCCACATAGTAATATGCTTGCACAGTTCTGGATAAACAGTACCAGGAATCTGCTAAGGTAGTACTGAGCATGAGTATTAGTTGCCATCAGAGGTTCTTTTTTATGTTGGCAGTAATTTTTACCAGGTGATGTAATTTTTTTTTTCTGACCATACAAGTGTAGTGGATTAACAAATTAAAAGCCCATATAGTTTCTCAAAGAGGGGGGCAGATTTATGGATATAAGGTATTTTATTTCTAGTTTGTGGTTCAGATGTGGTGAAGAAATGGTGTTTGGTATCCTTTCTATCTCTTTCTGACTTGAGAAATTTTCAATTCTTGGGATAGTTAAGCAGTCAGCTTGGCTGTTTGGAGAACGTTGTCCTAATTCTACAAAGATTGGACAGACTTAATGTTTTCTTCCAGGTATGTTTTAGAGTGCAGAAATTAAAAACTAACATGATTCAGAGTATACTGACTTGAGTAGCTCCCTTATCTGCATGATAGGGCACAACAGTTGAGTTCAGCTTGTCAAGTTGTGATAACTGTTCTTGACTGTCTGAGGTCTGCTGGGGAGCCTTTGTGTTGTCAGATGGTGGAATTGGCTTCCTCCCTCTTTTGACAGATGGGGAATCAGTTGACCTTCCAAAGATAGTGTAAAGATGTGATTTTAATTCTGCACTTACCTTCAGTACAAGCTGACTCCTCCAGACAATGGTGAAGTGAAAAAACAGACTAAGTATTGAACCTTTGATTTTCTGTAGTTTTCCTAAAGTCACTTATTTGATAGCTTAAGTCTTCATCTGTGGTAATCAAGGAAGGCTGCAGTTGTTTCCTGATTGTGTTTTTATTTTAGACATAATTAGAAATATAGTTTTATTGGAAGGCTGCTTGAAGCTATTGCAGGTGCTCTCTATGATACCTTGCTGCTTAGTGAGAAGTTCCAATATTCAACTGCTACCAATTGTATCCTTTATATAAAGTGATAATTTGGGCTCTTTGAATTATAATTTAAGTACTAATAAAACCAAAAGAGGAGAAGCTTAAACTTTCAGTTGTTGTTCCTACTTTCACCCATCTTGCTTTTTGTAAGAGTGCTCCTCAAGGTCTGGGTGTTTAAGTTTGAGGGAGCTGAATCAGGAAGCTGGCCTGCCTGGGAGAACATACCCCTGTTGTTCATACTGCATAGCTGTAAGATTTTTTGGCTAACAATGTGACTCCTATAAAAAAGCTGTGCTTTCCAATGCCAGTTCTGGTTCTGGAAGCTCTGTAACAAGATGCCTCTTAAAAGTAGTTAGGTAACGAGACAGAATCCCTCAGCACTTTCCAATTTCTCATCCCTGGAAGGGAAAAGTTGAAGTTAGTAATTTTAAATTCACTCTGATTTATTTATATGCTGAATCCTTTTTCTTGGTGAGGACACATATTGCATTCTGGCATTGCTACCTCACATATGGCTCAAGAGGCTCATATCAGGTTTCTGGACATGGAATTAATCCCATTCTCTGGCTATTTCGGCATCCCTTCCATCATCCTGGACTATATCAGACCAATGCCAGGTTTCCACTGTACTAAAACTTAGAGTCTAATAATATTAACCCTACCTCCCAGCTTTCTGCATTAAAGATATTGAGCAGTGCTTTTGTATCTTGTTTCTAGAAAATAAGAGACAGGGAGTGTAATAACATATTATTAGATGGTAATACTTAATGGTTACAAGAGGTTTAAGGGTTTATTTAAAAATAAATTTAAATTATGTTGACTTACTGTCTTCACAGAGTCATTCCCTACTTACATAACACTGTGTACAATTGCCCTTGGAGTAAAACTTAAGGAAAGATTTTTGTTAATCATTCTTTCATCATTTGATGTATTTAATACGTGAACAGTGCTAAGATTGGTAATAGAGAATGTATTAAATTTGAAAAAGTTGTTAATTTTAACCAAAAGAATTTTAAGTCTCTTTTTCTAAGATTTAAACATTATATTGATACAGAAATATGCATTGAAGTTTAGCTACCTGGCTTTTTTATCAGGCTGTGGAATCTATCTCAATTGCTTTGCAACCCAAGCTTTAGACACCCAAATGAGAGACTTAAAAATATTGAAGATTAAACTTTCCAATATTGTTTTTAAATCCTGTTTCCTCCTTGGTTGGTATAGCATTTCCAAACATGACTTCTCTACATTTATTAATTCCATATATCTGTTAACTATGTGCAAAAATGTACAGGTGCAAGTTCTGTGATAATGTGACATCAGTCAATATTAGTCACTTCAGGTGTTACCTGCTTCCTGTCTGTTAATCCAAAAAGGCAAACCTAGGTGAACCAGCAGTTAATCTGAAGTAGATGACCTTGTAATTGTTGATTATTTATGTTGTTTGAGTTATTATAGAAAGTTCCTAAGCTTTCTTAAGAGACTGGGAACCTCTGTATCTTCAGTTCTCTTGCTTATGTTTGCTGCTCTCCTTTCTGCTGAGTTGGTACACCTCCATTTTGCCTAACAGAATGTTATTTTGGTAACAAGTAAGGAGTGCATTCCCAAGCCTCTTCTCCCCTGTCCTTATTATACTAATTTGTGTTAAAGTGCGGATGTACAGCAAAGCTAGCAAACTTGGTATCAAGGGATCACAGTACATACATTTCCTATGTAATTCTGATCCTATTTTCCTGTAATGGAGCTGAGCATTTGCTCCCCAAAAGAGCAGTGGTAAGGTAAATGTTCTCAATTTCACTGCTACTGTTTCATTGTGTTAAATGTTTATGAAAACTGTATATCTGATTATTCAGATATATGAAGGTACACAAAGATAATGGTTGGCTTTTATGGAAAAAAATTGCACAATCACATAATGTGAGAAATAATTCACAAAATTGTAACAGAAAGGAGAGGAACTCCTGAAAACACCTGTGCTGGAAGATGTCTCTCTGCTAGGTCTCTGTTTTGGAAATGCAAAGCTCCCATGGGTGCCACTGATACCTGTGCTAGGAAAACTGCCAGAAAGCATTTTGGTTGTCTCCTTGCTGTTTGTCTCCTGAGATACCAAATATGCATCTAACAGAAGTGGGAGCTGAAGGACTTGAAAGTTTCTCAAGTTTCTAACTTCAGTCTCTTTTGCTATCATGGAGATGGAACTTCTCTTGCTCCACAGCTGTCAATACAAAAGATTTCAACTTTCATCTGTAGTATTCCACTGACATAAAAATATGATTTAAATATAGTATTGAAACCCATGGTGGGTTTATTCTTGTCACTGCTTTTTGTTGTCTTAGTCATCAATCTGTTTCTTTAGTTACTTCAAAAGGGCATCACTAAAAATTGATGCTATTATTTTTCACTTAAACATGACTCTTGTTCTGAAGCATCCCTGCTTGTCACAATCTCGGTTTTTCAGTGGCTATAACCGAAAGCTAAAGCTAAACCTCTGTTTCCCAGAAGTTTTATGCAACTGAAGTCAGATGCTTAGAATTTGGATTCTCATGTTAACCCCCATGGCTGCTCCCTCTATGTCATCAGGCTTGTAACTTTGGGTTTGGTGGCCCTTTTGAAAATGCCAGACCATTTTAGGATGCTTATCATACCATGGCCATGGGAGTGGGGCTTTGCCTCTGGGTAGTTTGGTCTTTGTGGCTGCACAGCTGTTGTTACAAGGATGGTGGTGCTTTCCTCTTTGGAATCACAGTCAGCTCTCAGTCACATTTATGTAAATAAAGTCTCCATCTTGATCTCACTGAGGTTAACAGAAGTGTTTCTCTTTGATTGTAACATCTTTGGTCAGACTGTAAGCTTTTAAGAACATAGATGTATACAAGGATTTAATTACTCATATTAGAATTAAGTGGGATTGTATGAGTTGTTCAGTATTTAGTCAAGTCACTAGAGAAAGGCTTATGATTGACAATGGTGCAGCACATTTGGGAAACTCTCATGCCACTGAAGTTTAAGTGTAAAATTGATGAACTCTGGTATAGAATTGAGTAATGAATATCTTGCCTTTCTAGTGCACTTGTCACACAAATATGATACTTGACACTTCCTTATTTTATCATTGGGGATCAGAATTCCCTGGGTTTTCCTTAGTATGTCTTTCTCTAAAGTGTAGTGTTATCACTGGTCCTCTTATTTTTGTGCCTTACAACACTGACTGTTGGTACTACAACTTGCATTTCTGGTTTTTCTGATTTTAGAAGAATCTAAGTTTATGTTTAAAATGGTAAGATTTTTGGCTTGGATGGTAACAGTGAAAATTTTGGTAACATGAGTTTTAAAGATTCAGAAGTGGAAAGAAATGGAGACAAGGCTATTAAAAACAAAACAAACACAAAACCCCCCCAAAAAATACCAACAAATCCCCAGAAAAAGCCCTGCCTTTGTGAATTTGAAACCATACTTGTTGAAGCCAAACTAGGGGGTTTTTTCAGAGTTGTGAATAGTCAAAACTATTCACAGATATCAGACATGGAAATACAAAAGCTATGTTTTCTCCAGATCACAGAGTTGGGATGGCTTAGAAAGAGCTACTAGGGAAAAAAAAATACCCAAGTGCAGCTACTGCAGTTAACTTCAGCTTGAATATGAAAAAAAGGGATTGCCCTTTTATCTGTGGGATATTTGTATAATAGCACAATTTAGAGTTGAGGTTAGGTGAACAGGGAGGGCTTGACAGAGTGTGTGTTTATTGCTGTTGGCAAGTAAGTCCAAAGGTACTTGCAGTGCCAGGTATTATTTTAATGACTTGACCAAAATGATTGTATTTGTCTTCTGCAAAAAATAACTAAAACTGCCAGTGTTGGAAAAGGTGGTGATGAGTATTTAATTACACAAGGAAATTATGGCTTTTGTTATGCAGACCCTTTGAATAAAAGGGGCTGAGTGAGGTTTTATGACCTGCACTGTAGGATAGACTTGCTTTTTTAAGCATTTTATATAAAAGAAGATAAAATTAAAAGTTTGAAAAGGATCTCCCTCAGGAAGTAGATTAAGAGGTGAAACTTTCAAGTGAGAGGGAGTTAAAAATCGTGGGTTTGTTTTTTCACCTGAAAAGGAGTTATTTAGTTTACTTGCTAGAATAGCAGAGGATGCTGTAATACTTCTAAATTCTTTCTGACCAGCTCATAGGCTGTGGCTGAAATCAGCAGTAAACCTGCCCTGAAGTAACATTCAGTTCTTAAAGCTCAGATAATTGAATTGACAGCTGCCACCCAGGAGAATTTTCTGTTAAGCTTTTAAATCTGCAGTGTTTCACAAGAATTTGTACATTTAAATTTTCTATATATTTCAGATCGTTCCCCAAGTGTGTTGACCTATAAAGACCTTTGACTACTGTTGGGCAAGTCATTTAGTGCTAAACAAGTTAGGGAAAACAGTTCAAAAGCAATAGCAACAGCATGCCTTCATCTACATGATGAATGTGTTGTATGTGTCATGGGAAGTTATTGCTGGGAGCTGCTGCAGAGGAGGAAGAACACAGCCGTGTTCAGTGTGTTCCTTATGCAGTGCAAATGCATGACATGGAGGGTGAGAGCCTGTGCTGATGCAGGAGCTGACCTTATCAAAGGAGAAAGTAGTTTTAAAAATGTATCAATCTTTCTAATGCATTTTATGGGAGAGCATGGGGAAAAACTTGGTTGTGCCTGGAACATGATAGTCCATTTATTTTCATCATTCTTGGCCTGGTTTGTTGTTGTTTTACTTTTGTTGAATAGTGATGCAAATCTCTCAGTTTCAGTGGTGATTTAACTTTGGCAAAGGAATTGTGTGGATGCAAGGCACACCCATTATTATTATTTAAATGTTTCTATTACAGTTCCATTTTGGTAGGTGGGAGGTGAGGATACATCTGTCCTCTGCATGAACGGAACCAACTGCATGGGAATGTGTGGACAGATGGAGAAAAAGGTAATGTAAGAAGAGAACTAGGATGATTTGGCAGACTGTTGATATAAATCACTCTTATGGAAATCCAGTTTTTGGACCAAGACATCTTTCTTGAAAGGGAAGAAAAGTAGATACTTTGTAAAATTTTAATTCTGTAACTTAAAATTTCTGTATATGCTGACATCAGATGGTCTCTTTTCTGTAAGCACTGTTGATACTTGTTATCACAGGGAGGAATCATTGCAGAAAACAAATAGCTTGCATTAATACACAAATTCATATACACACCATGTGGAATGCCATTACATATTTCATGTGTAACTTTAAAATGTCTCTTACAAGAGGTGGCATGACATGCTAAGACTGTTCAGATGAAGTGGAAGTTGTTCAGCCTTTCCCCTGCTGCTCACTGGGTGCATCCATCAGGACTGGCCCCAAGGACATTCCATCTCTGCGAGTCCCAGCCCATCCCTCCTGGGGCTCCCCCTGTGCCAGCCCCACGGCAGGTCCTGCCCCAGCCACTGCCCAGCAGGGCTGGTCTGCAGCTCCCTGGCCCTGCACCCAGGTGCTGCTGGCTCCAGCTCGGCCCTGACCGGAGGAAAGTTAAAAAGATTAAATGCAAACAAGAACATCTCCTGCAGGTTTCTTTTCTTTGGGAGCCAGTTCAGCTGCAGCATTGTTGGACAGCCAAAGACACACAGAAATGCTGCAGTAGTCCTCTAGATTTCTCTTCATTTTGCTTAAGGTGTATTTGATTGCTCAGTTGGTCTCTGTCCTTTCTTATGTCTGTTCCTGGCACTAAGGTAAATTATTTCTCCTTCACGGACTACTTCAACCAGAACATGTTCCCATTTGTTTTAATTTCCTCTGCCAGGTGCGGTCTGCCTTACAGCTGCAGTGAGACAAAGTAGCTTTAACCTCTTACTCTGTCTTGCTTGGTTTGTGGACCCCATCCCTCCTGGGCCCAAGCTGGGCTGTTACCTTCTCCTCCCTCCTGCCTTGAGCTGGAGATGGGGCTGGACAGGCTTCTGGACGAGCTGTGCTGCAGACACTGTATCAGCACCGTGCTGATGAATGCTGCTGGTGAGAGCCAGAGGGAGCAGTGGCAGAAGCCTTCCCTTAATGGAGGCTGTTTTCATGGCTAGACAAGTGCAAGGGAACTATAACTTTTGTTTACAAGTGCATTTGCAGAACAAAAGCTGTTGAAAAAGGAAAAAAAAAAAAAGGAGTGTTATCATTTTCAAGAGCTTTGAAAGGAAAAAAGCTGACTTTGGAGAGAGATTTTGCTTTGATAGAAAGAGCAGGCTGTAGTCTCTTACTGGACGAATTTAATCTTTTTTTTTCCCTCAGTTTTAAGTTAAAAGACTGTATAATTACAAGTCAAGAGCCCTGCCTTGGAATAGCAATTGGTAGTATGAAAGTTGCCAATAGAGATAAAAATTTCAGCAAGTCTTTACAGATAGGTCTGACCAAAAATTTGAGTGTGTCTTTAAAACAAATAGGTAAATGTTAATTATACTTGTTAAAATTTAACTGCAGGATTTAAAGGACTTGTCTGCACACACTTCCAGCGTTCCTTGGGTGGAGGGGCTGGCTCCAGAAGAAAATTTATTTCCATTGATCTTAATCTACTGTTACCTGGTTTGTCTGTACAGTCAGTTTAAACTGGAATAATACATGGCCATGGTGTTCATCAGGTTAGGTAAGTTAGTTTAAAATATTTTTTAAATTTCCCTTATTTGTTGACTGCATCTCTAACTGGTGTGCCCTCTTTCCAATATATTCTGAAGTTGTAAGAATTAGGCATATCACAAAAACAACAACAACCCACAAATGTTGGAAATTTCAACTTTTAAAGAGTTACAGCAAGGCTCTCAGAATGGAAATCAGGGCTTGGGCTAGGGGCTAGTTCAGAGGAATTGTACAGGACTCTGAGGCAGCATGGACCTTGTAGGAGCCTTCTGTATGAATGAGGATGGGTGTGTGGCTGAGCTGCAGCTTTTTGTCTCAGTTATTTCCCAAACCAGTTGATTTTTTTCTTTTCTGTTCATGGGTCTTGCACCATAGTTACTAGAGTGATAAAATCCTATGCTAAAATTAGTATTGGAAGGAGAGGTTCTTTGGAAAAAGGAGCTTTGCTATTTCATTATGGAATTGCATTTCTCTTCTATAACCCCATTGCATAACAACCATAACAACCTGGAGATTTATTTTATTATATACACATATTAATTATATAATAATTTTTATTAATTACATAACATAAATCTATAGTTTTACAGATATGTATATGTGCTCTTGGGTAGACATTGTGGTGCTTCATCTTGCTTTGCTTTCTGCATTCATTCTTGTTGGACTGAGTGGTACAAGGAGAAATTCAGATGGAGCTGTAAGATTATTTTCTCTTCCTTTAAGCTTTTCTCAAGGGGAGGCTTTAGTTTAAAACAGTTTTTGCAGAAGGGTGGCCTAAAGCTGCTAAAAAAAAGTTTGCAGTAAGTGCCTGTTCCTGTGGTTTTTGAATATTTTGCACTATGGGAGACAGTCACTACCACAGTACTGACAAACTAACAAAGAAATGGAATAAAATGTGTTATCTTTTCTCTGTCTTTTGTCTTCTAACTTTCTATCACCTCACTCAACTGTGGGAAGGCAGGAAAGTGGAATACAGTTTGTGCTGTACTGCAGACACAAGGCCCAGTGACGTGCTGGGGGCAGATGCAGCCAAGTTCCCCATCAGAGCACACTGGCACCCTGCTTATGGTGCTTACAGGCATCAGCATCCCCGATGACTGCAGGGAAGTGACATGGATAGCTTCTGTGCCCTTACTGTTACTCTGTTTCATATTTTTAAACAGTTTTAACCACCTATTTATTTAGGTGTGCTCAATGCTGGTTAAAGGTTTTCCAGTTTACTCACAAAATACTGCGAGAACATTTAATGTCTCCACTCCTCTGTTGTGCTGGTGGTTTCCTAAATATGTAGAGCTGGCAATGGGCATGTTGCTGCTTTTCATTTATCATCACTTTATTTCTGTTTTAAACTTCAAATTTGTATTTTATTTTCAAGGGATTTATTTTGAAAGCAGGTGTGTTTGTATATTTATCATGTTTCTTCCTGAAGATGTCTAAGCAAGCTGCTTTGAACAGAGCATGAGCTTCCATTTGTTGTTGGTAACCATGACTCATCTGTGTTATTTTTAACACTCTAAGCATGAATTCATTTTTTTCTTAAGCTGTTCTGATTATTTTTCCTACAGTTCAGGGTTTTTTTTGTTTTTTTTTTTGTCTACCATAAATCAATCTGGAAACCTAGGTGATATGTCTCTAACACAAAAAGCTACCTAGAAGTGAATATTTCGATAATCACTGTTGTATTGTAACTGGAGCTGTTAATGTAGGGTGACATTCTTGCCCCTTATTAGTCAGTATGCTTTGTGCAGCTGTTCTGGATGGCATTTGGGGAGACAAGATCCATCACACCTACAGTGCCTGTATAGTCCTTGAAAATGAAGAATGTCTCTGCTGTAGGCTGCATGATTCTTTAAAAAAAGAAAAGTATCCTTGAAAATCGTGGACATAATTATGCTTGTAAACACATCCAGCATCCTGCTGATTTGGTTCAGCCAGTCCAGTGAAGATGTAAAGGAAAGAATTAAATACAGACTTGGGTTCTTTTTTTTAACCTCCCTGGGAACATTGTCCAAGCCAATCTTAAGAAATTTTTTCCCTCATAAATAATCATATTTTCACAGAAGCCAGAACTTCTGCTGTGATTACCATTCTAAGTAATGCTTTGTAGAATCCTGGTTTTCTTAACAATCTTCTCCCTCCATAACAATGTCATGCATGTATCCCTCAGGGATATTGGCAGCAATCCTCAGCATTGTGTGACTAGTCCAAAGAAATACTGATCTGCCTGGGAGACTGGTTTCTGATCCAGCTTTAAGTTTTATAATGTTAATAACTATTTTATTTTTGGTGTTTTTTTTTTTGTGATGGTGTACAACCTCATAAGCCATTAGTCTATACAATTTTTGTCTCTGCAAAGACACTGATGCCAGTTAGTGCCCCTTGCAGGTGCAGGTGCTTGCCAGTTAGACAGCTTTTTGCATTCTTTACCTTTTGATTGTTAATACTCAGTAATCTTTAATTCTCTAGTTATAAAAATACAGTGTTTAACATATGGCTTCTAGCACATGTGTCCTGCACTTTTGCTTGAAAGATCTTGTCCTGCTGACTGGTTTTTAAGTCATGGATGGCTGCTGCAGCATCTGCCCCAGTTACTCCTTGTTTCAGATTTATGGTCTGCACAACTCTGGATCTATTTTTTTTTTTTTTTTTCATGAGACTGACAGAAATCGATATTCCTCATAGTAATTTATAGATCAGAAATTAATAGTCCCATTCTGGTATGGGAACAGTTTCAGAAGTTCTGTCTTGGGGCTTTGCTGGATCATGTCTGTCTGCTATTCATGGAGCATCTTTGCTGAAGATAAGTTTCCTTCATACCTTCTTCATTGTAATTAGCAGAAAACATTGCCTATTTTCAAGGGGATCATTTAATCAGGTTTACTGTTTCTTTGTAGCTGTACCTTACATGAAAGAGCACAATGATGTTTTCATGATGTTGGATTTGCTGCAGCAAGCGTAAAATAACCCTGGTGTGTAGAACAACAACCTGTTTATTGACAAAGAACAAGCTGTTTATTGACAAAATCCTATGAAATTGTAAATAAATTTCTCTTCACCCCAAGTTGTAGTTGCACTGCTACCAGACTACTGTAAAATCAAGTATTTAATATCTTGACAGCATCTTGTGACTAGGCAGACTTGTATCTTATTTCGTTACAGTAATTTCAGACAGTAATTAATTTGATCCTTTTATTTCAGGCAGTAACTATTTCAGGCTTACAGGCAGAGCTTTGGACTCTTAGCTTTTGGATAAAAAAAAAGCTCTACCTTTTAGAGGACTGGGACATTTAGGGAGACTCTGAAGTGGCATCTGACCTTGCTTTTAGTAAAGTACTGTGGGTAATACAGCACTTCAGATAGGGAATTAACTGCTCAGCGGTGGACCTATGTGACCAGGTGCCATTAACTGACCTCCTTTCCACATTCCCTCTGGCTGGACTGGCCATGGCCTTGCTTGCAAGCTGCAAAACAACTATTTTGGCCTGACAAACTCTGTTTGGGGTGTTTCTTATATGCATCATTGCATATGTAAGACAAGACTTTGATTTGTCCTTAATACTGTGGTGACATACAAGAGAAGAGAGATGAACCAGGCCTGCTTTACCCAGTCCTTGTGCTGGTAGCCTTCATGGAGCTTTGCTCTTGGATTCAGGAAGGTGGTTCTGGCTCTGCCACATTGGGCAACTTTGTCCATCCATCTGTTGTAGGGATGTGTTTCCTTCCTGTTTGAATGAGAGCAGTGTAAGTGAGAGGCAAATCTCCCCTCTGGCTGAACACACGATGCCCTTTCCTTTTGCATGATGGCTGCTGGGGGCTCTTCTGGGAGCCCCTTTTGTCCTCCAGGTCATGGCTGTCACCTGGTCTCCTTTCCTCAGTTCTGTGACACACCTTGTGTTCCAGGAATATTTCTGGGCCTGCTGCTTGGCAGGTGCCTGTCAGGGGGAGCTAACCAAGGCTCATGGGGTTCGTGATTGACCTTTCCTAGCATACAGTTTCTGCTTTTAGGATGTCAAATCCCTGTGCATAAAAGTACTGTTAATTCTATATTGCAATAATAATAAAAAAGCTATTAGAACAACATCCATTTATAGTCCAGTAATATTTTCAAGGACTAAAAATATATCCTAACTTGGATAGAGAGTGAAATTTTGTTCTGGCAACCCCAGTGGTGGTAATCAAACCCTCTGCCTGAGACAGGCAGGTGGCCTGTCACTCAGCCTGCCTCACTTACTGCCATCCTTCTTCTGCTGGCTTGTGTTCCCTGTCTTGGCATACATTAGACTTCTTAAGGTTATATTTCATGATAAGTCAAGTCTGGTTTTAATTTTTAGATCCTGTGATCCTTTCATCTTTAAATGAAAGAAAATAAGAACAATTGAACTGTGTTCCTTCTCCTTAGCTTTTTGTGTAAATAATTAAATATTGCAAATATCATCTAAATAAAAGATCTGTAAAATCCATAATTTAGGTGTGATTTTCCCTGTGACTACTTTGTTTATTTCCAGGGAATGTTTTGGCATGTTCAGAGCTTTGTATTGACTTTGCTTTATTAAATTCTTCTTCACTTTGTTTGACTTGAGTAACTACACTGAAACAACTAACTGCACTTCCCTTCCTCCCTTGCTTTTGTTGCTCTCTGTGGTTGTTCCAGTGGCTTTGCCTTGAATGGAGTCCTCCTTGTCCTTATTTTCCTTACTCCTTTGAGATTGTGATGGCTCTTTGGTGGTCTTACCACCATTCAGGATTTCTGGGCAGTCTGATTAATCCTACTGACATCTCTTGCTGCAGTGAAGATGATTCAGATCTCCCTGTTGTACTGATCCACAAACTTCTGTCTGCATGGTCAATCACCTTTCTTCTTCTTCTTTCTTTTTTTTTTTTTTTTTTTTTTTTTTACCTTCCTGAGTGTGTCACTGTTGAGAGCACTTACCATACTCTAAGGCTGAAACATGTGACTTTCCTCTCGAGCTCTTATTCTCAGACTATGGAGTGGTTCTGGAAACTTGCCTTTCTCTCTGTGCATGCAGCATAAGTTGTCCTCCAGAGAGGTCTGAGTCCTGTACTGACTGCCACAGGATCCATCTTTATAACTCTCCAGATGCTAAGATTAACCAGTCATTTCAACATTCATTTTTACTGAAATCATCATTGTATATTGCTGCCTTGGAATCCTCTTCTTGCACTTTTTAATGTACTAGCTTCTTGTCTTTATCTCCAGTACCACTCACAGCTCTCTCTGCCACATTGTTTCTCATTCCTCAAATTTTCAGGTTCTTCAGACAGTTCCATTTTCAAAACTCCCTAAGACTGTGGTTCTTGTGTTTGTTCTTTATCAGCTGCTGTTTATGCATGGCAATGAATTCTCAGAACTGACTTTTTAATCTCCTTTGAAACCTTAAAATCTCCATCTGTGGTGACACTTCTCTTACCTATTAGACAGCATGGAGCTGCTATTCACAGGAAGTTAGCAGAGGTCCATGAGGGAATTTAGGTGTCCCAAACTCCAGGGGATCAGAAGAGCAAAGGTATCCCAGCTCCTGGAGTGCTGCCTTGGCACCTTGCAGTGCAGAGTAAAATCCCTGGCTGTGGTGTTACAGTTGGATGGGAAGGTGCATTTAGGAGGTTGTAGTAAATTAAATGAAGAAACAGGTACCTGCCCTCACATCACCATGAAGACCCATTGATCCCTCATTCAATAACCTTTAGTACTATCTCAGGACTGAGACATTTTGCATGATCATAATGGCTGATTCAAATGGTACTGTATTTTCTTAATCAATGCAGCCATGAGTATGGGAAGGAAATGGTTAATTGAAAAAAGATGGCATTTTAATTGGTTGTTTATGTGTGGAAATTCACTTTCAGAGGGGTAATTATTTCAGGATAATATGTATCTGAATAATTAGCACTATTCCTTTTTCTATCCTGAGTTCAAAGCTCTCACACTAACTTAATCATACCAGCATAGCCACACAGAGAAATTGTGGTTTGCCTCTTTTACTTGCATAGGTGGGTTGTTTGTTTTATTAAGAACAGAAAATTTGTGATCCTATAGAACTTTCACAGCTCTCTGTAAAGTTAAAGGCAGAAATACATTTTGATACAGACTGTGAATATATATTGTAAGTCTGCCTTAAATGGGAACATGCAGAAATTGGATAAATGCTCAGCAAAACTGAATATTCTCTGAAATCTAGAATAAGAATTTAAGACGGGAAAGATAATTTGATGATCAGGGCCACCTGCCTGCCCAGGTAGACTTCCATCCATAGCATGCTGTTTCCAGTTGCTTTCCATTGCTTTTCCAGATGGTTCTGCAGCTGTACATGCTGTATAGAAGCTCCATATTCAGTACAGCAACCCTGTATGTGAAAAGCAGTCACATTTCAGTCTTTAATAATTTTCCTGTTTTTCTACTAAAGATCATTTTGCGTATCTCAGCATGACAGTTCAGTCAACTGGCTTCTCTTTACATGAATAAAAAAATGCTTTGCTGATCAGTCTTTATGAAATGGATTAAGACTGTAGGTATTCCCAGTGAAACAATATGCTCAAACCTGTTCAACTCAGTGGAAGCATTTACTTTAGGTTTGTGTGGTAATCAAGAAAAGTAGTCAATGAAATTTACAAATTATTGTACACTTATGTTACAAATAAAATGTGTTCTTTGGGTCAAGCCTTTAGATTGAATTGACTGGGATTCTTTTTTATTTTCTGGAAATCTGATAGTGGTTTCAAACCATGTGTGTGTTCTTTGTCTTTCTACAACACAGAAAACATCATAGTGGTTATTTTTACATTTCTTTGTTGTGGAAGAGAATCTTTCATTGTTTATGAAACTGAAGGGAGAACAACGGGTGAGTGTGCTGGTGGAGATGAATGAGGAGCAGTATCATTTATGTCTGTGGGGTAAACATCAGCTGGTGAGATTTTATTTTTAATGCTCAATGATTTTGATTCTTGTTCCCATTATTTTGACACCACATGCAAACCAAATTACTCTCCTTTAATATAAGCATATCAAAGAGTTGGAAGAACGGAGGAGGGAGAAAGACCTGATTTAGCCAAACCTAGCAGCACAGATCTCTGCTCAGCTCCCCTCTTTCCAAGCTATCTTGAGTTTTTTTAGTGGGTATATTCATGCACTTTGTATGCTACATTAAAGTTTCATAGTCCTAGCTGATACTCAGTAATGGCCCTGTGGACTGTGCTGTTCAGAGCTGTGTGTGTCACATGGAATCATTGCTGCTCTCCCTCCAGTTCTGCTCTGCAGCAGTCAGGAGTTGGTACAGTCCTGCAAGCAGAGGGCTTGAGAGGCTGGCTGAAGAGTTTGCAAAGGGAATGCTATTCTGGGTCTTTTCTTCTCTCAGGACCTTTACATGGATTTCTTGGAACATATCCCACTGCTTTTTCTCCAAGGGAGAGTATAAAAAGCAAAGCAAAAGGACTTGATCAAAGGACAGACATACACAAAATCAGCATAGATCTCCACTGGCTTCTGGGGATTTGGGGAAAATGCCTGCAGTTTTCTTAGTGCAGTGATGCAGTACACACAGTAAGCTGCTGTGACCCGAGTTTGCATTGGATTGATGAAATAGGCTTTAGTCTCATAAGCCTTTGCTGTTTAGTTAAACATGTCTTTCCAGTGTGGGGTTTCTGTTAAAACCTGGTTCACCATTTCAAAGCATATAGGCTGTCATGTGGTGCTGTAGAAACACATTTTTAATTTGTGTCAAAACTTCATTGATCACTTATGAAAACCCCCAAACAACCAAAAAACAACCAGCAAATGTTATGATTTGATAAGTGAGAGATGTCTGTGCCCAAATTAAGGTGCAAGCAAGACCACATGCCAAAGTCAGTAATACTGCTTTTGTTTAACAGTAAGTGTGAGGTAGAGAGATAGAAATAGAAAATGGGGGTGTGGAGAGAGAGAGAATGAGAACAAGACAGATTAGGCAGAAGATAGTTAACCCCCGTGGATCCAGTGGCATCCATTCCATCCAGTGCCTTCTTCACCCTGGGCTTCCTGCTGGTGGGGGTCCCAAGGTCATTCAAAACTTTTCATAATTTATACATTTTAGGAAACAAAGGAGTTAATGCACATTGGCTGCACATTTCTCTTATTCTATTGGCTAATGTCAATTAGTCTCTTGCTCAGTCTTTCTCTTCTTTTGAGTTGATGGATTGTGAGTTGGTGGTTGTGATTTCCCACTGCTGGAATTACCTTTTACCTAGTCTGAGCTGACTTCAGCACTGTTGCTGGGTTGGCTTTCCTTGTGGCCCATAAATTCTGCCATTATCAGGGATACATTCTTCTCCCCAGCTTTGTTTACCTCCCCTTAGGCCTGAGATAACACTTGGACAATAATACCACCTGTCTTATCTCAAGTTCCTGTCACTATGGCTTAACTTACAGTCCAAGTTTCAGGTATCCACAGAGGAATATTGTGAGGGGGCTTCAGTGGTGTTTGGTGGTCACAGCTGCCATCTGTCCTATCACTTGGGGAGATCTTAATTTGTCTGACAATAGGTGTATGAGCAGTTGCTTCTTCTCATGGTTTGCCACAGTGGGAATTTTTTTCTGGATACATTACCCAGGATGTGCTAGCCACACCTCCTCGCACCAGGTGTGGAGTTGTCACTCTATTGCCATGCTTATCTCATGGCAAAATCTTTGTATGGCCTAAACAGTTCTTGAGGCAGGCAGTTGTGATGTTAAAGTCCTTACATCAAGCACACAAACTTTTTTTAAAAATTAGTTTAAATTCTGGTTCGAGAGGTAATTTAACATGGGGTGATACAGCCACAAGTCAAGGGGTGCTTCAATAAATTTTGCAGGACAAGGTATTTCCTACTGAGTTTTTTGTTGGACTACGTACAGGCTGCATGTGTCTTGGTAGGTGGGTGTGATATTTTCACACGGGCCTTCTCTCTCATTTAGAAGGAAGATGTCAAATAATACTGGAAATTGAATCCAATTGGAAACTGATTATTTTCATGATAGTTTTCCAGTATTGCTAGTTGCCATCTGTGCAGTTCTACTTCATTGGGCTCTTTGTAGTAGTTTACCATGTGTCCTGCTATAGGGCTTAAAGGAGAGGTCTGCACAAAAGAAAAAACTGTAGAAGGTCACTCAGCTTTCAGAGTTTTGTTCACAGGATATTGTGCTAATGCAGTACTTCCCCAGGAGTGACCCTCTGGGCACAAAGGAGCTAGACATGGAGCCCTGGACTGCTGCAGAGGACAAGAATGTTTTCTTATGTGACTTCAGTTAATCTGAATTGGTTAATGATGTTTTTTAAATGCCTAAATAAGAAAGTTGAATGCTCTATTGAGCTCTTTTTTTTCCTTCTTAACTGGAACAGGCTTATAGGTAACTGCTATTGATTCATTATCTCCTGGTGTGTCTCCTGTGATCTGCTTTGTATCTCTTGTTGATTTCTTGTCTAATTCTTCAGCTATCAGCTTTGATCAGCTGGGGCCATTGTTTCATTTATGATTCTAAATCTTTTAGAGCACTCATTGCTGGGACTGGAAGACACTAGAGACACAAATTTTTGAACTTAATTTCATGTCTCTCTTCTGATTAGTTTTGAAGTAGCTACTTAACCATGCCAAAGGGCTGATTGAGATTGTATTAATTTTGAAGTCATCCCTTGGGGTTCCTCTTGGTTTTGATGTCTGTGCACACACTGGGATATAGCAGTATTTCCTCCATACAGTTGTGGAAATTCTTAATTTACATTCCTGCAAATCATACCAGAGGTATAGCTCTTGTTGCAGTAGTTTAAGTTTTACATATTATCTTCTGCATGGGATGGTAAAGCCAGGCAGGCCTGCAGTTTCAATGCAGTATTTCAGGTGTAGGACAGCTGAATTCTTCACCCTGCTTCAAGCAGAGATGCAAAGTAGGGGCAGAAAATGGTCCAAGGAAAAATGTGAGTGCAGTTTCCTATGAAGCCAGATGGGTGTGCAATTAGCAAATTGTTGAATGTTTTCAGGAGTGAAAGCATTTATTTGCTGCCTATTGTGGTTTTGTGTTCATCTGTGTTTGTAGGGTTGAGGGGTATTACAGAATATCACAAGCTTAAATGGTGAGGCAATTATTCTTATAGTTTAGATTGTTTTTGTGTGATTCTTTTTTTGTCTGCACATGGTCTTGATTTTGGAGGTGGTCATACCTCTGTCAGAATCAATGGAAGTTCAGTGATGGCTCATTCATCTGCACTTAGAATTAAATTCTCACCTCCAAAAATATCAAAAGGTCTTATTTTGTTTTTAGCAGACTATAAAACATTGTTCTGTGTTGTGCCTTCAGACTTTATCAGCAAATATCTCTTGATATCAGTTATGTCAGTCTGGAATATGAATATCGATGTTAATCAAACCTATCTGACATTCATGCTGTCATGCATGATCTGATACACTTGGGAAGCAATTCCTTTGGAAACCAGGAAGGATTTAGCACCAGAAGTTGTTCATAAGCTGAAAAATCTGTCTGTGGTCTGGAGTGTCTCAGGTACAACTGGTTTATTACAGTTACTCAAAGGTTGTCAAAGGATGTCCAGAGTCTGTCAGCAGGACTCTTGAGGTCTTCCATGTGTCCAGTAAGCAAGTGTGGTCAACTTGAACTCCCTGGACTCCAGAGAAGTCTTCTCCCCCTGGCTGACTGTTGGAGATCTTTCTGCTAGATCAGTATCTTACACAGACTCAGGGAACTGTGCTTATTTGTTTGTTTATAGAATTGTGTCTAAGAAAAAACCCATGAACTGGTGTGTGTGCAGCTGGAGGAGATGGTGCAGCTAATGGAATGATTTTATTGTTGAGTCTGTATATGAGAACCTGATAAGCCTGTCTAAGCATTTAAGGGATTGTTGTGGGCATAAGAGTCTAAATGTTGGATTTGATTTTACAGCAAGGTAGCAACATATCTTTCAGACAGAGCACTATATTTTGCAAAGCCTTTTACAAGAGCAAATAAAAGAGTTTACATGTGACTAAGAACTTATTTTATTTCATAAGTCTTTTGATTTTGTTGCAAGTATACTACTAATGTACCAAAGCAATAATTTCAGATTTTAACAGACACAGTAATCAAACAGATTATCCTGATACTTAATTGCAAAGAACTGCAGAGTTTCAAAGTATAATTCCAGATCACAACATTTAAACTTCTGTTATATTTTAAGTCTTCTCTCCATTAATTATTCTGCACTTTTGTTTCATTCCTTCGCTGGGAAGCTGCTGAAAATGGGTCACTGGAGTTGGGTGAACAAACATGCATCAAGTAAAGCTCAGAGGAAAAGACAGTATCTTTGGATTATGTTTGCAGCTGTTGCATTCAAGACAACTTCATTGGAAAGCCCATTTCAGTGATGACTGAATGTAATGAAAAAAGAAGTGCTGAAGTTTCCCAGTTTATTTTCAGACTTTTTAGTTTTTATTATGTGTTTTCGGCCAACTTTTGTAAGACTTGCCAGTCTTTGATGCATTTATGTCTGTTGTCAAATTTAGTTCACATTCAGCCTACAAATTACATTGCTCATTTCTTTAAAGAGCATTTTTTCTGAGAACATTTGCATTTTTATAGCTGAATGCGTACTCACAGAAATAATGCGGCGAGTAAAATCTCCAATACTGTTTTGTAAAAGAGAAATAAAAGTATTCTGTTTGAAATAATATGTCAGAGGTTCTAAACATTTATTTTTTATTTAAGGAAAGCTGAACCTTAATGACATAGAAGTTAATGGAGGCTTAGTGAAATTTAGTTGTTAACTTCACAATGAGTATGAGTTTGGTCTTATTTGACTGAAATTCCAAGAAAACCATATAATTTCTAGTTCATCCTCAGCTCTTAGTGTATATAGTTCACAGTTTAATAAAAATAGCGCATGAAGGGGAATCAGATTTCAGAATAAACTTTTTATTCTGATTCATCTTTGTAATCTGACTAGCTGTATATGTGACCTTTCATCCCAATGTGTAAGAGATTTTATTGGTTTTCAGAGGAAATTAAACCAGAGAGAGACTTAAATTCTTCACAGACTTAACTGAAGCAACCACAAAAAGAAGACCTAAACAGAAGTTTGTATTTCATTGCTATTTAAATTAACAATGCAAAGCTTAGGATAGGTGTAAATTTGAAATTCTTCTATAGCTGTGTGCATATCTGATGTGACATAACATATAAAGTGAAGCTTTATGGGAATTGATTCGATTGGGGAATGCAGAAGAGGAGCCACTCTTTTGAAAGAACCTTGCCAAATCAGTGCAGACCTTATCAGAGGGCAGTATTGAGTGGGATATATTTTCTGGAAAAACACAGGATAGATGATGCCAATTGTCAAATTTCTGTTTGTGAGGGTGGCAGTTGACTGTGAGAAACATTGGGGAAGCCTCATTTCACCTCACCGGGGTCCCCTCTCACGGCAGCTGGAAGTGAATGTCTTGGTAACAATACAGAAGGATCCAGTGGGAGTTTTCCCATCCTTGGGTGATATGTGGCTGAAAGTATTGTTAGCAGTGATGGAAACACCAGCACATAATGTAAGGTTTTTTTTCAAGGGTTTAAACATAAATAAAAAATGTTTTGGATGTGATAATTTTCCCCTAGGTCATTCTGGTTGCTGATAGAAGCTTTTCTTGCATAACCCAACTTTTCCCCTGTGGCACTGCATCAGTTGCAAGTTTCAGATATGTGGGAGTAGCACAGTTGGAAAGTAGCTCCTTGTTTCTCTGGAAAGCTGCATGTGTATATATGCTGTGGCAGCATCTTTCATGCCTCTTTGTGTATGTATGTATGGACCACATAAGTGGTAGTTGAAACGTCCCATCCCTAGGCCAAATGAGTTGGAGTTGTAGCTTGTCATGAACGTGGAAGTGATGGAATAAGCAGAAAGTGGGAAAGCAAAATGAATTAATTTCACCTGAATGAATAAGAATTTAGAAGTGGGGTTTAGATTTTCATTATTTTTAAGTGACCCTTAGTTAAACAATACATTTCAAGAGTTTGTGCCTTACTTTTGAATGCCTAAAAACATTCATTTTTGCTTGCATTTCTTAAATAGTAGGCTATATTCTATCTGTAAGGATCCTGTGTGTACTGCTTGTCTGCCCTGCTGCCTCTTGTTTTTGTTTTTTTTTTTTTTGGTTTTTTTTTTNAAAGAAACCCCATCATTATGACTTATCTGAAATCTCTTATCCAGATTTCACTATCTAGACTCATTAAATATATGTATAATTATACACAGTTTGAATTCTTCCTTCTCATATGTGGACCATGCCTCTCTCTTGATCCATGCCCATACTATCTTTCTTCTATAGTTAAACTGTGTGCCTTACCAGTCTGTCTCTAGTTATCCACTTATTTTGTATCTGGCTGACAAGGCCTCCATTCTATCCTTAAACCAAAAACAATGATGTGATGTTGAATCCAATGAAGTTCCTACAAACTGCTAACATTATTCCCTAAACTGTCCTGATACATGAATACCAACAGGGACATAAAGGAAATATTACAAATTCTGATTTCATAAATACAAGAGGAAGCTGATCAAATAAAAAAAAAAAATACACAGGGGGTATAATATAAAATGTTGCTTTTAAGCTTGACAGATGTCTCCTACTCAACAGCTGATTTAAAAATAGCACCATTATACATTAAAATGCATGAAGAATTCTTTTGAAATATAAAACATAAAGCACTATCTGTAGCAAAATATTCTGTCAGAGAAAACAAATACCTAAGAAGAAGCTGGATTCTCATGTGAGGTTACTGTGAGAAAACGGTCATATTTACCCAGGACTTTTGAAGGTAAAGATAGTAAGAATTTAGAGATCCTTTAGTCAACAACCTAAATTTTCATGACAAATACTAAGTGTACATTGCAATTCTAGCTCTCTGTCACTTTAAGTGATTATTAAGAACTGCAGAGGTTTGGGTTTAGTCCTGCAACTATCACCCTGGTAGACTTGTTTATCTTGTCTACTGTACTGGGGTTGAATATACAAAAACACCTAGCCTCTAAGTTTATTTTTTTCAGTATTTTTTAGAATTTCTACAGGACCTTACCATAGCTTGGTATTTTTACTGTAGAAGGATACATGTACTTTTTATTATGGGAAGGGCATTGCTAAAGTACGTAAAATTTTCCATGCTATGTGTCTTAATGGAAGTTTGGCACAACAGCAGACAGTTCATAGCACTGGTCAGTACTCGGACACTTTCATAATGGAGTTTTATTTGCTCCTAAATTGATCTAAGTAAGGCTCTAATTAAGAATACTCACTAATTATATGAAAGATTATAATAACCTGTTATTAAGGTTATTCAACCCTTCCCTTTGGAAAAACATGTAGTTTTAACTTTTCAGACTAGCCTTTCTTGAACTGAAATTTTATCTTCCTGGAGACTGTTCCAGATGGTGATGGGCTTATTGAATGCCTTATCTTGGAGGCATTTTAGCACAGACTGAATTGGATTGGTTCTCTATTTCTTACATATTTTGTGATTCTGGATAATGCCCTGAAACAAATGCTTTCCCAAGAGACCATGCATTAATTACGCTCTATTTTCTGAGTGAGGTGTTGGAGATACCAGGGTCTAGCTTACAGAAGGAATGTTAGCAATGCCAGAGAAAAACCTACCATGAAATGAATTTTGTGTTCAGAGCTTGAAAAATGATGAATAAATTGGTGCTCCATTTTCAACAACATGAAATACATTATTGAGTAACTGTTTCTTAAATGAGCAGCTTTTCTTCTATGCTGTGGACATTGGTTTTCTAAAAAAGTACTAAAGAGTACAATCTGTACTGTAAATAGCAACAATATGGATAGAAAAACTAGTGCATTTGTATATAAGCATAAATATAAGTAAATTATATGAGTATGACATGAGTTTTCTTATACAAATATAGGAAAACCACCTATCAAGGCTTTTGCAAATACCTGGGCAAATGTAGAAAAACCTGTTGACTATCTGGCCATTCTTGTATGCAAACCAGTATCAGCAGAGAAGCAAACATAACTTAGCAATGCCAAAAGCTGCCTAAGAAAAGAAGATTTCTTTTTCTAAGTCAGTCACTAGGTGTAGGAACTTCAGACTTTGATATTGTCACCATTAGAATGAAGAAAGCAGCATAGAAATTAGCAGTTCATCTGGAAAATAAGGAGTTTGTACTCCTGCACTCATTTTGCATTTCCTAATGTCAGTATGAGGACAGGCCCATTGTTCTGCTCAGTCAAGCCAGTGGCATCTGGTGTGGCTGCTCAGAGAAAATTTCAAGTTTGTTTGGGAGAGGAGCATTCAGTGGCTTCTGCATGCGAGCCCCAACAACCCCGTGCAATACTACAGGTTGGGGGCAGAGTGGCTGGAAAGCTGCCTGGTGGAAAAGGACCTTGGGAGTGCTGACCCACAGTGGCTGAACATGAGCCAGTGTGAGCCAGTGTGTGCCCAGGTGGCCAGGAAGGCTCATACATCTTGGCTTGTATGAGCAATGGTGTGACCAGCAGTGCTGTAAACGACCCTCTGAGAGTCCCTTCGGGGGTCCCGGCTGGCTGTGCACACACAGCTGTGGGGAACCCTCTCCCGATCCCCGAGGGGCAGGAGGGGGCTCAGGCTCTCGCCTTGGCGGGTGAGGCAGGAATAGACTGCGGAAAAAAGGAGTGGACTTCGAATGGAGGGATCAGTCCAGGTTTATTAATGCCGGCACCTTGAGCCCAGCATGACCTCGCTCCAAAGACCAAGCTCTGGGCCAGCAGGTATCTTATAGAGGGGGAGGGAACAAAGCTAGGGAGCCAATGGGAAAACATGGGGGTATGGACATTGGGAAGATGGGCTTCTGGGGAGACCAACGGGGGTAACCTGTGGGAGGAACCCCGGTTCCTGAACCAATCACTCGACGCCCTTAACAGAAGTTTCCAGGGGAAGGGATGGGCTGCTGAGTGACGGACAGGACACCAGGGAGGGGTTGAGGGAGGAGGCGGGGATTGACATGGAAGGAGGAGGGAGGAGACAGCATGGGCAGAACCACTGAAATAGGGGAGAACTGGGATAAACCAAGGTACAGAACAATTATAAAAAAGCATATAAAACACAATACAACACAGCAGGACCAGGGCAGTGATTGTCCATCTGTACTTGGCACTGCTGAGGTCACACCTCAAGTCCTGTGTGTAGTTCTGGGCCCCTCACAATGAGAAAGACACTGAGGGGCTGGAGCGAGCCCAGAGAAGGGCAAGGGAGCTGGTGAAAGGTCTGGAGCACAAGTCCTATGAGGAGGAGGTGAGGGAGCTGGGGGTGTTTAGCCTGGAGAAAAGAAGGCTCAGAGGGGATCTTACTGCTCTCCACAACTGCCTGAAAAGAAGCTGTAAGAAGGTGGGGTTAGTCCCTTCTCCCAAGCAACAAGTGACAGGACAAGAGGAAATGACCTCAAGTTGTACCAGGGGAGGTTGAGGTTGGGCATTGGGAGGAAATTCTCCACAGAAAAGTTGTCAAATGTTGGACCAGGCTGCCCATGAAAGTAACTGAATTACCATCCCTGGAGGGACTTAAAAGACTTATAGATGTGGCACTTAGGGACATGGTTTAGTGGTGGACTTGGCAGTTGTTTGTTAACTGTTGTTGAAGGTCTTCTCCAACCTATGCAGGTCTATGATTCTCCCCAGGAGAGCGCTGAAAAGGGATCAATGACATATTTTATCTTTGGTGTAATCCTGATAGTGAACTTGACTTCCAGAGAAACTGTTCTGATTTCCAGAGCCATGTAATTTTTAGTGGTTTGTGGAAGAGAGCGTTGGTGTTAGAAGGATCTGGCTCCTGAGTTTGTGTTTGGAAATGAAGGAATGACAAAAATGCACAGAAGGAGACCTTAGCTGCAGCAACTGTTCTTTAACAGTTATTTACCTGTTTTTTAACAGGTTATTCAGACTGGTGACATTTTACTGAGCTACTTTCCAGGCATATAAAGCATAAAAAACTTTGAGTTTGTCTGATATATCAGAATAATGGCCGCAGGTAAAAGTGGACAAGCTTAAGTTGATTAATTAACCACAGAGGGTTTATTGTGATAATCTATAGATCAGATTATCTAGCAATATGGGCTTTCTTTCTGCAACTCCTGCTTCACCTGCATTCTTAAATTACCTTGGCTTAATGAGTATCGTCTGCTGGGTTCAGGGTGACTCTTTCCTTGCTGCTCACTGCTGGTAGAGGAAAAACCCAGACTTCCTTGTTTGGAAAGCTCAACATTTGTACTCAAATGTCTTCTGGTGCATCTAAAAGTTAAAAAAAAGCCCCTCAAATACATATCCTTAATTTATTTCTCGTTGTGAGTTAAAGCCAGAGGGCTCACAGTTTTGATTGCTTGGACAGCACATGGGCTGTTTGCTCCTGTTTTTTTAAAAAAGGGGTGTTGCTACTTTCTGTCAGGCAGGAGTAGCCCTGGTCACTCCTTGGCTCTCCTTTCCCTGAAAAGAAAAGAAGCTTTGAAGTCTTGAAGGACAGAATGAAAGAGTGTGGTGAAGAGAAAAAGGAGCAGAATGCAGAGCTGGTGGGAATCATGTGCTGCATGGGTCAGTAATGCAGCCCAGAGCTGGGCTGGCAGGGCTGCCTGCGGGACAGGGCAGAGCTCTCTGGGGGGGAGGCTTCTCTCAAGGGGCTTTCTGTGGGTTTCCTTCCTTAGCTGCTGTTTATGTGGTCATTTACCTCTTTTCTGCTTCATCTGGGGAGTTTCATTTGGTGTGCTCTGCTCTGAGCTTGAGCACGCTGAGCACTGTGGCACTGTATTTTTTCTCTTAGTGTGCATTTGCTTTTCTGGGAGTGTTTGGGTTTTAGATTTAAAATCACAGTTGTGGTGTTTTGGTGACCTTTTTTCCCCTTAAATACTTGGTGTTTTTCACAGCATGACAGGTGTCAGTTTTCCTTATGCATTTGGATCTGTCAGTTACAGAATTTTTCTAAGTGTTTGTGTAATATATACGTATATATAAAGGAACAAGGGTAATAAGCATCGATTCTTTTGTGTATGTTAGCATTTTTAATTGAAAATAGAGTTGAAATGAATGGTGACTTCGTATTCTAACAAGATAGAAGAAAGGGAATTTTTCAACCTTTTTGTTTTTCTAACTGTCATCAAAGTAACATTTCCCAAAATGTAAACTTCTGTATATTTGGCCAAAACTAGATGGCATTACCTTGGTTAAAAAGACACTTTGTACACATTGTGAAATTCTGTTGTTGGGAAACTTTGTGCTCTTTTTAAAAGAGCTGCTCGTAATGAAACAAAAGTGAAAGTGTTTCTGGAATTGTCTTATTTCTTACATTTTCTGTTCTCTACATTTACTGAATCAAAGCTTCCAACTTATTATGATAAATAACTTACGTCAGAAATGGTGTCTTGCTAGATGAAGGCTATGGAGAAATGTATGTACAGCAAAAGATTCTCTTAATCTGCCAGGTTTTTTTTTTCCAGAAGTACAGCTTTGCTTTCTAGTTTCTCTTTCTCCTCTTTATTTGGGTCTTCAAGTAGAATAAGAGACTGTAGATCTGTGAGGTGGGGAAAAAAGCATGTGCCAGAGTGGTGTGGAAAAGGCGTTTAGGAAGCAGCAACTCTTCTGTACAGACCTGAATATACAAGTACACTTCACATACTGCCTGAAGATTTCATTGCCACAGTGAACTGTGGCTATAAAAGTTATAGGTGTGTTAAAAAGGATTGGAAAAAACTAAGAAAAAATGTATCTATGACTATTAAATGGAAAGATATGAATGAGCATGTAGAAAGTGTGTGAGTCACATAAGAGGACTATGCAAAGGCTTCACAGGCTTTTACTTGTTTTGTTTTAGCTTCTGTTCCCCAATATTCGTTTCTCACTACTGTTAGGAACCCCATAGGGTGCTCAGTTTGGCCCAGAATGAACTCTTGTATAATGTCTTGCTCTTTTGAAAGACTTCAGACTATCACACCAGAGATTTGAAAGACCTTCTGTGAATTTATTTTAAACTAGTAATTTTTATATTTGACCAACCTGAAAACTGTATTTTTTAATGTAAAATACAGGACCCGGTTCAGTCTTTTAGTGATGGCAGTGGGTACATAGGGATTTTGTTTTTCTACCTGAGCTCACTGCTCATTCTCAGCCACACTGCAAATAGCCTGAGTCAATGAAACAGCTGCAGTTGTGTCATACAGGGCTGAAGGGCTCTTGCTATTTTAGACTTGCACAGGTGGTCCCAGTCCTAACCCACTGTGACTCCTGCTCTGGGGAGCTCTGGGATGGTGACCAGGCTCTGTAGCAGTTGTACTGGCTGTGGCCCTGCTCAAGTAGCTGCAGATAACTCTTGTGCTGGGGTGGTGGTTAGATTTTCTCCAGTGTGGCTTGGGAGAACACATGCATGTGCACCCTGCCCATAAGTGGGATTCTTTTTTACCCTGAGCCTATTGCATTTATTATTTCCCCCCAGTGTTTTGTGGGCAATCATTGATGCTAACTGCTAGGCCAGGGAGCAAGCTGCTGGCAGTGACTGGGTCCCATATCTGGGTTAGTGGACATCCCTGTTTATTCTGTAGAGGGTTAAAAGTCCTTTCCCTGACTGAAGCTGTAACTAGCCCTTGTGTGTTTGAACAAGGGTGCTATGCCAGTTGAAAAGCATAATGATTGAAAAAGTTAGCTTTCATATCACAACAGATTTTCTATTGCCTAAAACACTAGTAATAATCTGATTATATAGACCATGAGTAGCATTTATAGCTCTTAAGCGTTTGCCATGACCTTTTCAGTAAATTTTGAGTGCCAGTTGACTTCTTCTATTCAGTTAGATTTTTATCAGTAGGCTACTGCAATACCTGAAGGGCTGTTGCCCTGGAGGAGCACACCTGGAGTGTCAAGAAACTTTTTCATATCATGCTGTGATATACTGAAAAAAACATTTCTGTGCTATTATTTTGATTAGACATTTTGGAGCTTTTGCAGGCTACTCTGTTTTTAAAATTTATTAGAAAATTAATTTTATAAAGGTCTTAAAAAAATCTTCTGGATAATTTGTAGAGCTGTTAAAACATTTGTTTTTCCTTTTTACCTCTAGATGAGCGTGACAAAGTACAAAAGAAGACATTCACAAAATGGATAAATCAGCATCTCATGAAGGTCAGTTATTATTTCTGTCATGTCTGGATGACTGATTGCTACAACAGTGATTGTGTCTTTTACTACACGTTTGATTTCAGGATGCAGCTGTGTTACATGTAAGGAAGATCTTAAATGGTGAGGTTTATGCATGTGCTTTGTCTTTAAGGAGTCATAGTGGAGTTGAAATGCTGCCCAAGGTGATCCAATGGTGTACTTGAATTCGAAATTAAAATGAGTCAAAGTTGATTTCTTTCTATAAGGCTTGGCTCATTTCTGGAATTAGTGTGTCATGGCTGTAGTACCACAGCTAAGGCAAATGAAGGAAAAAATATTTGAAGTACCACACTGAGGAGAGGGGAATGACCTTGAGAGAGAGATCTCTAGATCATGCTGTGGCATCAATATGCTGCTCATGGATTAGAAATAGAGGTTTTACAGGGGCAAAAGTCACTTTTCAGTATCTTTCTTTTGAAGAGCAGTGAACTTTGCTTCAGGGACAGAGCATATTATTTTAACAACATGTACAGATTTTAGTTGACAGAGAGCTAAAAGCTGTGAGTTCACCTTACTGCATGACCCTTCAGTTCTAAATTTGCTGTCTCTGGAGAAACAGATTGTATAATTACTTGACATAACTTCTTTTGATATCCCCCCAATCTGAGGTTGAATTCATGTAAAAGTCACATTAAATAAAATGTATCTTGAGCTGATAAAAATAAAAATTGTCAGAGTTGAGATTTAATTAATGAGTGCAATGTTCAAATACTGTTGGAAACATATCCTTGTATTCATGTTTAGAGAAAAATAGTTTTTAAGGGAACAACTTCATCATTTCTCTCTCTCTTGTGGCCGCTCTTGTGGGTATTTGAGAAATATTGGACAATGAAACAAAAGAGAATTTCTGCAGGGTTGTGGGTGTTGAAAACTACCTTTTGTTTCTCATCTTTTAAAATTTTGAAATGTATGTAGCTCTTGGAAACGGTGTGATGTGGGAAACTAACCAGGCTTGGAACTGAAGTTGGACTTAGTTTTGTCTTTTGCAAGAGACCTCTCTTGCAGAGGGATCTTTGGTCCTTCTCATCATGACTGAGCCATCAGGCTCTGTGCAGCATACAACCTTTCTGTGGTCAGGGTCAGTCTGGAGTAACAGAACTGCTCATGCCAATAGGTTTCCTTTGTGAATTTGTTAGACCCAAGGGAAACATGTTGTATCTAGAAACAGCTGCTCCAGGGACCCCTTCTATGCAGAAGTCTCCTCCTTTTATTCCTGAAACATCCAAGTGGCCCCTTGTCCCTGCAGAAATCTTTTACTTGCTAATGAGAAAAGACAAAAGGCAGTTTTGCAGCCTTCCTTTTCTGAATTTTGCCTCATGCTTATAATATAAGAAATGCATTCATTGTAGAATATTTCAGAGAAATTAAAGGGGAATAAAAGCATCCAGGAAGGTTGCCAGGACTCTTGAAGTAAAATGCAATATCCAAATTAACCATCAGGCATTTCTTCATCTAATCGAGGGTAATTGTTCTCATGTTTATAGGGGCCACTCATGTTTTTGTGTGCTAAAGAAGCATTTTAAAAATGCAACTTTAGTTTTCTGTGGGATGCAGAAAAGCCTATCTGAAGCTTTTTGGACAGCAGTCCTTTAATATGAGTTAAAAATAGTGCCTTATTTTACAGAAGAGCAGCATACTGAAAATGATATTTCTATACAACTTCATTTTCACATTTCTAAAACATGCACAGTCATCATTGCCGTGCTGTCAACCTCTTGGGAGTAGCTTAAAAAAGATTTAGACTCTAAACTCATAAAGAAATGAGGGTAAAGAGTTCACTCTAAATCCTTTAGCATTGCTTGCCAAGGTCAGTGGCCTTCGGCCTTCATTTCCAAATAGTTCTGGGTTGGGTGATTGCAGAGGAACTGATGAGACAGATGGGGTGTGTTGACTGTGTGTATTGCTGGCCTTGATCTTCATCTCAGATTGCTCGAATTCAATTTAAGGGTTGCTAGCTCACGCAACTACAGTTTGACTATAGCTTTTCCATTAACTTGGAATTTATGTAACAACTCAACTTTATCTTCTGGAAATAGTTTGAAAGCAGGTGGTGATACAGTTGTCAGACTTCTGTTCTTAAACATTGTTTCTAGAACAGGGGCTTTATGGAAATTAAAATCGATCTTTCAAGTGTTCTCTGTCTTAAGACGTAAGGGTGTATTTAGAAAACACGATAATGTGGAGAAAATGTAGAAAATTAGCACAGTAAATAAGTACATTTCTAGCAGAGGCAATGGACTTCTCCAAGTCAATGGCCTAACTTGAACTTGAGCCCTCATTTTCAGCTACCTCATATTTAATACAAATCATATTCAACTCATATTCATCGTATTTGCACATTCACTGCCAGTACCTTGTTTCAGACAAACCAACATGGGAATTGTCTCGTTTCAGGCATTGCAATAGGTTTATTTGAGCTGGTTACCCAGGCTTTAGTAGATAGCTAAGGGAACAGGACCTTTTAAATGTCCCTCCACTAAGACATCTACCTAAAGAGATGATGAATTTTATCCTAGAAGTGCTTTTGCTCCACTGACTGTAAAAGGAAGTCAGTGTGCTTTGTCTGTAATGTGTGGGGTTCAACAAGAAGCAGAAAAGATGATAATGAAAATTATGAGAGTTCTTGGGAAAGACCAGACCACATATCCACCAGACATGTGGATATGTCCCCACTATGGGGATGGATCACATTTTAATTTCATCTTTTTCCCTCCTATTTGTGTTCTTTGTTTTCTTTCTCCTGTTTCTTTTCTCTGTCCCCTGATTATTTTTTTGCATTTTTTCTCCTCTTTTTCTTTTCTCATCTCTTTTCACATTTTCCTTTCTTATTTAATGCTTTCCTTCCTCATTCTAATTAAACTCCTGCAGTCCTTGAGAAAGTCCTGAATTATCATTTTATACCAGTATATCCAAGAGGTTTTATTCTAGGTCAGCAGCAATGATGCTTTTATGAGTTCCCATCTTTTGTTGGGGAATGGCATGGAAGCCTACTGTCACTCTTCTAATTAAGTTCTATATTTATGGGATTTACTGAGTAACCCTAAACAACAAGATGACTATAAATATTTACCCTTCTGCTGTCTGTTGCCCATCTCTAGTTGCTTTAGATTCAAAGTGTGTAAGTGCATAATATTTAAAATTCTGTGTTAGTTCCTTGTCAGTTTAGTTGAGTAGTAAAGCATGTTGTGTGCTTTGCTAAAATAGAAACATAGTCATTGCAGAAATATTTCCTGCTCATGTTCTTGAGATACCTAGTTTTTGACAGGTACATAACGTGTTATTTGCAAAATTCAGCTGTTTAAGTTATCTTTGAATTTCACAGTTTAAGGTCAAGTGGACTGTCACTAAATTTTTTAATGCTGAAATTTTTCTTTTGAGTTGATAACAGATTTTTTGAGGGCTGACTGGAGCTTTAGGCTTGCTAAGGCTACTGTTTGCTGTCTGGTGGTGTGGCTCCAGTTTAAATGTTATCTTTCATGTCTTGTTGACATACAGACTGGAGAGGTGAGATATTGGACTTTCGACTGGCCTGCTGCTGTGGTATGAGCTTCAAGGGAGAATTCACATGCCAGTGTAGTGTGGTGGTGGGGCAGAGATCTCCTCTCCTCTCGGAAGCAGCCTCTGCTTCCAGCAAGTGTTTCACTCTGCTGCTGTAAAAATAGGGTGTTAAATCTTGCTAGAGCAGTAAGTAACTCTTGATGTGACAAGAACAGGTAAATTTGTGGCTGCAAATTTTATTCTAGTGTAGTGTTCTCATGGTCCTGAAGCGCCCAAGGAGAAATCCAGCCTCCATGTAAACCCAGAAATTCTTCCTGACGTCCTTTGAGTTCAAAACCCCAAAACTTAAGGAAATAGTGAGACAAGTGGAGGACACGGGTGGAGGATGAGATAAGAGAAACTAAATGAAGCTGTTGATGAAAATGGAATAAAAGTAGATAAATTCCTCTTTGTTGTTGATTTTCTTTTTCAAATCAATTAAAAAATATTTTTGTAGTGCCAGGTCCTAGTCCTGAGAGATTAAATGGGCTATTTTGAAATACTTTGTTTCTTTATTAGAACGTATGATGTACAGAAAATAGAACTAAAGGCAAGGCAAGCAGAGACTGGCTAGTGATATAGTGAACACCCAGGTATCTTCCCTTCAAGGGAAAATGTTTCTTCCTTTTCATGGAAGAAAAAGTTGTAGAGAGCCTCTTAATTGGCCTTATAGCAACATTCTGGGTGCCTGGGCAGCTCTCTGGAGGGACAGCTGTCCTGTCCGTGGCACTGACAGGGAGCCCAGCCACCTGGTGCCACCTGCAGTGTGGGTTGGGTTTTGGGACCCCTGGCTGACTATACATTGGGAGAAACAAGCTGCTGATGGGAGCAAAGGGCAGCATCCCTTCACAGTCATTAGTTGCTCCAAAAGTCACTTTAAAAGGTGTTATTAACCAGAAGGCTTTTGTAAGTAGCAGGACAAAATGCTTTTGAAAACTATTAAACTATTGTTTTAAAGCCCAGTGTTCAAAATCATGTACTGTGTTGCAGTGGTAGTGCATTAGCCAGAGAGAGAGAGAACAGCTTTTTGTTGATCAAAGACCAAATGAATAATTCAGAATAGAAACCTGAAGTTATTGATTTCTGTGTGTCCTTCAGGCAGCACACGGTTTGCAAATGACCTCTTAGGTCAATTGCTTTGTGAAATGTTCAGGTATGACCTTAATGGCAGCAGGATCGACCATCCCTGCTAGAGCACAGTCATTCCTTGCTGAAAGCTGGCACTTTACTGACACTAGTGGTTATCATTTTAGATAGCACTACTCTCGGTGTCTTCTTTTTCAGCCATGTAGTTAAAATGTCATTTAAAATTCCCCATCTCGGCTTTTAGGAATGAGTACTCTGTAGCTCTACATTGGTATTAAAGGATGAGGTGCCTGGTGTTGGTCTAATGGTAGTAGCTTTTTAAAAAATTCTCAATTTATTAACACCTTTTGATTTTGAAACACACTCAGAAAAAGCTGCTTTCCCCCGTGCACCTTGTTAAATAAATTAAGATGGATTCTTTGCTGTGCTGGTGCATCTAAATGAGCTTTGTATACTTTCCTCCCAGTTTATTCTGACAGCTGCTGCAAACTGTGTTGGGCACAACTTCCATAGAATTCCACTTCAGTGTGGTCCCCAGCTTGCTTTAGGCATTGAGTGCAGCTTAAGTATCAGTATTTCCTCCTCTATTTTGGAATTCAATTGTTTAGCTATGCCTACTGTCTTACGGGTGGACAGAAGATAATTTCAGTTTTTCTCCTAAAAATTTTTGCTGTTGTATTTTCAGGACTAATTCTAAAAGGTCTTGAAGTGCTTTTCCTTTGAGACATACTCCTAAAAAGCAAATAAAAATAACTCTTGAAGAACATCATCAGTTAATGGTGTAAAGGAGTTTTTGTTACTTTCCCTGGTAATATGCGCAATTGTGGTTTATTCATTGTGTACACATTTTTTCAAAAATCCTCCACTTGGAGGTAAACCACACTGCTTAGTATGATCTGTAGCTGTTTGCAAAGCAGCTCAGCAAGCAAACTGAGGACTTTTTTGGTGTTTAATCAAAGCTTAGATGAGGGAGTAAAGTAACCAGGAAACAGTGAGGAAAAGTAGTGACAAATACCATGAGTTAACACTGCAAAAGAGAAGGAAATTGTACCAAGTTTTTAAGGGTAATGGTGAATTGCATCACGAAAATCTCTCTGCCAGTAAACAAATAAAATAAATAAATAAACAAGCAAATTCAAGTCAATAAAAACTGTGCCACAGATTTTAAGTTTATTTGATCCTCTTTAATGCATTCAGACTTCATGACTAATTTGGAACAGGAAAGAGAATAACTGAAACCAGTAAATTAAATATGCATGAAATACAGGATAGCTTGAGCATATTGACATTTTTATGGCTGCAACCCTATTGAACCAGTTGAGCACATGCTTTTATGTGTGTTGGGTTTTTTAAGAAATTGGTTTATATAGGTGCTCTTATAGTAAAGAATGAGTATAAGGAGAACTAAGTCTTCATGCAATGACTGCACGATGAATTAGTACCACTAGAATCAATATGCTTCCTATTACAGACTTAATATATTAATGTATTAATTCATTCTCTTTTTGTTCAGTCCATTGTTTGCAATTAGCTCTCAGCATAGATTTTACTTAATATTATTTATTCCTTGGAGATTGCAAGAGATAAAATTCTAGCATTTGCAGTTAAGTGTTGACTTTTTAATTAATTGTTAAATTATGCATGGGCTTATTTTTATCTATATACTTTTGATGTATCTGTATCTAATAATAATTTATATCTCAGTTTAGAAGTACTAGGGTTTGATCTAACTCCCTTTGGGCTAGTGTAACTGTGCCATTGGCTCCAGTGGGAGCAGTTTTTGCCCCAGTATGTGGACTCCAGACAGTGAGCAACTTCAAACATTTAATCATAAACATTACCTAAGTATTTTGTTCTACAGTAATATTTCATATACTCTTGAAAGTGAGACTTGCCCTGAGATAGTGTAGATGTGTGACTGTGTGAAGAAGGCATCAGAATGAACGTGTTTTCCTGTAAGGAAATATGTTCTCTGTTAAAGGTATTTATGGTGCTTCGAACAGGGACGCTTCAAGGTAATCACATAGTGTTCACAATGCTCCTCTACTTAGAGTACCTTGATTTTAATTGGAATAATATTTTATAAGACAATCTTCACATTTTTTATCTGCTTCAGGCATGTTTGGAGTGTATTGCCTTTGGTGAGGGCTAGTTTTGAGCTGAATTTAATGTTATTAGCATTACATTTGCATATTTTAAACAATTCCTCACTGGTAAGTTACATCTGTAACTCAGCATGTAATACAGGCCAGGAATGGTGAGGCCAAGCTGGAAACACAAAGGGTGATGACGCCTGGGTGTACTGAAACACTGAGGCAGGTTTCTGGCCAAAGGAAAAAGGCAATATGGCTGCTGTTGATTGGAGGCATTGAGCTGGATCAAGGAAGTCCATGGTGGACTTTTGGTCACTAACTTAGCACTGGAAAGACAGAACTGTGTAACGATGGGGAAAATAATTTACCCTCCTAATTGACAGGAAGAACAATGTGGAATTCTGCATTTGAAAACCTACAAAGGAACTTTCTTACATAGTAGCCTATGTAAGAAAGCATTTCTGTGTTGCAGCTCAGCTCAGCCCCAAGCAGGTGTGCAAACCACACTTGCTGTTCTGTTCCCTGCCTGCTGCAGAAGTTGTGGTGGCTGCCTCTGGTGTGGACAAGTTTTGTTAGTGAAATGCCAGAGAGACCTTCAGCCTGCCAGATTCAGAAATTCTCTATCAAAGCTGCTTTGTTAAATAGCTCTGGACTGGCTGGGAGGGGCTGCTTCAAAATGTAAAAAAGAAAGGTAATTTGGAAGCGAGTGGTTGTAAATCCCAGGCTCACTTTTCAAAGCAAAGAGAGAAGTGAGAAGTAAAAGCAAGATAATGAACTGGAGAAAGCAATAGGTAGGGTCTCCTGGGGGAGTAATACAGGAGAGGCAGAAATGCAGGAGATCTGGCAGTTATTGAAGGTGTTTGTGCAAGAGGCACAAAGGCAGGCTACAGACAGGCAGAACAGATGGGAGATATTGTATAGAAAATACTGCTGCTTTCAAGGTGGGTGAAATAAAAAGGAGCTGTACAAGAAGTGGAAATAAGGATAGCAGGACTAAGGAGTTAATGAAGCAAGGTGGGGTAAAATCAGGGAAGTACAAGATGCAGAATGAATTAATGTGACATGGAAGATCACAGGAGAAAGGCCCTGTAATTATGTCAGAGTGTGACGAAAAAGGTATGGACACATTGCCAAGGAATAGAAAAAGATAAATAGTTTTGACCAATGTCAAAATGTCTGAATTACTCTGGTATCTTTGTTCTATAAAATGCTGAAATATGTTTTAATAAGATGAGGGTGAAATTCATATAAGGAAACAGCAGATTGAAGAATATTTGGGTAAGTTACGTTTTCTTGTCACACAGCTTTATTTATCCAACAGTTAGTAATGAACTGATTTGTAACATTTTATCATTCTATGTAAGAACTCTGGGGAGACAGGGGACTTCTAGAAGTCCTCAATTAGAATAAGCATAAGCATTATGCTTACAATAAGCATAAGCAAGAAGTCTGCAATTGCAATAAGCATTTTCTTTTCCCAAGGAGAAGAAAAGAATGAGGAGTTACAGACCTTGTAGGGTGATTTCTCTCCCTGGAGAGACTGTGGAACATCTGATCTTTGAAAGCAGGTGGACAGAGGGGAAGTGGTGCAAATGGTATGTCTATACTTTTTTACATGTTACCACCTGTAGTCTCATTAGCAGATTACTGTCATAAAATTTGAATGAAAGGACAGCAGATAGGTCTTGCTGGGGTACTGCCATTAATAACAGCTGTGACTGCAGCTAGAACTGGCACTGGGAAGAGCCAGTGCCACTGGTTGTTGCTGTTGCCATGGGTGCTGTCAGGTGCTGCAGCAGCATCATCTGGCTCTGGAAGGCAACACCCATGAGCAAGGACCTTTCACTGAGTGGGAGTATCCCAGTGCCTGCTGCCCTCACTGTACCTCATCTTGAAGTGAGGTTTCAAGCTCTGTGACTTTACCTTTGTAGGTAAAGGTTTCTCTCAGGCTCCAGCCTTTTGTCATATCAGCAACAGCTGTCATTCTTGCCCTGCCACAAACCTTACAGGGTTCATTGTTTGCCCTGGGCTGTGTTGGCTTATGCCCAGGGAGCTCCAGGAGCCACACACGAGCCCTTTGCCCTGCCAGTGGGCAGCATGGTGCTTAGGAGACAAGGAGGCAGCTTGTAATTCTGCCTTCTCATAGACACCCCTTTGGGCACGTGGCTGTGAAACTCTGCCTGGCTGTGTAACTTCTGATCTTTGCGTGGACAAGAGGTTTGTAGCCATCTCTAACAAAGCAGTAAGAAGATAAATTTCCTTGGATGATCAAGGGTAGGTTGTGATAATTTGAGTTTGTTTAGTCTGAAACTAAGAAGACTGAAGGGAGATGTGATAATGTGTCCTCAATATGTAAAAAATGTTTATGCATAGGCTGGTGAACACATGATTTCTGAGGTCAAACTTTAGGGGAAGGGACAACAAAAACATCAGTTTGTTTTACAGAAGATTTATTTCAAAGATTAGTGAGGAAAAATGTCCCTCTCTGTAAAGCCAAATAAGTGTAGTCAAACACTGAAGCACTTGAACTGTGTTTTACATTTCCTTCATCTGGATTTTCAAGAATAAATTAGAGAAGCATCTCTAGTGTTTTTTAGCCAAACTGAGGTGATCTGTTCAGTCCTTCTTAACCTTACACTTTTACTATTCTCTGACAGCCTTGTAAGGCACAACCCTTCTGTGGTGAAGTATTATTCCACTTTTGAGCCTTGAAGCTGATCACTGCGAAATTCCTTAGCAAAGCTTATATTTTTATTGCTTTAGTGATTTCAATCTGCATTAATCCTACAGTTCCAGTGAGAATGCCTTCTTTGAGATGGTTGCCATGTAAAGTGAAGCTTAGTGATGTTTGCTTTATATTCTTCGTTAATTGTTTATCACATTCATACCTTTGTAAATAAAATATTTTTAAAAGGGGAGAACAGATGTTACAAGAGAGCAAATCCACTTGGTTGTGAGTCACACTTCCTTTGTTTTAGTTGTTCGTGAAATTTATAAATATCTTTAATCTTATACATAAAAACATCAGAACAAAGTGTACTGATTTGAAGAAAAATCTAAAAGAATTACAGTGGTGTACAAGAGGGAAGAGAGATGGAAATGCTGTGCCTTGAAATCACAACTTGTGCAATAAGTGTTGTTGACTGGGAGTATGAGTGGAGTGGCGTGGAACCTCACATGACATGCCACATGTGGCATCAGCCCCTTATGTTCTCTTTTACCTATCCACAAAATGAAGGTTAATTCAGTGTAGTAGATTCTAAAACTTGCTGGACATCTCTGTGACTTTATATTTTAGAACTTTAAATTGTAGCAGTGATGGAGTAGACATCCATTTTATGTTAGTAAATATGCATTTCTGCTTGTGAATCTGCAGGGGCTTCACTGAGGTGGATTTGCTGATCCCACTATGCTATGCAAATTTACAAGCAAACAACCAAAACTTTGCCAAGGATTAAGAGCACAGGGGTAGTGCTCTTAAGAGATTAAGAGTGGGGGTAGTGCTGTGATAATGATAATAAGTAAGTGGAGTGGGACATGGGAGGATATCCTGAGTGGTTGGATTAATGCTGTTTGGAGAGAACCTTCCAGCCCATTTCTCAAAATATTTTGAGATGCGTCCAGTTCTGGCCTGCCTGGTACCAGAGTGACGTGGAGATCCTGGAGCAGGTCCAACAGAGGGCAAAAAAGATGATTTAGGGACTGAAGCATTTATCCTACAAGGAAAGACTGAGGGAGCTGAGCAGGTTGAGCCTTGAGAAGAGATGATGAGAGGGAACTCATGAATGTATATGAGTATCTAAAGGATGGGTGTCAAGGAGATGGATCAGGCTCTTCTCAGTGGTGCCAAGCAATAGGACAAGAGGCAATGGGCAGAAACTGAAGCACAGGAACTTCCACCTGAATGTGAGCAAGAATTTCTTTACTGTGCAGGAGACCAAGCACTGGAACAGATTGAGGAGTCTCCCTTACTGGAGATATTCAAGAGCCATCTGGACACAATCCTGTGCAATGTACTCTTGGGTGACCCCAATATGAAGGTTGGACCAAATGACTCACTGTGGTCCCTTCCAATCTGGCTCATTCTGTGATGGTGTTAATTGAGCCAATTTTCTTTTCCTGTAGGAAGCAGAAAGGACTTTTGTGACATTTAGGACACTTGCTTAAAGTTCTTCTGTACAATGATCTGTTTCAAATATCACACATCTACTGAAATCCACAAAAGGAGTCGTCGATGTGTGTGTTTATGTTTGAGATATATGAAAGATTATACCTCTGATTGCATACTTGCTGATTTAGGGATTAGGAAAATACTGAATGCATTTCACAAAACAAAAATGTAGGAACTTAAATATAAGGATATTTAGCAAGATTTTGCAATTGCCATATTAATTAATTATTTTTTAATTGATCCAGAGTATATTTATACCTTAAAGCCATACAAATATTTTATGATTAATAGAGTTATCCAGAGATATGTGGAATGATTGAGGGCAGGGGCAAAATAGAGTATGTGAAAGCAATGGATGATTGAGTTGTCTGGGAGAAATGTGAAGGTTAATGTGGAAAAAAATAAAGTGACTGAGTTGAGCTTTTTAGATACAAGGACAGGCTGTTAGAGGGATGGAACACAGGAAGGTTGTTATGGTTGTCATGATAATAGAGTGTAAAGCATTGGCCAGAGGAGACAGTGAAGGATGAATCCAAGGATGCAATCAAGGATGAATCTTCACTTAGAAAACATCTGCTATAAAAAAAGATCAGGAGTGTTGAACTCACTCTGTAAAGGAGACTTGTTTAAATGTCCTTAATAAAATAATAAAGTAATTCTCTGAACTTGAGGAAAATTAACTGTGTCTGCTACTTGTGAGAATTAACATCCAGAAACATATACAAACAGAAAAATTACTCCTGAGTATGATAGAAAGAACCATTTGTTTTCCGTGAACCACAAGAATTGTTTCCTTCAGAGCGGATAATTAGACTGTCAAAATCGAAGAGTGAAAAAGAAGAGTGAAAACGAGTTTTGGAACCACTAGGCCTAAAGCTGGATTTGCCAGACTCTGCTTGCAAGTGAGCAGGAGGCCAGAAGAGACGTGGGCCAAGTGTGTGTGCCAGCTCGCCGCCGGCCTGGCAGGAGCCGGGCGGGTGTCCCGGGCGGGGTGTCCAGCGCCGGAGCTGCGGGAACAGCTCCACCTGCAGCCCGGCGCTCCTGAGCCGCTGCCGGCCCCGGGCTGCTGCACACCGCTTCGGCGCTCCTCACCGAGATCAAATTCTCTTAAATAAACCTGCGTGCTTGTTTGCTTTTAACAGAATGAGGGAAGTTTAGTTTGGGATGCAGCACAAAACAAGGACTGTGCGCAGGGTGTGTGTTTGGAGTTGGGGTTTTTCCCAGCAATAAGTTTTGGGTTTAGAGCAGGGGATGAAGGAGCGGGGTGACTCGGGGCGGCTGTGGGGGTGCGTGTCGGTGTGCACGGAGCTTTGGCTCTCTGTCTCTTGGCGTGGCACCGGGCTGGCCGTGGAGCGCAGCTCAGCGCCTCCCGGGCAGCCCCCGTGCTGGGGGACATCACCTGGCAGGGAGTGAGCCCGCAGTGTGTCCAGCCGTACTCATCCTTTACATGGGGGAATGTGAAAAGTCTGGAGAGTAAAGTAAATACTCTTGAAGATTTTTGGAGAAGCAACTTCTTTGGCAGATCAGTCACGTGGGAATGTTTTGACAAATCTCATATTTTGACAATTACGTGCTTCATGGCTCTTGTTACCGCCTGTTCAGAATTTTAGAGTGTTTCTCAATCATGCTGCATGTGTCAGGCTAGTATATCTTCATTTTCGTACACAAATACAACTTTTAAAAATTTATTTTATTATTTTTTATTCTTTACTTATGGCATGGGTTTGTTATCATGCAGTTTGAATTGCCACTGTGATTTCTTAGTTTTTAAAGATCAAAGGACTAAAACATGTATGTTCTCAAAACTTACAGAAAGCTGTTTATCCCCATAAATATAATTTTCAATAAAAGTTTTCCTTTAAAAACAAGCTTAAGTATGTTTTTAGGAAGCTGAAATATTAGGGAAACTCATCAGGGTGTCAGGATCTCAACAGTGGCCTGAAGTTTTTCAGCTCTTTGAATGCTAATGCCATTTGCTGTGGAACACTGTCGTCATAGGAGCTCTTAACTATTTATCTATTATCTTGGTGAAAATTGTTTTACTGTTACTGAAGTGAGTTGGCGTTCTAAGAGATCTTTCTCCCACAGGCATTGACTCAGATTCTTAAAGAATGAATTTGAAGTTTATTGTGAAACTCACAGTGGCCTTGTGCCAGCTGTCATTTGGACTTATCTGTGACCTCAGTGGTAATTAAGGCCTGACCTTTTTTTTCCCCTAAACACACCCCTTACAGTTCTAACTTTTTGAGCCTTTTCCCATTTTCCTTTGAAATATCTATAATGCTTTACGTCTGTGCTGGACATTTAATTGACTTTGCTTCCAGAAGCAAGGAGAACAGTACTGGCAAAAGACTTTCCCAGGCAATGTGGTCTGAACAGCCTCAGTTGGATCTGTAATATTATAATTCTTGATAACTCCTGGGTAATGACACTGATTTTATGAAGATTTGACAAATGAACTTCAGTTATTCAAAATAAGTATGGTTCAGATTTGATTCTAATTTTGCCTGTTCTGGAAACCATAAGAAGTCTAATTTGGCATGTTCTCCCAATGATCAGTTCAGATTAATTATAATATAGAAAGGGAGACTTCTGATGTTTTTAAGGCAGATATTTAATTATAGTAGTCTGCTTTCCTGACCCTGCAAAAATGGGCAATTTTGCAAATAAGTGAGCACAAAACTCTGCCTTGTTTCCAAGTCATGCAGCTTGCCAGGGCCACAGTGATTACCTCACCTGCCTCAGGGATTTCCTGGTGGCCTCCAGCACATGGGCGTTACTTTGAGTTGTTCCTGCTTGATCTGATTATATTCTCTCTCCTGTCTCTTTTGCCTCCGCTCTAGATTCTGCAGCACGTCAATATTTGTTTCTGCTTCTTCACACCCTATTTCAGTGGAGAATGTGCTCCATACATTTTAGGTGCTGGTCTGGAACACGCTACATCCTAACATGAAAGTTTGAAGGATCTATGTGTATGCTGGGTGTGTACCCACTGTATACACAGAAATGGGTACAACCCTATTTTCCTCCATATTTACTTCTAATCAAGAGTAAAGGGTGTGATTCTTGTTTTAGTAGAATCATCACAGAACCCTAAAACAGGTTAGGTTGGAAGGGACCTTTAAAATCACAGAATCACAGAATAAGCTGAATTGGAAAGGACCTACAAGGATTATCCAGTCCAGCTCCCAGTTCTGTGGAGCACCATCCCCAAGAATGTGCCTGAGAGTATTGTCCAAACACTTCTAGAACTCTGTCAGGCTTGGTGTTGTGTCTACTTCCCTGGGGAAGCAGCATCCTACCACCCTTTGGGTGAAGAACCTTTTTCTAATACCCAGTCTAAATCTAAACCTCCCCTGATACAATTTCAGGCCATCTAGTCCAATCTCCTGTGCAATGAAAAGGGTCATCTTCAACTAGATCAGGTTGCTTGGAGCCCCATCCAACTTGATCTTGAATGTTTCCAGGGATCCACCTCTCTGAGAAATTTGTTGCAATATTTCACCACCTTCACTGTAAAAATATTTCTTCCTTATGTCTGGTTTAAATCTATTCTCTTCTAATTTAAAACTCTTACACCTTGTCCTAGTGCAACAGGCTCTACTAAGAAGTAGGTATGACGGTGTTGCAGAGTGACCTGTGCATCTCCTGTCTATCCTTGTCAAGACTGAGCTGGTTTTGCTTGCAATAGAGGAAGTGACAGTACTTCCCCTTCTGCCATATAACTGTAAGCAGCCATTAGTGTGTGAAACTATAGATTTTGTTCTAAAATCAAGAAAACTAATATAAATAAAAATTGTAAGAAATAGGTTTTCTGTGGAAGATGGCATGTTTTTTGCTGTGACTTATGGCAAAACCAGAGATCACTATGGGCAAGTTTGGTTCACTAAGCATTGGCATCTGGGAGTGCTTGAGATGTATAAGAGTGTTCAGTACAGACATCTGTGGGGAACTGGTCAGCAGGACCTAGGCAAACAGGAGAAGAAGGGAGACCAAGTGGTGTAGCCCCTAAACATAAACCAGCCCTTTAGGTGTGTGAGCAGGCAGCTCAATCATGCTCTTCTTTCCCTGTCAGGCAGACTGCAGGCAGTGGGGACAGGGGCTGTGGTGCCAGCTCACATCAGAGGAGGAGGGCAAAGCCTGGTGGGCTGGGGAATTTTACAGAAGAAACAGAACTGTGAGGGGGTCTGAGTGGAAGCTTTTGGAGGCAACAGTCATCTTCTTGGTCTTCATCTCTCAAGTGTCTAACATGCTGGGATCTGGGGTCAGGATGCAAGCTTTGTCACTGCTACAGTATTAAAAGCTGTTTTTTACTGGTGGTAGTGCAGAGATCCCAGACTGCAAAGCATAAGCTTTGCTGGAAAAGGATGGTATGAAAATATCTGCTGTTTATGTCAAGGAGAATGGAGCTTTCCTTACCACAAATATCATAGTATACATGCCAGAAGATGAAGATCAGAAGATGAATCACTTCTGAAACAGTGCCTTACATTCACTCTGTCTCCTTTTCACTGGTGAAGCCATTTTGCTTTTCTTGTTTAAGTTTTGTCAGATGCACCTCAGCCAGTCAGTGTTTCCCACATCTTCCTTAAAGAATCTCTTCTCATGCCCAAATTATCAAATCTGCCAACTCATATGGGTATATTGCAAGAAGTTGCCTGAGGCAACATGTAACCTACTTGCGTGTGGACCTTGTAAAATGTCGGGCTGACAATTCTGAGATTTTATTGAAAAGCCACAAGAACTGTTGTGAAATTCTATGGGCTCAGTAAATCCCACACATCTGTCTAGGGTCCTCCATCTGCATCCAATATTTGTGGTACCATGTGTTTTGAAGGAGGCTGAAAATGGCAGTAAAGAGCAATGAAGTACTTACATTTGTTTGTTGTAAGTTAAAAGATCTCATTATATGTGTTGAGAGACAAGAGTTGCCCAAGTGATAGTTAGAGAGAGGTGATTTTTCAAGCTTTTCCTGAAGTGTCAGTGTAGGATCTCTTGAGGAGCACAAGATGCTCCTTTTGGAAGAAGTGATCTGATGCTTTGAGTGAACATACTTGCTCACATCAGTTGCCCAAATACAGCATTCTAGATGCACATCTGCTGCTCAGAGTATTGGAAGAAATTCCTTATTATGTTCCCCTGTACCAGGATGACTGGCACAGTATGTACTAAATAATTAATCCTCACAGTAATTGCCAGCCAGTGGCAGAACTAAGACAGATGCATAAGGTGTACTGCTGGTTTTCCTGTTTTGAAAGCCCTATGCCTGTTTTTTCCTATCCAGTGTGAGTTCATCTCTGAAGTGCCTGTGATTTCTAGAAAGATAAACTGGGGAAGATGGTTGTCTTTGAAATACTTAGGAAACCTCAGAGCATAAGAAACAAACAGGAGGTTAATAAATGTATGCTGTGAGAGACAGAGTAGCAGGATAACCAAATTATCTTGCATCTAATGGATAAAAAAAGCAGACAGAACAGAAATAGTGGTATTTTTTCACCCCACAATTCAGATACCTGCACACTGGGCAAATCCCCTGAGTTTTATGTTGAAAAGAGTGTGGGCATTGACTTGGTACTGCACAAACAGTTCTTTAACTGTGCTGGTGCAGCGTCATTGAGATGTACACCACATTCCCCTTCCTTCACCTTATGTCCTCCTGTGCCTCTGGCCACCAGCCTGCGCTGTGGATCTGTTCCAGCTGGGGATTCTGCTTTCCAAAGAGAAGTGGAAAGTGACATGTCCTGGGTGGTGAGGCAGGCAGCCCTCTCACAGGGTTTTGTCATAAAGAAAACTTGCCTACTTTTAACAGAAAGAGTTTAGCACTCAGTTTGATATAGTTCTTTGAATACCAATATAACATGTGGGTTAAAAATTAAAGATTCTTATGCTTCTCATCTTTCAAGCATTTATTGTAAGCAAATCTTGTATCAGGGATATCAATTATTTATATGGCTTCACTTCCCTTTTCTTTCTTTTCACCAGAGATATAGTAGAACACCCATTCTTTTTCTTTGTTCAGCTTAGCAGTAATTCAGTATTATCAGAGAAAATTTTTTAGTTTTTTTTTAACATTAATTGCTTGTAGGATTAAAAAATGTAACTAAAATTGAAATTACACTTTTTTTTTGTATGTGCGTGAGGGTGTAAAGCTTATGTATATGTACTAGAGTATTGGATTGTAACTTGGCTGTGTATGTAGAATCTGTGTAAGCGTTTTGGAAAATATGTGTTGCAATTCCTCATGGAACAGTCTTCTAGATGACTTGTTCTGGCTAGTCTTCAGCACAAGCATAAATATGTTCTAATGCTATTCTCAAGATGATGGTGTTTGTGAAAACAGATGGCAGGGTAATTTCATGATTAAAATTGGAGTAAGAAAACTTGAACTGAAAAGAATTTATGAAGCTAATCTTAGGTATGGAGACAGTTATTTATGCAACAGGATGAATCTCAAAATTCCCCCAAAAGTGTAGCAAACTGAGTTGTTGTATTAAGTTGAAGATCTGGGTCGATTCTTGCTGCCCTCATCACACACATGTGTTGGCAGTCAGAGGGTGTCCCATAGATCTCATATTGGAAGTACAACTCCTAGCAGAGGTTAGGAAGAAGAAAAATTCTGATGTTTCTGTATTTTATTCTAAGCTTAGGAAGTTTCTGATCTGGTGGTTCAACAGGAACACCAGGGAGCTGACATTGAACTGCAGCTGGAAAGCCCTCAACCTCTGCCCTAGCAAGTCAAAAATCTCTGGTTATGAAAAATTAGGTCCTTTGTGTCACATTGAAAGAGCAGCTGGCTGAAATTACTTAAGAGATTTCTGATAAAGTTGTATTTAAGCTACTGGTAAGAATCAAGAAGTTGGCCTGTGGACAGATATCTCCCAGATTTGTTGCGCCTGTCAGTAAAGGTGGATCTTCCAGCTGTCTCTCATCATTGCAACCCCTCACTAGATCAACCCAATGTCAGTTCTTTGGCAGGGTGTGTAAGGTGAGTGTGTGAGTCGTTGGGAAAGCTCACTAAGTACTGGGAAACCTGAGCTGACAATACATTTGTTCATTGGTGGATGGCATGCTTTGATTAGGAACTGTGTTACTTCCAGCCTGACTGCAGTGAACATGCATGCTGCTGATAATATATATCTGTTCTGTATTTTTTTACAATCTGTTGAATATAGCTACTGCTGTTATAGTGGTCTAATTTAAGTCCAAAGAGGAGACTATCTGATATTGTTTAAATTATCAGATACTGAATTTTTTTTCATTGCTACATGCATTCATTACCTGTAACTTAATACTGTTTTTCTTTTCATTGAAGTGATATGAAGTATGATGAAACTGTGCAAGTGCAGACACAGATGTGAATTTTGTCTATTACAATTAATTTGCATTTGTAAATTTGTCATTTGGCAAGTGAAAAAATTTTAAAAAGCAATGCTGAGGTATAGCTGAGGTTTATCTGTATTCTAAAAGATACATATTAATATGAGCATGAATTCTCAGGTATAAACAGGGATCTTGTATTTATTTTTTGCATTTTGCATCTGTGCAGGTTCGAAAGCATGTGAATGACCTATATGAAGACCTAAGAGATGGACATAACTTAATCTCACTTCTAGAGGTCCTTTCTGGAGACACCTTGGTAAGCTCTTAGATCATAATACAATGGTTTCAGATTGTTTATTATGCATTTTCTCTGTTTGTTATCTCCTTGTGTATTGACTGCTGTAGATTTCTTTGATATTTTCTGTAATCTGTGACCTGATACCAAAGACACAAGTTGTATTTCTGTTGGTAAATATGCTGGTGTGAATTCTGTGGGGGAGTGCAATCTGTTCTCTTCGTTTCTTGTGGTTAGTGAGACTTCCTTTCTTAATAGGGTAATGCACTATTTCTTCTGTTCTTTCCTTTCCTTTCCTTTCTGATTTTTGTTTTAACAAATATTGGATGCTTAATATCTTTTTGCATTTAAGGGAGTAACTTACAAGTAACAAGGATCAAATGTCCCTGAAATTGTCTAACACACTCCTCAGGTGTCATTTCCTTTCTTTGTGAGCATTACTTCCCTTGCTTGGTATTTGTTCTCTTCATTATGTTCTTCTTTTCATGCTCTTCTTTTCATTTGTGGTCTGTCTTGTGTTTTTGCTGTCCTGTCTCCTGTCTGTTGTATTCATTAGCCAAGAGAGCGAGATTTTTTGAAGACCTTACGGTTGGTGAGTTCAACAGAAGCATGCGCAAATGAACAGCATGAGGATGTGGAGGATGAGGATAAGGGGGTAGGTGCCGACCCCCATAACTGTACTAATGTAGTGTTTGAAGTGTGGTGCCTGCTAATGTAAATTCTCAGTTTGGTGTGCTGCAGTAGTGGGCTGTAGAAAGGACAAAAGAACTTTTGTTGATAAACCAGGATATGTATGTTTATGGTAGAGGTATGGTAAAGACAAATTTTTATTCAGTCTTTTTGTGAACAGCTAAAATGCAAATGGTCAAGATTTCTATTTTTATCTTTCATTAAACTGTACAAAACCATGGTGCAAATGTATACTGGACAACACTATCAAGAAGCTATAAAATATTTTTTTAAAATAATAGATAGGGAAATACCATAATTCTATTAAACTAAGACTTTTTTTTAAACTTGCAAACTTGTCCATATACAAGTAATTTACACAAAGACTTGAAGCTTCTTTGTGAAATCAGCGGCAAAAAATTGATTTGTCCTAATTAGAAGTACCAGTTTACTATGTGCATGTTGTGTGTGCCATAATACTGGATAATATCTCAAAAAAAGGTAATTCAGTGTGCAGATCTGTTTGTTAGAGTTTACCATATGTAGTAGTGATTTTTATCAAAGCAGGTAGATTAGAAGGTAAGCGACAGTTTTGTGTTATGGCTACTAAAAATACAGATAGTTTGCAGGGTTTATGCCACAAATGCTGAATTATTGATTCTCTATATTTTGCCCATCCAGAAGGGAAATATCTACTCATAAAGTGTAAAATGTTGGATGCTTGTTAGTCTGAGTGAGCTGTTTCATGCCTTTTTAGACCTTGCATTTTGGCATTTGCTAAAGCAACTTGCTGTCATAGGGCCTGAGTGCCTCCCTGGCTCCTGTGTGTTGTGCTGCAGTTGTGATTTCAGTGGAATTTGTGTGCTTTTTTTCTGAAGTGCAGCATAAATCAAAATGCTGCATTGTTTTATAAAAAAATATTTCCCCTCTGAGATGCTGTGTATTTTGGGATTTACTATACCTTCCTTTTTGTGGAAAACCAAGTTCCAGATCTGAAGTCCTTCATTCCATCCGTGGAAGCTACTTGATAGCAAGGGCTGTAATGCTTGATCCTGTGTGAAAAACAAAGGGATAAATAGAAGATTCTGTAATGGAAATTAAAATTCTTTTTGTTTCAGTTTATGCTTCTTATTCAACTTCATTTTCTTATGTTTCTTTTTGGCAAGCATCTGATACTCCATAGGGGAAAAAAAAGGCAGTTGAGGAAGGCTTGGGCATATCTGTGTGTTTCACAGTGGTTGTCTGAGGAAATGCTCATATTCATGGCTGATCCCTAGCAGTTATAGTCCACTTCAGTTTATTGCTGTGAAAGTTTATGAAAAATCTGAAATAAGGAAGATTAGAAGGACTTGGATATGATGTTGATGGTATAAATTTAACTGCTTTCCCATGCTGATCTGTGACAGCTAAGTATGCGTTTTCTGTGTGATACTTCTTGGTGGTTTTACACTAACTGCATGCAGTTTTGCCATGTTTCCATTAACACACCTCTCATTTTTATTTTACGATTTCTTTTTTGATAGTTCTGACTTTGCTTTGAGGGGAGTGACTTAGTTTTTTTCATGCTTTAAAGTTTTCTACCCAAGTCAAGTGTTTAAAACCTACACTCTAGAACTGTTTGTGTTATATTATTCTGTTTGAAAGAAGACACTCTCTTTATTAGATGCTTTAAAAAATATGTATAGATATCATAATCATTATGCAGTCATACCATTAAGCCATGAAGTTCCATACAGAGGTAAGCTTTTCCATCACAGAGTTGACCAGAATAATGTAAAGGTCCATGACATTACTTATGTTTTGTTTTGCTTAATACACTGTAAATATTTTATAATAATGTTTAGTTTCTGTAGGCATTAGCCCTCTTGGCTTTAACAGTACTTTCCAGGGAACAACTATCAGCCTGCATGGATCAAAGTTGCAGTTGGGGACCACTGATCTCTCTTACCATCCACTGTACTAAAAAATAACTACAGTTTAGATAAATAGCTAAAGCATACTTTTTCACCAAAGGTGTTGACTTCATTAAAGCTGTAGTACTTCAAATGTTCTACATGGTGCATTTAAATCAGACTGTTTGTTCTTTTGTCTGATGAGAAAATCTCACAGCTACTGTTTTCCACTTGTAGCCCCGAGAAAAAGGTCGGATGCGTTTTCACAGACTGCAGAACGTCCAAATAGCACTTGACTATTTGAAAAGGCGCCAGGTATGATGAAAATAATAATAAAAAAATTAATGAATGAAAATTTTGTCACCTATAGCTAATAAATAACAAATTTTTCCTGCTTTGTCTCTTGTGCTTGTTGTCTAACAGCTACTCGTGTAGGCTTAGCTTTATGTCATGCTTGAGATGGTTAAAAGAGATGTGGGAAGGTAGTTTTACACCACCCACCCTTCCCAGAGCAATAACAGCACATTCCATGTGCTATATGCTATTAAAGAGGAGAAAATTATGGGTGACATCCTTAGGAGTTGCATATAGTAAATTTAACTCTTTCATGCTGCCCAGACACTTGCTGGTATGCAGTTTTGTTCACAATCTAATTTTTACTCCAAAATGCCAATTCAAATATATTAGAATGTTTGTATGGGAGTTCCTTGTTTTGATTGTCTTTGTATTGGGAAAACTTTCTGAAATTTTTAACCTGATAAAAGCCAAACTGGTGTTTTTTAGACCAATTAGAGAGGTGTCAGAGCCACCTGGGCTCTGTGGAAGATTCAGGCTTAATTTCACTTGTATCTCCTTTTAGCCAGACACTTGAAATCCACACTGTTGCATTTCTGCTGCTGTGAATTTTCTTTCCACTTATCTTTTAAGTGCTTACAGAAGTCTTGATTTCTCCCTTTACAAAATGGAGATTAAAAAGAAATCCAAAACATGGCAGGAAAAGCTCTTCCTCACTATCCATCACATCCCAATGTATTGACACTAAAAATCTGCTTTCTGATTGGTTGATCAAAAAAATTAATTAAATTGTTTTTGCTTCTTCAAAGGCTTGAGAGAATATGATGTAGCAAACCATAAACAGATATTTAGTTTTGCTATGAGACCAGATGCTATTTTGCATTTTGAAATTTCAAACCTGCCTTTCAGGTCGCTGAATGGTGTGTGTGCACTGAGAACAAAATCCTCCTTTGCTGGTTTAAAGCAAACTTTTCCTGTTAACCTAAGAGAGCCACTGAACAAGTACACTACAAAGTAAATGAATGCCTACTTGACAGTCACAATGGTATTTTTATGCAGCAGGACCTCAGGACTCGTGCTGCACCATGCCTTATTTATGCATGGCAGACCATGTGTATTAAAATGCAGGAGGTGCAGAGCTGTGTCATCCTCATGTTTATGACATGGACGTGCTGCTGTTGATTGAGGAAAAAATCTGAGGATTTTTGTCCTCTCTTTAGCCTCACAGCTTCATGAAGATGGCTGTATTCTAGTATACAAAATGTTTGTAGGGCTTTGATCTTGGCAAAATGTCAGTGGGGCTTGCAGTTGATTAAAGTTTCAGCCCTCTAGTAGGTGTTTCTAAACTGTATTTAGGAGTTAACTGGCTCAGATTGGCTGTAGAAGCTCCAAGTACAATGCTTTATTGTGATTATAAGGCAGAGAGAGCCTATACATTGATAATTTTAAAGCCTGACTTGAGAAATAAACTAACAACAAGCCGTGGAATACGCTGTCTTTCTTGCAGAGAGTGTGGTTTGGTGCTTTTTTTCTTTCCAAATAGTAAAGATTATATCTACAGATCAAAAGAAGGACATGACTTTGCTTGTTCAGTTGATAACGGTATATGTTGAAAAACGTGTGCATTAAACTTTACTAATATAAGCATAAAATGTCTTTTAGCTGAGTCACCTTTAACTGCTAGGTTATATGGATGCATAATACATATAGAAAAATTAAATACATTAATAAAATTAGACAAAAAAACTGGAATTATTGAACTCACACTGAGTGCAAGTTTATGGGAGTGTAATAACAGCAGCTCTTGTTTTGATCCTATTAACCATTTGTTTATATCACTATGAATGAGTACAGCATCAGAAACTGTAATAATTATTGTCTTTTTTAAGCCATTGTTTACTTAAGTGTGATATTAAATTCCTAGTTTTATCAAGCCAGAACTTAGCAGGCCAGTTCTCCTGCTGCTGAATCCTTGTTTAAGTACAGGAAAGCGTGGGGTGGAAGAGCAGCAGTGATAACTTCCAGTGTCAGCACTGTCCTGGGACTGATACAGCAGCTACAGATCATTATGTTCATGTTATTCTGCCCTGCTCTGTCGTGCCTTCCCCGTCTGACAAGAGCTGAGGCAAAGGGTATTTGGCATGGGGAGCAGATCTGCCAGCCTAGTGACAGCTGAGGAATTTCCTCATCCCAGTGTGAGTGGGAGAGGGCAATTCCTGACAGGCCACTTACAGGCAGAATGCAATTCCTTTCTGCTTTTGAGAATTAAAAGACCCAGCAGAGTAGGCTCAGGAAGTGAGTAGTGCATCCTTTACAGTCATGCCTGTGCAATGCAGTATGTATTTGTGGCATATTTATTTCAATTTTGCCTGTATTTTCTTTCTATGATGGCAGGTGAAACTGGTTAACATCAGAAATGATGATATAACAGATGGGAATCCCAAATTGACTTTGGGGTTGATATGGACCATAATTTTGCACTTTCAGGTAAGCCTTATTTTGCTTGACTGTATGTATTTGGTCAGTTTCTTGCATAGTTGCAAGGAATGTTGATGTAGATGGGGCTCCATAGTTTTTATCTCTTCTCTAATGTGTTTCTGAAAGTTTTGGTGATATATCTTATTTCATGATGTAAACTGAATCTCAAGATTTTATTTGCTAATTTTCTGTCTGTGGTGTGAGAGAAAAAGAGCTTCAGTTTTGAACATCATTAAAGACAACGATGTTCAAAGTATTTGAACAAGTAATTCATGTATTCCTTCCAGTGTTTGGACATATCATTTTATTTTAAAGACTTCTTTTTATGAGTGTTAAAATATATTGAAAAATTTTGAATATTATTTCCATTCAGGATCTGCTGCTACAAATATTTTAGCAAGCATTTGTCAGCATTTGTTTCTAGCCCCAGCAATGGTGACATGGGTCACACTAGGTGGCACTCTGGTTGTTATACACTGGTGGGATTGTGTACAGTATAATGCAGCCTTACAGTGTGTGGTGTTAAATTGCTCCTCAAAAGGAGGCTTGCATAATGGCCCTGGCTGTAGATGATGTAATTCAGATGACAGATAATTCCCATTTAGTGACTGCAGCATTGTTAGCGATGAACTCCTTGCATTTTAAATGATCAGAAATTTGCAAGATCACAGAGAAAAAGCATGGTTCATTCAGGAGTATTCTACATTGGATTTATGACTGATTAAAAATTTCTTTAAAAAGCCAGAAAGGCTGCTAGGTTCTAATGTGCCCTTCTGCAAATCCTAATGAGCGGCAAAGACATGAATAAGGTCAGTGGTACCCGGATATAAACAGGGTGCACATCTTAGCCTGGACCAGCACATAGAATAAAGGAGAAACCACTAGCAAGGACCTGGAGCTCCTTCAGCTCCCCTTGTCCTGTCAATCTTTACTCCCACATGGTTATACAGAGAAAAAAAGGCAGGGTTTAAATATATTTAAGCATGACCTACAGAATTAGGTTGTGATTGAAATTTGCTCTATTTTAAGAAATAAAGATTATTAACAACTTACTAATAGAAGCTGTTAGTGGAAGTTAAACCTTTACTTGATGTGTATTTTATGTTTCTAAATCTGATTATTACGCTTTTGGAGAATGAAATTGTTAGTTTTTCTCATTAGATGAAGCACAGGACATCTGGCACAACTTTAGGTGCTTAAAAAGTCATAATGTTAGTGCTGCCAGTTGTAAAAAATGGATGAAAAGGAAAACCAATTTATATAAGTTACCTTATTTAGGTGAACTGGTGTGGAATGTATTTTCCCCTGTAAGGTAGTCAGCTCCATATGAAATATGTTGAAGTGTTTAAATTGTAGCCAAAACACACTTCACTATGTCCTAACCCAAATAACTACCAACTAAATGTCTGCAAGTACAATTCAGATCTTACAGATCTGTCAGAGTAGAATATTTCAGTTGGAGGGGAACTACAACACTCATCTAGTGGGACTGCCTGACCAGTTCAGGGCTGACTGAAAGTTCAAGCATGTTGCTTAGGGCATTCTCCAAATGCCTCTTAAACACTGACAGGCTTGGAGCATTGACCACCTCTCTAGGAAGCCTGTTCCAATGTCTGACCAACCCTCAAGGAAGAAAAATGCTTTCTGATGTCCAATCTAAACCTCCCCAGCACAGTTTTGAAGTATTCCCATATGTCCAGTGACTGGATACCAGGGAGAAGAGAATCAGAGTGGTTTGGGTTGGAAGGGGACCTTGAGAATTACTTCATTCCAGCCCCCTGCTGGGGACAGGGACACCTTCAGCTAGACCAGATTGCCCAGAACCCCATCCAGCCTGGCCTTGAGCTCTCCCAAGAATGGGGCATCCTAACAACTTCCTTGGGGTCTGTTCCATGATCTTCCCAGGTACAGAGGAGAGGCTGACAGGTTGATACTTCCCAGAGTTGTCTTTTCTTCCATTTCTAAAGATGGGTTCCTTTTAAAGAGCTCAACGCCTGCCTCCAGTTCCCCACAGAGTAGTGAGGTCACTCTCCAGCCTCCCTTTCTCCAAACTAGACAAACTCAGGTGCTCCACTTGGAACATCCATCTTTCCAGCCCTGCCACCAGCTTTGTTGCCCTTCTCTGGACATACTCAAGGACCTTCATACCCTTCTTAAACTGTGGAAACCAGAACTGCACACAGTTCTCAGAGTGAGGCTGCACCAACACTGAGTATACAGAGGGATAATTGCCTCTCCCTACTCCCTGTTTGGGCTGTGTTTGATGCCCCCTAGTATGGGGTTTGCCACCTTGATGACCTTCTTTTTCAAAATAATATCTTAAAACATTGGCGAAAAAGTAATTTTAAGGATGACTACTGTTGCTTGACTAAACATCAAGCCTCTTTCACAGCCTGAATAAATATGAAGTAACTGAAGATGTTTAAAAAAAGATATTCTTTTTGTTACTAATGGCTGCAGTATACCTACACTGAATGCAGAAGGGATTTGTGAAGTAGTTAAGACATATGCCCTGCAGTAGTCTGTGCTTGCATTACATTTCCTGCTATGCCACTTCCTTTGAAGAATATGGCAATTTGGTATCATTGTCACCCACATATGGCCACTTTGGGTTCAGAATGTGAAGTTCAGAAGGATGTACGTACTTAGACCTCAAGTTGTTTTTTTTTTTCTTCACTTAGATTTAAAATGAGGGAAAAATCTGAACAGAAAAGTGGAGTCTTCACTGAGGGATAAAGCTTTGTGATAATAACTGTGTTTATGCATGGAGTAGTTTCATAGTTATTGGGAAGTTGTGATTAGATTCAGTTTGAAGTTAAGACACCTGAATCCGTGGGCTTATGGGGAGCTGTGTTCTTATGCAATTGTCTAAATTGTCCCTTTAATCTGATAATCAGAAGGATAGAGATTTAGTTTATACAGTTAGTGCAGCCTAGACAGTGAGTCAGCTAACTAGGTACTAGTTAGTTGTTAGTACTAGAGGTACTTCACTCAACTAAACATAAACATCTATGTTGTTGGAGATTTATGAGACACCCATGTGAGTATGAGAAGCATGACGTGGGTCTTATGGGAAACCCAGCCTCATCTGGGAAGAGACAGATCAGGGAGGATAAACTGCTTCTTAAATGGTGGAAGCTGTTTAACAATGGATTTGAGGCCTGGAGGGCTAGGCAATACAGAGGGTGAGGCTGATGGAGTAATTCAGATCACTTGAAGGAGATGCCCAGAGCACCTATGGAGCTCTTCACTTGTCCAGGATAGTTGCTGTGTGTGTTCTGAGATGACACTTCATATCCAGTAGCAGTTGCAGTAGGAAGCAGGTTTCCTTAGGTCTTGTGGTGTAAATGCTTTCTCCATATGGATATCTCAGGTATTTTAAAGTGTCTCAAATATTCTAGATGGTCAGTTGAATTTCTTATCTCTCTGCTTCAGGGTGTGAATCATTGCTGTTGATTGAACAACTAGTATAGAGCTTTTGATTCAGTCTTCTGGAGACAGGTGACATTTGAGTGATACCTAAGGTGTCCTAGAGTATGCAGGACGTGTGTGGAGTTCTCTGATGAGATACCAGTCCTGTGAGAGACTCATGATCTTCTGGACCTGCAGCTAGAGGCCGGCTGGAGTATTGCAGGATATCTCAAAGAGCTCCAGAAGCCCCTGTTGAGGAAACTGAATCCTGCCCCCACTGCATAAAGTGATCTCTTCAAAACCTAGCCAGTGTGTAAACATGAGTATCTAGACACTTGAGAGGGGATATTTTAACCTGAATTACCCCTTAATTTTCCCATCATTTGCAGAAGTAGTTAATTTCTCAGTGAGCATAAGAAGTTTTTTGCTGTGTGATGTTACTGGCTCTGCTACACATAAATTATGTGTATTCTAATAACACTGCAATCTGGGAAGTAGTCAAGAAGCCAGAGATTTTTTTTGGCTGTTGTTTGTGGCTTATTGTTTCTCTGAGTCATGGTCCTTATCTGGAGGGTATTATTTACTCAAAATAGAAAATCCCTCTGATTATTGGAATGAATTTAGGAATGATTTAGGGGAAAGACAGGATGCAAAAAAAAAAAAGATAATACATTTGAGGATTATGTTTCCCTTGCATCTGAATTATATCTAGAGATGGTTATGGCTTTGTGAATTGGTATGCATAACTAGATAAATATAAATGTTATTCTAAGTTATTGCACTGACTTCTTCAGCTGCACAAGTTCAGAAAATATCCATTCTTCTGTGTCCCAAGTAATTACATAAGAGTTACTGAAAAGCTGGAATGGGAAATCTGGTGGATTATTAAACTGAGTATGTAAGAAAATGATTTGTTCTGTGGGTATTGAAAAACCCCAATGTGTGTATGTTGCTAGGATTTATGCAAGCTTTCAATGTACGTATTTCACATGCTTTTAATAGTAGGTGGCTTAGTTTAAATTCAGTTTCATAATGTAATAACTGTTATAAGTTATTTTCCTGGCACCTGTAGAACACGCTAAATCAGATTATAGTATTTTGTATAATCATAGTCTGTCTGTATAAATATACAAATTAATACTGTAATGGACTCCTTCAACATCCAATACATTTTCACTGACTACATTGGAGATGAGCAACTATAAATGAAAGCAGCATTTGTCCTCATATAGTCATCATAATTTTAGTAAGCTTTAAATTCTGTGAAAACTGGTGTTTATTTATTTTCAAACCACTGCAAGCTTTCTTTAACAAATGTTAAATGTTTAAAATAACTTGCAGTTGGTTGAAAAAAGCACGCTGAAGCAAAGAAAACTTTGAACTCCATCTAGCTAAAAGTAGGCCTTTATGAACACAGATCTTAAAAAATTTCAGAAAGTTCTAAGTAACAACTCAGTAGATTTCTTCTATTTCAGTTTTGTCATAATTTTTCAGCTCAGGAACTGCGATTAAACACTTTTCCTTCCACTCTCCCCTGCTCTTTGCTGTCAGACCTCTGCAGGATGCTGCTTTCAAGGTTCTGGTCAGTGATGATTCTGTCCAGGTGTTACAGTACTGTCCAGCCCTCTCCAGCCAGATGGGCACTTTCTCTCAGGCTCCTTTGACACATGTAACCTCTTTACATTTCTCTTGCTAGCCAGCAAATACTTTTTTTTTTGCTGCTGACTCCCCATAACCCTTTAAGAAAAAATCACTTTTGATTAGTCTGCCCCCAAGCAGTCTACAGACTGTTCATTTGGTCCAGCATCAGCAGTTAAACTTTTACCAGTGTTGGTGAAAAGGTGAGACAGGTGGGTTTGTAAGGCTGTGGCCTTCATACAGGGTGGCCAGAGGAGAGGAAGCAGCTCAGCTGTGGTAGCCCACTTCAGTAAATGATGTGCAGAAGGCAGAGGGGCATCCCATGGTAGGGTCACCATTCAGTAGACAATGCTGCCTTCTTTCTTGAGGTGGCCATGAAAGATCAGGAGAGCTGGGTCTGGCCTTCAGTCACTCTTCTCCTGGCAGCCAGCCATTCCTGGTGCTGCCTGAGCTGTGTGCCTTGCAGTCCAAGGATGGAAATTTACTCTGCCTCTGCTTTAAAATAACCAGAACAGTTCAAGGTCTGAGCTCCTTAAAGATTTTTAAATGGAACTATGTGACCAGTTGTCCTGTCTGTGACTATATGTGATTGTAGGATTAAGTGTATTTCATGTGGTAGCTGCACTGTCTGTCATTAGCAAATGCAGCAGCATTACCTGTCCTTCAGCATTTGTTATGGTATACTCTTGTGGTATTTTGTTTCTCAGCTGAGCTCCTAGTTGTTTCTTCTGGAATTCTTCAGTGATTTATTAAAAAAATAGTAAAATTCCTAAGTCTTAGGTAAGAAAATGAGTGTGGAATTCTTGAAATTTCTGGGACTCATCTGAATAACGGCAAGGGTGAGAGAAGCATGAAGTCTCTGTCATTAATGCCATAAAACCACCAATAAGGAGCAAATTCCTCTTTTTGTAAGTCATCTCACTGGATATAAAACCTCTCCTGTTGGTGGTTATTATTTGGTAGGTGAACATCTCTTTCAGAGTTTGAGGAGGGGTTGCCAGTACAGCTCAAACAGCTCCAAACCTTTTGTTTGTGCTGGCAAGCCTTTATTTTTATCCTTGTGTTCTATCTTGTGCTACTTTAATTTTCACTTTCTATTTGGCTTATGTTTATCTCTCTGTTATTCTGCATGTGACCTTAGGGCTGTGCAACAAAATGCTTGCTGGTTATCTGGTATGCTGTTTTAGTGCTGTGAAATGACACGTCCCATTTGTGCTGAACGCTCCATTACTGCTGCTGTGTTGTGTAAACACACAAAAAAGAAGGGAAAGGGAGCTTAGATCCAGATCTGAAATGCATTACTAGTAGGGTTTTGATAAAAGATATCTGGCATGCTTCAGTTAGCAAAATAGAATAATTTCTCCTGTACAATAATTGCTAACTACGTGAGACAAATAATAAAGCATAAATTAGCAGTGTACATAGGGTGAATGGTATCATCATTTTTCAGACTAAGAAATGCACAAATATTCAACATTGTTGACATTTTAATGTGTTATGCACCTGTCCCATGTTAAGAAATTAATGCATTTCCCAGTCACAGACATGCTTGACAAATTACAGAAATCTGTGGTTAAGTGCAAACCCATACAAATCTGCACGAGCTATTTCATGTTTCAGTGTTAGTCATTTGTTTTCCACATCTTAATCTTAACCTCTTGTTTGTTATTAAGCAGCCTCTAAGACAGGTCAAATTGCACACAAAGTGTTAGTCTAATCCTTTATGCATGTTATACTTAGGGGTTTTCATGACAGAAAAAGTCTGTTGTTAATCTCCCCATAAAACTTTGCAGCTTTGGTGGGTATAAATTTGTATCTTTTACATGTTTTGTTTAAAAAAATACCAACAAAAAAACCCCAAACAAACAAACAAACAAAAAACCTCCACAAACAAAAAACCAAAAAACCCCAGTATCAAGATAAAGAAACACAACAATCCCTGGTGGTTGCTTTAACAGCTTTGATCACCTGGATCTCTGGGTTAAACCAGTGCTGAGCTTCCATTCAGGTCTAGTCAGATTAGTCAGATGTCCAAGACTAAGCCCTTGGTGTGGTCATCACTATGTTGTGGTGGTTCTCACAGGCTTCAGTCTATTTTGGTGCTTTAGAATATCATCTATCTATGCTCTGGCTGTCAGGTTCTGGAAGGAATTTCAGTTTCCCTCTTCTGAATCTCCAGTGTAATCCTGTTAACTCTGTTCCTTTCCTTGCTGAGACCAAAGTTATGATTTCATAGAATTGCAGTTAACTGAAAGTGGTATTTTTTCCTTTAGTGACTAGCACTTTCATTTATTGTCTTTGCTTATTTTGCTTAGGGTTTTTATATAAAAAAAACTGACAATGGATATAAATGCAATTTATTAATAAATAATTTATAATAAGTTTACAATCTATAAATGTTATAAATAATTTTATTATTTATAATAAATTAATTTCAAAATGCACTTGCACTGAAAATTTAAATTTGCAATATTTTTAGGGAGATTCTTGCCCCCTGTGAAATTGTGGAGGAAGATTAACATTAGCACTGTACTAGTGGTAGGTTACATTAATACATTTTGAAATAGTGTGAAGATTTGCAGTTCAAATGCTGGACATTTGTCTTTAATATTTTACATAATTTCTGCTTTATCAGGATAATATTTTTATATATATTTTAAAACCATTATACTATGAACTCTTTAACTATATATTATTACTAGGCATCTTGTTGTTAAACCAGAAACTGCATCTGTGTGAAATGAAATCAGCCTTGGCCCATTACACTGTAAAGTCCTGAATCATCTTTTCTGATGAGCGAGAAGAAAGAGAAGTATATATTTAGGCATAAAAGTTGTTTTTCTGTACAAACACAGGGATGTCATTTACAATGATTTTTTTTTTTTAATGTGTTTTTCTGTTAATAAAGGGGGCCCATGTCAGGACCCAACACAGACCCACATGGTAGTGTGCTTTAAATCAGTAAGTCCTCCGGTCTTAGCTAAACGTCACTTTTCTAAAGTAATTTTTCTAAACAGACTAGGATACAACTTTTTCTTTGTGAGTGAAGGGAGCAAATGTCACAAGTGCACCTGTATGTTGAGCATGCTACAAATGCAAATACAAATTGAGGCTATGAAAGAGTTTAGTCATAGAACAAATGTCTACTTTGAAAAGATACATGTTAGCATTGTGCCTGTACATAGCTGCCCATTTGTCCCAGTATTCTGTGGTGTTACAGTATAAAATTTTCTGAGCATTACTGTCAAATTTTACCCCAGTGCCCTGAGAGTAGTCCTCAGTGAGCGACTGTATCCTTGGAAATTCTTTGGAGGCTCATCCTAGATCTTTGCTGTACTATTCATTCTAGATCCTGTCAGTGAAATGTGGAATATTTCAGTGGAACTGGCCTCTGGGGATAAAGTCTCTGGGTCTCATTATTGCAATTCTTTTTCAAATAAGCAAGGGAAAGTCAATGGTAACACCTGATAATGCCTGGCAAGTCACACTGTAGTTCTTTCTCAGCATGAGAAACCATACGCATCTGTCCTTGATGATGTGTGCTGGTTTTAGTAGATTTCACATATCCATGACAAAAGCAAAGAGGAAAGTTAAAAATATTTTTCTGAACAAATTATACTAGAGGTTAGACTTGCTTGCATTTTAAAAGTGTATATTTCTAGTTAGTTTTAGGTATAGTTAGATGCTTCTTGGATCTTATATTCAGAGCTAAACAGAAATGCCTTACAGGAGCATGGGAGGAGGATAAACCTCCATTTTTGTAAACAGTAATCTTAAGGTCTGTTTTCTAGATAAATTGGCTTTTATGATTTGTTTCACTTTTATCTGCCAGAAGGTTTAACTCTGCTGCAAAGTCTCAGCCCCAGTACATAGTGTCACTGCCCTGAGCAAGCTGTTGTGCTTTTATGATGGCAGTGAAGCAGCAGGTTATTTATAGCTGACAAATCAGTGAAAAGTCACATTAGCAGCTATGAAAACTCCACACACAAATAAAAACTTGACCCCCAGCAAGCCGTCAGAGCAATTTCTGATCCTTTAGTTTAATCTTCCTATTTGTGGATCATTGGGTAGGTAATAAAAGCGTATGAAGGGCAAAACAAATCTGCTGACTAAACCCCTGCTATTTACTGTGCTGCTTACTTTTGGATTTGGAGTGTAGCTAATAGTTTCAAAGGTTGCTACATATTTTTCTACTTTATCTTGCTCAAGTTACTAAGTGAAACGGGAAGTTAAAATGCATGTGAGAAATTTCTATTGCTCATAACTGCTATGTCATCTCTGTGAAAGGCAATCAGCGTTACAGCCCAACGCTGGAACAGTGATGTTTATTTAAGAGGATTGGTGGCCAGAAATAAGCCACAGTGTCTAATCAGACACAGGCCCTGCCTGGGCAGCGAGCCACAGCGTTTATTGCGTGTGCATTTCTCATAAGCAAAATGGCTACGTACTGAGGCGGGTGCATGTGAAGTCTGGAAGAAATTAGGGTGGAAACGGCAGTTCTTAACTTTCTGAGGAGGATTTAAGTGTATATAAATATACTGGAATGAATGAAACTCAGTGGCTGTGAGTTACAGACAGCCAAATGGGGAATGTCTGTGGATGTGTGAGGGCTGAAAAAGAAGAGCAGTGTTTAGATCCTGCCAAAGCTCCCTTAAGTCCAGATAAACAATCCCCTGGAAGAAAGTATTTCAGAAGAAAAAGGAGAAAGAAATCAACCGAGGAGGGATCAGATTCAGTGCACGTTAAAGAAAATGAAGAAAAAAGACAGTGTGAAGTGGAGATTTCAGAAAACATCGAGATTCATCCCAAGGGTGTGGGATTGGCCGACTTCCTCCCTGGGAGAATGACAGTGGCTGGTGATGCTCTGCCTGTGAGTACAGACCTTTCAGCTGATCTTGCTAAAGCAAAAGTTTTCTCGGGCGAAGCAAAGAGTGATTCTCTGTGTGGGGAGAGCTTTCATGATGATAATCAGAGGCTCGCCAAGTCTGATGAAACAGACACACACTTAAAGGAACAAGGCAAGAGCAATTCAGAGGAACACTGTGCATGGAAAAGAAAACGTTCAGAGGACGATAACAGAAGAGAATTAGCATTCCTGAAGAAGTCCAGTGGTCTTTGTTATAGAAAACGAACTGCTTCGGATTCTGCTATCCACGTTTTAGGCAGACAACGTGAAGAAACTGAGTTGAATATAACTTCTTGCAGAGTCACTGAAAATGTTTCAGAAAGCAGTAAATCTGAAAAGTTGCATCATTTTCTTTCTGAAAGTATAAGTGATCCGTTACTTGAACAAAAGAGGTTTTATCCTGATGCTGTTCTTTCCCATTTTCCAAAAGAAAAGACATTGTTTAGCATTGCACCAAACAGGAGCAAGGTAAATATTTTGATACAATACATTATCTTTGAAAGTTAGCTTAGGATAAGTATTTGAACAGTAATTTATCTATTACAAAAATATCTTCAGTATGGTGCGTATAAACCTTTTACCATGCTATGATACTATGGATATTTGTAGGACAGAACATATCACTTGATCTTTTGCAAAGGCTATGTGATAACTCTATACTTTAGGAGTATTGATATATTCTTGTCCTATTTTTCTTTCTGTAGTTTGATCTGCTTCCCAATTTAGGAAAGAGATTTTCATGTTAAAATGTTGCTAGAAGGTGGAGTGGATTTTAGAGTTCTCTATCTGCAGTAAATTTTCTTACCACCTCTTCATGGTCATGTAATTCCTTTGGGTCTTGTATCAAGGAAAGGAATATTTCTAATTCTCTTCAGTTATGGCCAGTAGGAACTAAAGAATGATAAAGCTATGTAGGCAGCTTGAAATAGGACAAGAGAACATTAATCCTGTTAATAGCACTCTACACATCTTTTAAAGGATCTTTCCTCCCAAACTGTGTAGATGACCTATTAATATTAATTATTGAAATTCCACCATCCTCTGAGGGTAGAATTATTTTGTTTTTACAATAAAAGAAACCAAAATACAATCTTAGTTGCCGAATATCTGAAGGAAAGCAAAATTTTGGTAACCACGCTTATCAATTCAATCTGTATTTCCAGTTTTGCCCCACCCATCTTTGGGACAACTGAAATCTGTACATGTGAGTCAAATGCTGATAGCAGAATCTGGTCCAAAACTGATCCCCCTTGCTCAGTGGGGACATCTGAGTTTTCAGCTGAGTGAGCAGAGGGAATGGCCTATGCCAAAGGCATTCTTTCCAGCAAAGAGCTAACTAAACGTCTTTTGCTTATATAATTTACTTTTCTTACAGGAATCAAACAATACTTTGTCTGAGCTCAGTTTTTTAAACATAGATAACACACCCAATTACAACATGCACTTCACAATAGTACAAATAACCTCCTAATACACACAGAGATCTTTGCCCTCTTAATCTTAGCTGGAATTCAGGAGCAGCTTAGGAACGTTCTTTGATTTGTACAAAACGTCACTGCTGAGTAAGAGGGTATGAGGCCTTGTCTGTTCAGCTAAGCATGGCTGCTTTTTCTTGTATAACGAAAGTAATACAGCTTCTAATACTGTGTATTTAGTGCAGACTAATTACTTCAACCAGGTTTATACCTCTTGTTACCACAGAGGAAGGGAGAAAAAAAAGATTTCTGTTGAGCACCCACATCAACTGATATTGAGAAAACATTGCATGAATATGAAACTACTGACACATCAGACTAAATGCCTCAGTTGCTAAAATCAGTTCAGCTCCATTTCTCAACCCAAGATTCTCAGTATAAGTAATTTTAAGAACACCAAGGTTTGACCTCTAAAGAAAACTAGGAAAAACTAGATTTCAGACTTTAATTACTGTACAAACTCATAACAACTTTCCTTCTGATTGTTTTTGAGAACTAAGCAAGCATATTTCTGTCTTTTTTATACTGGGCAAGGCTGGTATTTATAAGAGTTTGCAAAGGTCCTGTTACTGGCCTGAGCTGGCATTCAGTTTACAGTTAACAATCTCAGCTTTACCATTTTCTTTACTGTAATTACAGAGATCAGTAGCCTTCTCTTACCTTGTCAACTTACCTGTGCTGTAATGTACTCTCAGCTTAGACAGTGCCTCAGATGTGGCCGATAATTGAAAGCATGTTGGCTTTTCAAACTGAGAAGCAGACACCAGAGGAAACTCACTGGTACAGTTGGATAATTTGCACTGTAACAGAGATAAAACATTTTACCCCCTGGAACAGTGTGGTCCCTTCTACTGAAATATATCCTTTGAGTTCCTTTCTGTGGCACAGTTTCTTATGCATGTAAAAAATTATGATTTTATGCTACTTCATTACCTCTGTTTTCCTGATTACAGAACTCAGCTTAGAGGGATCTACTGAATCCCTCTTTGAGCTTTGAGAGAAAAGTTTCTTACTTTCTGCTGAAGCCTAATAAGCATTTCTCAGGTCATAGTGTGGCCTGGGAGAGAGGCAGTACACCACCAGAATCATGCACCTCTAGCTCATTATGTACTTTTGTGCAGTTTAGTATATTATGTCAAGTTTAGTCTTGCTTCAAACATTTAGGATAAGATGGAATCAGAGGGTAGACTTCTTACTATCTGTATGAGTCTTGCTCTTCTTCACACTTCTTGCAGTGTGAAAATGAATCACAGAAATCCAGCATCATTGTTGATCTCTTGGAAAGTCTTCTCCAGTCTGCTCTGCTCTTTGGGCTCCAATCTCCATCACTAAAATCAGTGCAAGGAAAGAGCTTGAGGCTTTTTGGTGTTTGGATTTTGTATACTGTGTGATGCAGGGGTAGTTTACTGGCTGAGAAAAGCATGTGCAGTAGCAGAAGTGAACACGCTCTCCAAGTTACAAGCAAGAGAGAGTATTTAGTGCCAGTTAAAACTTTGATTCAGAAATAGAAGGGCTGTATAGAGAATTACCTCTGTTGCTTTTTCTTGCATAACTTTTAATTCACAGGCTTTGAGATAATTGGGAGAACTGGATCTCTGGCAAACAACTGCTCAAGCTCATGCAAATGCTGTAATTCGTTCTTTCCATGCTTAAGGAACAAATGTGCTCTACTTAAGCAGTTTATAGTGAGTAAATGATAGGCTTGTATGATACAAAAGGTTCACACAAACTTTGCTTGGAAGGACTGCATTTTATGAGTAGAAGATTTGATTTCCCCTTAACTTATTTTCTGTTCTAATATTCTTAGTTTAATAGTCCTTCTGTTTTTATCCTACGGGAAATGATGTTAGAATTATTGATGATAATGCATCGTTGGTGGATAAGTATCTCTACTGTCTTTATGGGATCATCAAAGGAAAGAGTGGATCTCTCTCTTAAATCTTATTTTGTTATAGTAGTATTTTACTTGTTAAGAAGCTTAAAGTTAATAGGGCATCTTGCAAGCTAGAGCTATTTGTAGGTGTAATAAAATATACCTACCATTTGACTCACCATTTCACTTTGAGTGTTTCTATTGCACTTAGAGTATTTCTACTTTTAAAATACTAATTCAATGTTTATTAAAATGTCTGAAATGTTAGCCTTGAAAGCTGAAATACTTTATTTAGAGAACAAAAGTGCTCAGGCTGTTTCAGGTCTCAGGCTGATGTTAATGTTCCTTAACCTGTAGTGAAATGGGCTACCTCTATGAGTGAAAAGTCTTTTCCTTTTTCTTCAGATGGCTAACTAGGGTAGTTGGAAGATTTTGGGTCAAAACCCTGTTGATCTTCATGTCATAAACTGAATTAATGTTTTAGCCATCCAAAATTTCAACTGTGAACTTCCCTAATAGTCATGTTCAGAGTAAAAGTTCTCCTTGTGTTCATGTCCATGACTAAAATGTTTTTATATCTAACACCAGATGCTAGTACAGTCTTCAGAAGTTACCTTGATGTTTGAAATTACTTGTTTCCAGAGGAATCTAATGTGCACTCAAACATGCTGTGTTTGCACTCTCTGCAGTTTGAAGTGTTCAGAGCCATCCCTGCTCAGTTAACCGTGAGGGAGGCTAAGGGTTTGAACTCAACAGTAAGGAAGGGCCATTAGCAAATTGCATTGTTAGCTTGCTCATGCTCGGGTATATTAAAAAATCTGATAATTAAGGGTTACACACAGAGAACTTTCTGAAAATGGCAGACAAAAAATATAGGTTTGGGTTTGTTGAGTTTTTTTTATAATGCTAGACATCTGGCACTTGGAGATGACATCATCTCTTTCAGAAGCGTTGTCCGGATAAGCAGTATATGGTTGACTTCATTTATATTGTGATCTGGTTGTTCTGTGATGAATAGAAACTAAAGCTACTGAAAAAACATTTAGTTTTCTTTCTTGCTTTGAAATACCAAACAATAAAGCTAACCCACAGAAAAAATCTTGCACTACAGCTGAGTTCCCTAGATTTTACAAGAAAATTTTCAGAGTGATTACAAGTTGGTCTTTTGCCACATTATATTTTCTGTTGTCTTTATAGGCATGACTCATACCATCCCATTTAATTCAGTAAATACTCTTTGCAGGATTTTGATACCTAGAATCTTGCAAATGATCACAGCTGCATGTGTTCTCTACTGTGTTTTGAACAAAAAAAAAGGGCTTTTCCCCCCCTGTTTGATCTTTTTTAAAAATGTGTCGAAGCTGGAGACAATAGGATGCAAAAAATGCTGTCAGTTTATTTAGAGGCTAATTGAACAGTTAAATTTGTTTTGCTTTCTAGCACTGGTGTTTGTATTTTTCCGTTATGTAGATCCAGCAGATACAATGGCCTGTGAGAGGTATCTGAAGCACTGCATTCACAGCTTGTGATTTTGTGGTTACTTGAATAGAAAGTAATGTATTTTTTTCCCCTACATTAAATTTATTTCTAATTTACTGGATAGGTGTAAATGCTTATCATTCCCTGAAAGTATGAGAGGTGGTAAAGCAGAAATTGCAGGGAGCTCCACTACCCTGACATCTCTAAAGCTCTTCCTTTAGTTCCCTGCTTCCCAGTGCTTCCTACCACCTTGTCTTAGGCCATGACATAGCAACATCAGTAGGCAAGCTACACATCTTTCTTCTTGGCACTGTGATTTGTGTGGCTCTAATGTGAGAAAACCCCATAATTTCCAGCCTAGCCTGTTGGAATTCCCCCTGTCAGAGCCCAGACAGAAGATAACTTTGTTTGTAGAGATTCTGAGGCCAGGAGAAGTTGTTAAGACCATCCCATCTGACCTCATGGGTGTAGCTACCTAGTTTATGCTAGAACAGGATTGCTGGAATTGGCACAGCTCAATTTGCAGCTCTTCTGCAGCAAACTCGAGCACCCAGAGTTGTTTGTGGGCAAACCTGCCCTGAGCTGTGGCCTCAGGCTGGCTCTGGAGCCAGAGCAGACTGTCTCTCTGCAGTGCTGGGTGTGTGCTCGTGGGGAGCATCCTCTTCCAGGGGTGCTCACAGAGCTACCTGTTGTCTACCCACAAGCTGTGGCATTGCCTCAAGCCCTCTTGCCCCTGCTCAAGCAGCTCTGCTTGCTTTTCCTTATGGCTGAGCTACAGACTCAGGTCATTACACAGTGCCTTGTGGTACAGGGGTTCCTACATAGTTCATAATAACACCTTATATTGTCTCTTGTCTGGATAAGTAGTAAAAGGCAGTCACTTAGAAAAATGAAAACATGCTATAGCACTTCCTTTGTCAAGGCACATCTTATTTTTCTTCCTTTTTAGAGTTTGCCTTTACATTGAGTACAGTTTCTGTAATGAGGTACAAACAATATTTATGCAAATTAGGGCAAAGTCTGCTTCATGTTTATGCTGTGGTAGTTTTCCAAGGAGGCTGACGAACTTCATTAGGGGGTGATCTGATGTACTATAAGGTAGTATTTGAATGTAAAATTCCCAATACTTTCCTGCTTTCCCTGATATAGAGTTGATAACCATTAGATAACACAAAACTGAACCTTCTTGATCAGCCAAAATTTCTATTGATAATCCTTCAGTCTTTAAGTCATTCCTAAAATACTTCTCATATAATTTTGTCTTAAAGCTGTTGTTATCAGTTTTCACTCAGAATGACTGTTTTGTTACTGAATTCCAGAACATGTACTATAAATTAACCTGTTTTAAGAGAGGAATTTCATAGCTAAATCAATTATGAATAATATAAAAATGGTTATTGTATAAGTATGATTATACATATATAAAAACATACTACATTTTATATATACTTATATAGCATTTATACATTATAGGTGTCATACATAAAAAAAGATTGTGTTTTCAGCATAAAAAAACAGTTAAGTATTATGCATTATGCAATAGTATTATATTGTACCCAGAAATTAAGACACTGAGAACTGGCTAACTGAAGAAAACTGTGAATTTTGTATTTCATATTGAAGATACTAAGAGTGCATAAGGATAAGACATAAAATAATATTACAGTACCTGAATAATCATAGTATTCATGTATGCAGATACCAGACAGTAAATTCTCCAGCAATGCAGAGTGATTTTCTGCAATATTTTAAACATTCCTATGGATTAGATGTAACTGTAATTTTTACATTAACTGTGTTTTAGATATCTGATATCCATGTTACTGGGGAGTCAGAGGACATGTCTGCTAAAGAGAGACTGCTCCTATGGTCACAGCAAACAACAGAGGGTTATGCTGGAATACGTTGTGAAAATTTCACTACCTGCTGGCGCGATGGAAGGTTATTTAATGCCATCATTCATAAATACAGGCAAGTACTCTGTTTGCTCCTTTGGAAAATGTAAATTACAGCATTTTAATGTACAAAGAGAGAGGGCTCTATGGTTTATGTTGTGATAGAACTGCAGCTGTGGAGATGACACTGACTCTTCCTCAGTGATTTCCTGCTCCTTGCAGCCAGAGGATGCCTTGTTAACCTTTGCATGTCTCTCCTTCCTCAGAGAAGTATTTCCATTAATCCTGTACACTTTTCATGGGGTATGTTCAAGCTGCTAGGAAGTATGTTTCCAGAATTCAGTCTTCTCCACAGTCCTTTTTTGTCATTCTGATGTTTAAGTGTAGGCAGAGTAGAGACAGAACCAATCACCAAAATCCAAAACTGCACTCCTGGTGAAAGCCAACAACTACTGTATGACTGTATGATATGTCTGAGATCCCTGTCTTCTTCCTGGTGTGACTTTACCCTTGGATGGCCCTGGAGTGTAGAGCTTCTTCAGTGTTTATGTGTGGAGCCCAGACTGACTTTGAGATGCATTTCCTGTAAAAGGGTATTCTCATGGAAAATGTGACCAGCTGGCTTGAATGTTCTCAGTCTGAGAAGGGATTTGTGCTTTTGTGACCATACTCCTACAAAGTTAAGCAGACATTGTAGAATCACTGGTGGCTGTGACTAGAGACTAAAGGGTACAGGATATTAACTTGAAGTACAGCTGAAGGTGTCTACTGACAGGAGAGGATGTCTGGTTCTGGATTCTAATAAGAACAGGTCTCTCTTGACAAAGCTGACTTTGGCATCAAGCTTCTGAGAGATTTAATCATTGATGTGCTCACTGTTCTTTCTTAGTTGCTGACATGTCTTCTTTATTTTTTTTTTTTTTGATTCCTGAATTGACTAAGAAGGTTTGTGTCTTAAAGGACCACGTGGGAGAGTATTCAGCCTGCTGGGTTAATCAGTGTGTCCTAACTTGTCCTGCACTGCACGAGGCTTTCTGGGTTTATCATAGCATGTGTTGTTTGTACTCTATGCCCTGGAGCATATAATAAGGAAGTTTAAGGGTATATGATTTCATTGGTATAATTTGAAGGAGTGTCCCCAGTAAAGGCAAATTTGGTGTTTTTTCTTGCATATCCAGTGAACACAGCCTGGAGCAGATTATTTTGTTCTTAGATTTCCTCTTGTGGGACCACTTGGCCCACCACAGAAGGAAGTCTAGGTAGACACGACGTACATGTGATCCTTATGGGGATAAGGACACTAAAGTAAGATGGGAGACAGGTGCAGCCTGTTCCTCACAGGCTGTGTATAAAGGCTGCAAGCATCATGCACAGTGCTCAGTCCCAGAGAAGCTGGCTGTGGCAGTGCATAATTTCGTGGTAAAATGAAGCTACATCTCAGTCAATGAGGTTGTTTTCTGACATGCTTCTGTTCTGGGTAGCTGGTCAGGGAGGAGGTGCATGCCAGCAAGAAAAGTCTCTTTTAGTAACATTGGCAAGACAAAAGGAAATAGCTGGCAGAAGACGAGACTGTTTTACTTGGGACAGAACAACCAAAGGAATGAACATAGCACAGGCAAGTATTTGAAAAAATAAACAATATGAAAGATACAGAGGGATTGGAGAGAGAAAAAAAAGGAAGGAACTTAATGAGATGGAGTAATGGAAAATATCTCCCAGAGCTTCTTCAGAACCTTGTATCTCTTGCATAGAGCAATGTAGCCTTAACTGCTCAAGCAACTGGTAATTATGGTACAGATCAGTTAATAAATAATGAAAAACTTGAATCGTGTCCTCCAGCTGTGCAAATGTTTATACCTTGGGATACAACTGAATTGCTTTGTTGGAACAGTTTTCTGGCTTTACTCTGTGAGTCTCATTCACAGTGTTTCAGCAGGGAAGAACAGGCACCTTTAACTCCAGTGTGTTGCACAAAGCAAATGATTCAGTGACTGGGGAGCAGAGTCCCCATTTTGTGTGCTTCTGTGCCAGTTTCCATTGAGCTTAACTTCTTTCTGTAAACATAACTTCACCTAAGGATTTTGTCCTTCTCAGGAGTGTTTACCAACCTTATCTAACGTGTTTTTGCTGTGAGAAGTTACACGTTGTTGGATTCCATTTCAAATGGAATGAGAAGGAGATTCTTCCACTGATTTCAATAAGTTTCTGTGTTTCTTTCCTTTTTTGTTTTGTATCATTAAAACAGAGATAATAATTTCCAACTATTGCTCACAAGAGAGGAATGATCTTCCCAAACAGTCATCTGTTATTTTTAACTATATTGTTTTACTCCAGAGACCTCTTTTAATGCTTCATTTGTCTTCTGAGCAACGAGTATGTTAAACACTAAAAGATCTGCACAGTTCTGGCAGTGATTCTCCATTTGCTCTGTTTGTCTGTTTTAACAGCTCCCAGCTTGTGGATCACAGGTGGTGTCAGGATCTGGTCTGAGCATCCTGTGGGTGCTGCCAGCTGGTGTGCTCTGCCAGGGTGGATGCCCAGATGTGCCTGCTTGGGCAGCGGGGTGGGACCGTGGTGCTGCCACTGTGGAGTACCCCCATGGGGGCACAGCTGTCAGCGTGGCAGCCCCTGCACCAGGTGTGCTGTGCCCTCTAGAGATACTTCTGTGTACAGAAGCACCCTGGGCTGGGAGGAGTATCAACCCTGCAAATGGGGGATGGGGCTCTTCAGGTGGGACTTGACTTCCAGTCCTAGAAGGACTTTAATTGGGCTCTGACCATATTTTAAGGGCATAACATTTAGTGCTGTGACAGTAAAACCCAGAAGGCTCAAATACCCAGGCTTGTATCTAGAACTGCAGTTGTGCTGAGGCACAGTAAGCTGGGTGTTGGATGGAGGGCTTACCCATGCCAGGGCACAGCAGCAGGAGCTCCCTACAGAGGTCCATCAGGGCAGAGCCTGACACTCAGAGCCCATTCCACTGTCCCAGTCAGGAGGGGGGCAGCCAGGGGGGCACCAGGGCAGCCCCAGCCCTTGCACTGGGACCTCCCTGGGGCTGTGCTGGGGTTGGACCTGCTGTGTGTGTTGCCTGCAGGTTGGCTGCACCACTGCAGGGGCCATAGCTCAGCTGTGGGCTAGAGGCCAGAGCTCCAGCAACTCCCAGAGGACAGCCCTGGCCCACAGCCCTGGCACCAAGGCTGAGAGGCCCTCTCTGGATGCACCATTGAGAGCACAAGCCATATGAGTCCAACATGATCCCTACAGTCAGTGGTCCATGAGACGTCAGGGAGATGTCACTGTCCAGTTCCAGGAGATGGGATAGGAGTGGCAGGTGATAATTACCTCCTCTTCAGGCATATATGATTTTTTAAAATTGCAAGTACATACCAGCTTCAAGACTTCAGGAAATTGCTGAAGCTGTGAAGGGCTGGGTGAGGAGCTGGGCTGTGACTCAGCTGCCAGCAGGCAGGGAGCCTCTCCCTTCAGCAGAGCTGGCAGCCTGCCCTCTCTTTATGGCAGGTTAGAATTGTTTTTTTGTTTTCCTGTCTTGACAGAGGATCTTAGCACCTTTTTGTTCAAGCAATCTGAGATTTGTGATACAGAACTGCAGGAATATGCCATGTCTCCCTGCTCCCCCAGGAAGCATGGGAGATATCCTATAAGGCTGGGATTTCCTTGTCATGATGTCATACCCACTGCGGCATCTTGGTGGACATTGGTGGCCCAATGGGTGACCCAGGTTCTTCCCTGTCTCCCTGTCCTTCCTGCACACACAGCTGTGCTGGCAGTGCTCCATTTGCAGTGTCAAGCAGGGATGTGAGCAGTGTACAGGTGCTGGAGCTCATGCACTGGAGTCATTCACCCTCTCTCCTGAGCCAATGCAGGATATTTGTTTTCTGTCCTCTTGAGCAATGAGGGTTAGGTTGTCAGAGCTTCTCATAAAGGCCTTCAGTTACTTTCTCTCTTACTTCTATTAAGAGTATGAATGACCTGCCAGTGATTTTGTAGTGCTCTTTAAATCAAGGAAAGTAATTTTATGAATAATGGAAATGAGAGGACAGAATTGCTTTATATGAGGTACTTGGATCCATATACCACTTGTTTTTTTTTCCCACAACCATATTTAGAAAAAGTATTTTTTTTTCTATGTGAGAAGATTGCTTATATTTTCAGCAGTTTCCAGTGGTCCATGTGTACAGGGTAAGACTGAAGATTACTTGGCTGAAATTTGAAGAGTATAGAGAGTTTCCATTTACATCCCATGCAATAACATGGTTACACCCCTAGGAACAGGGCTTCACACTGACCTCTAGAACTGCCTTGGGGGGGATCCAATGCAGGGCTTGGAGTTTTGTTTAATCATGGAATCATAGAATGGTTTGGGTTGGAAGGGACCTTAAAGATCATCTAGTTTCAACCTCCCTGCCATGAACAGGGACACCTCCCACTAGACCAGGTTGCTCAAATCCCCATCCAGCCTGGCCTTGAACACTTCCAGGGATGGGGCATCCACAACTCTGGGCCATGTGTTCCAGTGCCTCATCAGCCTCACAGTAAGGAATTTCTTCCTAATATCAAATCTAAACCTATGCTGTTCTGTGGGAGTACTTGTCCTTACACAGAAAGACCAAATCAAATTATGACATTAAATAGTGTGTTTTAATACTGAACATGAACCAGATTTGTATTTGTATTTAAATATATAAGCTATCACACTGTTTTTTTAACCTCCACACTTTCCTTCAGATATGTGGTCAGGCCTTTAGTGAAAGCTACAGATACACCCAGGAGATTCAAGAATATGCTATATGTCTTACCTGTTACATCATTTGCCTTTTATAGCTTAATTTTTCAGTGAAGATGTATGTTATTTTATTCAATATGTTGTGTTGTAAGAAATCTGACTTCAGGCAGTTTCAAAATTACGTGATGATTCTTTTGTGCCACCATACACGTGGCAAAAACCTGTAAGCCAGACTTTGAAGTTGGAGGCAGACTTGAATCAGAGTGTAATGCCTGGATTTTTCTGGAGATACTACCACCTACACCCTGGAATCTTCATTCTGCAGCATTATCACCTTAAGTATTTTTAGTCACTAGGCTGTTTTGGGTAAATGCTCTTGATTTGTGTGGTGTTTTTTTGGGTTTGTTTGTTTTTTTTTTGTTTTGTTTTGTTTGTTTGGTGTTTTTTTTTTTTGGGTTTGGGTTTTTTGTTTGTTTGTTTGTTTGTTTGTTTGTTTTTTGCTGTACATGCCTTTTGACCAGAAAGAAGAAACACTAATTTTTTAGAGCTGTATCCCAGTTATATCCCCGATATATAGAAGTAGCTTTTTTCTATAGAGAATGAAAGCTGCTCTTATTTCAGTAGGAGTCACGTGCCAGATGGGAGCTAGTAATCTAAATTGTAGATCTAAATTGCACTTGGCACATACATTTATTTTACAGCAAATTCAGATTAAAAGTTATACCAAAGTAGCAAACCTATTGTTTTGATCTCAGACTGCCTATAATCTTTGGTACATAAGGACTATAGGAAATTTCAGTTAAAAAGTGTCTGAAATGGAATTTAAGAAATAGTAAAAAAATAGCTGTAATGTTTGCAGTTAGCTGGCACCTGTAAGGTGCTTCATTAAGGACAATGGCTGTTGATAATCAGAAAACAAACATGGTCACAGACTAACTCATCTTATTTTCTAGAGAAAAAAAGAAAGTATAGAGGATAGGATAAGATTAATATCACAAATGTATGTTTTTTGTAAAAATGTGTGCACATCTTTATACATCTTATTTTCATATTCTCACAGCTTTTATCATAGAGATTTAATTTTGATTTTAGATTTACAAAAGGAATTCCAGCAATAGCATTATGTTCTTGTGTAGCTAGATAATAGCATTTAATGAGTTACTTCAGTGGTGCCTGTATGGTGAAAAATAGCATCTGTTCAGTAAACCTGCAAGCTCAGTTCCCAGACAAGGACACATTTTTAAAGTTCTAGTCTCAGGTGTTAGGTCTGTTCTAGTAAATGAAGTGGGTCCAGCCCCTGCCTTTCCCGCCCTGAGGGTAAGGGGTACAGCAGGTCTGCTTGGCTGAACTCTCCCTCTGCCCCCCCAACAGGGTGCAGCTCCTTTGGAGCAGTCCTGGGTCAGTGCTGTCCCTGGAACTGGGCTCATGTATTGCCTGGGAGAGTGTGCTCACAATTGGCCACAATTGGGTGACCATGGACCCTTGGTCTGCCTTCTGTACACTCAGATATGTCCAGTTATGTTTGAATTTCCAGGTGAATGTCAGCAACTGTAGAAAATGTGAAAGACTATTTAGGAGAGAAAAGGGATAAAGTGTGTTCAGGTCAGGCAGCAGTCTGACAAGCAAGCAGGACTATAGTATACATGTGAAAGGTTTAAGACAAGAAAACAAGTGAGGTTATTTCATGTGATGCTGTTCCAAGGCTTGCCAAGGCCACATGCAGACAGTTTCTATAAATTTTGGCACCACCCAGCAAGTATTAGAAATGCTGCGAACAGGGAAGGTGGTGATAGAGTTAAAAGGGGTACATTTTGAGCATGAGAAAAACATTTTTATTGTATTAAAGGACTTCTGTTAAAGAAATACAGGGATCTGATACAAAGGAGCCTTTGTTACCGGTAAACTTTGTGCAAGGCCTTAATGAGGCCTTAAAACTACAAGGCCTGTGGTTTTAAGCTGCATGCAGTGTAGAGAGTGAGTGAGGAGATGGCTGCTGTTCCCAGACAAAAGAGGGACAGAGGCTAACAGTGAATGCAGCATGGAAGAAGTGTAGGTGCACTGGGTGCACTGAGTCCTTCGTGTGGGAGGAAGAGGAATAGAAGCTGCAGTGTGTTCCCAGAGGAAGCAGCAATGTAACAGGTCCATAAATGCTAGATAAAGTGAGAGAGACAAATTTTCCAGGGTCACAGCACTTCTCTTTTGAAATATTGCTATCATAACTCAGTTTGATTTCAGAATTACGAAGTGGATGCTTTTCTGAGTGTGGTATGGTGTGAAGCAAGCTAGATTGATGCCTGCTAAATAACTGTTCTGGTTTGGAACAAGCTGTTTCAGCCTTACCCAGGATGATTTGCTGTGTATATATGGTTGGTTGAACACTGAGCTCCTGGCCAGCAGCGCATGTGGCATCCCTCTGATGTTAAAACATGTTGCAACTGCTCAGGTACTGACTTGAATACATTCCTTAAGGGGAGGGATAATAATGCCTCAATTTGCAGAAACACGTTGAACACCCTTGGGGAATGAATGAGAAAGAAACTAAATATTACACAGTGTCAAGCCTTAAAATGCTAAGGGATAAGTTTTAAATAAAGAGATTAGTTGGGTCTGCTGGTTTTGGCTTGCTGTTTTGAGACTTGTACTTTTTTCTACCCAGCTTTAGCACAAAAAAAAAAAAAAAAGTGACTTTGGTTGTGTGACACCCCCCTTTCCATGCACCTCATTGTGTGGTTCCTACTATTTTCAATGGGTTTTATTGTACAGAATAAATGAACTTGGTGTCGAGAATTGGCAATTTGGGAAAACATAAACTGCATTTAGGGTGCTTAAAAATATTGACATGCTTTTAATATTACTTGCCTGAGTATATTTTTGATGGATTTACAAATAGCAAGTTATCTAACCTGGAGCTTAACCGGATACCCTCAGAAGAATTCTATGATGGCACTTGGTAAAGGCTGTATTAAAATAGTACCAGAATCATGCCTGCAGTTTTAACATCTTGTGTTGTGGTGGTGGTTAGCCTTAGTGGGTATTAGATGGATGACTTCCAGTCAGTCGGGTTGATTAATTTAAGATCTGGACTTAAAATGATCTCTGTGTATGTTGTGCTGGATCCTACTGCTAAGTAGCAGCTGAATAACACTTTTCTTTTTGCAGTAACTCAGAAAAAAGAAAGCCAAACTGGGATGAAATCAAAGCTTTTCTCTTGTCATTTTAATGGGAATAAAATGTAAAGTAATGCTTTGCATTGAAAGGCCAGATTTTTTAAAATGCAGGTTTCATGTGTTTCGTACTCTTGAACAGGCAAAGACCAGGACACCTAAAGGTGTCGGAAGTCTTAATCCAAAAGGATGTGGTGTCTGAGCAGTGGGGGCATGTGTGCCAGTGATAAATCACATAGGGAAATGTCTTCAGGGAACACCTTTGGCAAATTTGAGGCACATGGAGAAATGGTTTCCTCCAAGACATGACAAGGAGCCTTTGGGAAATTGTCTGAACTCATTGTAGTACCTCACCATTCTTAGTCATTGGTAACTGTACTAATCCCACTGGGAAGCCATTCTGCCAAGCAGCCACTGCTGTGGTCTGGAGGGTGTATTCTCAGGATGCAGAACAGAAAAAGAGTTTAGTTTGGTTTCCTCATTGTCTTTTTGGTATTCACAGTTCAAGGAAAAGTACATTATTTATGATTATTTTTGTGGATTGCATGGTGTGGGTTGAGGTTATGAGTTACGAGCCTTATTCCCATTTAAATTTTATCATAGCCACAAATTGCTGAAGTTGCTGTACTGTTACTGGTTTTGTAATGATGGAAATACCTCTTAGTACTAAGAGAGCGTAAAAACTGATTTTAGAGCTAGTAAAAGGACTAACAGATCCTTTCTAGTTTCATTCATGTTTGTACTGAGTTTGTAACCTGTATTGCAAACTTATGCCAAGTTGTGATTAGGGTTTGTTTTGCATGGCTAAACATGAATTCCACATTTAACTAAAAGATCTTTGATATTGCAATGCCAAAGTTGTGTATTTACCTAAATTAATTGGTATGCCAAGTTACAGGTAAAGTTTTGCAGTGCTAGCAAAGGTAGGACAAGTGGCTTCAGTAGGTTTATTAAATTCAATGCTTGTCAAATCAGGGGCATGCAATAAAAGGAATTACCTGAGTTAGCTCTGTATATTTTTAGGGAATTAATTAATGTTAGGGCACCTGACAGCATTTGCTTTCCTTAGAATAAGTGCAGTTAAAACATTCATTCTTTTTCTGTAGGAAGTCTTGATATGATATGTTGGGATGTCTGAAGAATAGACGTGCATCTGTAAATAGTGTGCCCTTGTTATACTATCCATTGCAATTGGTTTTTTTCAGTTTTTTTCATCAGATCTGAAAATTTACATGAAAAACTGAAAAAAAAAGTAAAGGAGAGCTGAAGAGTTCAGATCATATGAGAATTTTTCAGCTCTCAAGGAAATAAAAAGGCATTTTTGTTCATCTTTATAGAGACATTGAGTAAAATCAATAGAGATACATAAAATCATGTAGTGCAGGCATTCCTGTCATACCAACAGAAGAGGACAAAACCAAAAAGGATAAAAGGCATAATGATCATATTAACACAGTATGTAATTGAGGCTGGGGACCTGTGGAGTTTTAGAAAATATTTTGCCACATACTTGAACAAACAATATGCAGAGTTACATGCAGCAGCATGCTTTTTGGTTTATCACAGTTGTAAAGATAAAGCTTTCCTGTAAGGACATTTTTCTAATTGAAATGTTTGATTTTCTCTGAATTCTGAACTGTTACCTAACTTCAGTGACATCACAGCTCAGCTTCACCCAGTGGTTTAATGAATTGGGGTATTTTTTTAATCACCATATCATATGTGAATCTAGAGCTTCTGAATGAAGGGGAAGTCTGAGGTGTAATGGAAGATAGTGTTGACTCAGAGTTGACATTTTCTGTCCTTTCCTCAGCATGGGTTTTTTGACACCAAGAAACCTGTAACAGAACCTTGTGCGGTTTGTCCACATTGTAGTCTTTGTTTCTGATGATTAAAGAGATCTGTTCCTCCCTAACGCTACAAAGTCAAACCTCCTCACCATTTTTGAGCAGAAACTCTCCTCTTCTTCTTCTCTAAGTAATCAGACTATCCCTGGAAAAATACCAGGAAAATGTGGTAGGCATATGTATTAGCCAAGGGTACCTCTGACACTGGGATTAGATCTCCTGGCCACGACAAAGTGAGAGCACTGCAAATGTGGAGAATCATGAAAAGTGTGTGGGCCACAAAGAATGGTACATGGTAGTTGAAGTCCAGCCATCATTCCAGTTGTGTTATTGCCTCAGTCTTTCTGAAGCAGGTTCTTTGACAAGCTGTTTTGAACAGGGCTTGGATTTGTACCTGATGTGGGGACAAATTCTTTAGTAAGTTCAAAAACAGTGACTCTACAGGTAAACTGGTCTAAACACGTTGGTATTTTTGAAACTGTGCTAAGTGATAGGCAAATGGTAGGCCTAATTATATAGGTTGAATAATATATTTTGCTTCATCATCTCATTTGTAGAGTTCCTGGGGAAGTAACAGGGGATGTATATTTGAAGAGATAGAGCTAAAGTTTCAGTTTTATATGAAAATTTATTATTTTTTGATTAATTTCTTTGCAATGTTTCTGTTATTAACCAAAATATCTAGAATTGATGATTTTTTGTTTGTTTTAAAAATTTTTTTCTATGACTGTGTATTCTGGCATGGTCTTTCATTTGTTCTAGTAATCCTTCCATTCCTAATAAAGGCATGAGTCTTTCTGGCATCCATCCTTTTCATTTGTCTATGAACAATGAAAAAAAATTGTAACTTCTGTAAGCATTTTCTAATTACAACAGTGGAAAAGCTAATTGGACTGTAGTGATGTGATACACTTCACTCTGCATCTTCAGTCATGTTCTTTTGAGAGATCTGCTTGAAAGTCTCTATGTTAGTGTTTCAACTAAATATAAGCTGAGAATGAAATATCCTTTAATATGAGGTTATTACTCAGGCAACATGCAGAGTTTTGACAGAGGAAGAATTGTGGAGATTAAAAGGTTTAGATGGTTCCTGTAAATAACTTCAGGCTTCTCCGCCTTCTGAATGCATTAACAGAATTTCCGTGTGCAATATTATTCTGGTGTATGTATATGTTTTAGTAAAGATTAACATTGTTATAACTTGAGCAAATGTCATCCCAGAACAGTGAGGAGAAGGATGTGATTTTTTCATCATTGACTGGGAAAATTAAAGTTCAGTTAAACATCTTTCTCTGTTTTGAGGTATCAAATCCCCTTAAAATATAATATTTTATTTTAATGGGCAAATATTATAGCTGCTAATTTGGATCTTAAACTCTTTTGCTAGGAATTAAGTTCTGGCAATGAGAAAATCTACATGCACCTAGTGTTGTTTATTATGCACAACTCTGATTTCAAGGAATCTTTGCAGACTAGAAATATCTGCTGTTGTTCAGATACTGTTCTTTTCCTTCTCTTTGTGGTGCTAGGTATTGTTTTCTTGAATTTATCATAATTTTGTCAGCTTCCTAATTAATTTTGTAGTATTTACACTTTTTCCCATCACTTCTGATACAAATTGTGTCTAATTTCTACCACCTACACTAAGATCTCAAATGGCAGAAGCAGTTATTAAATAAATTAAGTGATTAATGACTCTTAATGTGGAAGCCAAACCCTTGGCTTAGGTGTGGCTGCAGCAGAAGCATCTTCTTTGCATGGAATGTTCCAACTCGACTGGTGTTTGGGATGTTTATGTGTGTTTTCATGGCAAGGCCCCAGCCTGCTGAAAAATGTGCCATAAGGTGACTCACAATATTATGACAGAAGGTAGACTCATTGTATGTTACTTAAAGGGCATTTAATTTAATTTGTTCTTGGTTATGCCTAAAACTACTTAATAATGCTATGAAAACGGATATGAAATATATTTATAATACATTACAAATAACTTCTGCAAAACTCATATATTTGCTCTATAGCATGCTCTATGCCATGATGGACAATGCTTTTAAATCTACTTCAACTATGACAATTAAATATGTACTAGAGGATACTCATCACAACTGCAATTTCAACAGTTATTTCGAGTTAGTGGACAGGTATCTCTGCAAGCTTACAGCATGTAAAAATGGCATTTATTTCTATTTAAAATTGCAAAAAATCCCCACTATTAAACAAAAGGAACAGTATGTCAGTCAGTGATTTCCTGAGCCATGTTTTTTGGATGCACTTTTCTCAGGCTAAAAAAGTCCTTTACTGACCTCTGGGAGGTAAACTCCTTTCCCTGTGGGTTTGCAATATATCCCTGTATTACTTGTGATTAGGACAGGGTGATCTGCAGAGGGGGAGGCCCCAAGCCCTAGGCAGCATGATCTTGCTGTGCCTCATGCCAGCTGCTTTTGCATTCAGGTGACAATGCTTGTCTTTTCCCTTTCATAAACCATCAGTGGACTTGTTCTCAGTCAGCTGTGGAGCCTTCTGTCTGCTTTAAAAAACCAGACATGCACTATCAAGACAGGCATGAATGCCATCTCCTGTAGTATTTTCTTGTAGACCAAAACTTTAGATAAATATAGACCAGTTAGAAGGTGGGGAGGCACCTCCCAGAGTCGGCTCTTCTTCAACTGGGTTGTGAAGCTGCCGCACTGATGTAAAATGATTTATTATGCAAGAGTAGTTGTTTTTATTGATTTTGTTACCTGTGTTGCATGAGAACGACGTTACCTCTTCTTCAACTAAATGAAAGCTTTATTCTAAGGAGATTATTGTGTGTCTCTGCAGCTTGTAGCTTGTTTTCTGGGAATAGTCAAGACTTTTACAACATGTCCTTTCATGTTCTGACAGTTGGCAATTGAACAGGCAGTGCAAGTGATTATTCTTGGGACATTTTTATCAAATGTGAAACAAATGTAAAGAAGGCAGGAGGTAAAAAATAACCTAAGCAACAGTGTTACACTTACAGAAACCTGATTCTCTTGTCAGAACTGCTGTTAAAGCAATCTTTATTACTCATACCATCTCCATTATTGGGGCTGAAACAGGAGATGGAGGTGCTCAGTTTTCTTTTCTAGTATTGTCTTTTATTTTTCATGGATTTTCTGGAGATTTTTCTGGAGAGCAATGGCTGATATTGGTTTCATGGCATTGTTTTCCTTGCACTGAAATTCAGAGAAGAACAGCGTGAGCTTGATCATGCTCCCACTAAGCATATTGGAAGTGGAAAGTCCCCCTGCCTCAGGAGGATTATATTGCACTGCTTACATTTTGTTATTATTAAATGCTCTTTCAAGGCATAATGGGTGCAGTGTTATTATCTGTCTTGTAGACTTGTCTTCAAAAGAGCACAAGGAACACAGTGATTCTAAATGGCTGAAAAGAAATAGATTTTTATTTACAATGCCCTTGTAGTTAGTTCAAAGGCAAGATTGTACTGAGTTTCCCAAAGTTAATACCATTTTGTTATCAAGGGAATTTAGGGTGCTGCCAAATGAAATGTTAACATCAGTTTTGAACAATTGTATTTAACAGTTTTATTTCCATCTCTTGCAATTATTTAAAACTTCTAATTGGTAAAACTAAGAAAATAGTTTCTCTAGAAGCAGAAATGAGAAAATTTAAGAACTGAATTGTTTGCTGAAAGTTGTATGCCAATTTTTTTTTTCTTTTGGAGTTTTGTTTTAGGGTTTTTTTTCTTGGTGAGTCTGGTTTTCAGTAATGTAGGGTTTCAGTAGCAAAGGTTTCACACCCTTGTGGCTCTATTTGATTTCAGTGAGATGAGCTTTTGCTCAGCATGTTTTAAAATCCCTTATTTCCTTTTGGTGGACAGCTGTGCGAATTCCAAGTGCTGAAAGAGGCAAGGAGATTCTCACACTGAGAATCACAAGATCTAAAACTCAGGTCCTACATAGCAAACATCAAAGACAATATTAGTTTTGAAGTTTTACATTAATTTAAAACATTAAAGTAGTGGTGCTGCTACAGGATTGATACAGGATAATTATTAATGTGCCTTAAAAATATTTATAAGCAAGATTGCCTTAAGACAATTATTCCATTAAAGCAAGCATATTGTGGCTGGAAATGGAGCTTAGCAGGATGAAGGTGTGGAGGTTTAAGTGCATGGGGCTGAGAGTTACTTATAAGAGAACTGGCACCAATGTATGTCTGAAAGCAGGGCTTCAATGTGTTTGAAGAAGACCTCTTTAAAGCTCATCAGAAAAGATCAAAGTGATGTTTTTGTGACTAAACTTTGTTACTGTGTGGTTTCTGACACATGCTGAAAAATTTGATGCAGAATGACTGAAAACTCGTGAAAGCAGTAAAAAGTAGCTTCCTCCTGTAAAAGAGAAAAAATGAATTTCATCCCCTTAATCACTTGATTTTGGTGAAATCCCTTTATGCTGAAAACTCTGTTGCTCTGTCCATCCATGCTCGTGGCTTGATTTACCAGTACAGCAATAATTTAAAACTGGTGAAGAGTTGTAACTGAGAGTTTTATTTGACTGTTTTTATTTGACAGGCCGGACCTGATAGACATGAGTACCGTTGCTGTTCAAAGCAACCTCGCAAATTTAGAACATGCTTTTTTTGTAGCAGAAAAACTTGGTGTTGCCAGACTTCTAGATCCTGAAGGTAAGAGATCTACAGATGGCTTTGTTGCAAAACCCCCAACACTAAAATAAAATCCAGTCTGCCTGCAGGTTGTAGCTGTGGGCATTCTTACAACTACGTGATATAGCGCTGTTCCGTCTTGCTCTTTTAGATGTCGATGTTTCCTCACCTGATGAGAAGTCAGTAATAACTTATGTGTCATCACTTTACGATGCATTTCCCAAAGTACCAGAAGGTGGTGAAGGCATCAGTGCAAATGTAAGTAGGAAAACAACACTTGTGCAGTGTATGAGCTACATTAATAAAATTTTGAATTTCAGATCCAGAATGTTAGCTAGATCTTCCATAGGACTGCTGTCACACTTTTCTTTGGCGTGGTTTTTCTAGGCTGAGATTTTAGAGTCTTAGCTATTTCATGTCATGGACATGAAAATATTTCTGCAAAGAGCTTAACTGAAAATAATGTACCTGATTAGGAGAAAGATCGAGTCAAAGTTCTTACTTTTCAGTTGTGAATGTATAAATTATGCCTTTCTGATTCTTACCAGCTTGAAATTTATTAATATAGAAAATGTTTTGCTTTCAGTTGAATTATTTGGGATCAAAACTGAAGACTGTAATCATATATTTGGAAACTTTAACTGATCTTTAAAGAGCAAAAAAATACTGTCTCAGAATTGCAGGATTTCAAAATCCATTTTCTGTATGTGTGAAGACTTCAGTCTTCAAAGCTGAAGCAGAATTGAGTTCTTGATGATTTTCACCTCTCCTTTAATTTGGACTTTGCTTTGGCAGGATGTTGAAGTCAAATGGGTTGAATATCAGAATATGGTGAACTACCTCATGCAGTGGATAAGACACCATGTCACGATAATGTCTGACAGAACATTTCCCAATAACCCTGTGGAATTGAAGGTGAGGTGTGGTGGCTTAGACTGCTTGTTGGAATTACACTTTATCTTACTGACTCTAAGCATACTTGAACAAATGACGTATTGTTGATTTATACAATCAAGTCAACTGTAGAACAGTACTACTCCTTAACCTTTTCAAAGTATAATCAATACGTTGCTAGCATATGAACAAGCAAAAGCAAATCTTTACCTTGTCACTGATTGTTTTTTGGAGAACTCTAGTTTGAGCAGTATAAAGATAAGCTTGTGAAGAATATTAGAAGAGGGTTTAGAGACTAAGGTTATATTCACTGTAAATAAAACTTGATGTTATTTTTCATGTTTCTATAGGCACTTTATAATCAATATTTACAGTTTAAAGAAACAGAAATTCCACCGAAGGAGACAGATAAATCAAAAATCAAACATCTATATAAACTGCTAGAGGTAAGTTTTAAAATTCATTAAAATATATAGAAGTTCCTTTTCTGTGGCTTAAAATAACAAGTACATATGAATTTTTAAGGTCTGGATAGAATTTGGACGCATCAAACTTTCTCAAGGCTATCATCCAAATGATATAGAAAAAGAGTGGGGAAAGCTGATTATAGCTATGCTGGAAAGAGAGAAGACCCTTCGGCCTGAAGTGGAGAGGTATGCTAGTGAATATTTGACAGGCCTTGTTAATATATTTTCCATTCTTTTAACCCAAATTGAAATTTGTAAATATCTTCTTCTATGATAACGTCCATATTATTTTTCTAGATCAAATATTTCTGTCTTTGTTCAAGGTCTGAAATTCTCTACCTGCCTAGAGGCAGGTCCAGACATAAACAACTTTGGTGGGCTCAGAAGGCTGTGATGAGCAGCATCTGTGCCTCAGATCATCAAAGCACTTATACACATATATAACTACTTTCTTTGTGTGGTTAGTCAGAGCTGGGTTTATATTACTTCACTGTCTCATTTCAGCTTGATTTCATATAAGGACCATCCTCATCCTTTACATGAAATGTATATTTTTATTGCTGCACAGCATTGTAGGCTAATGTCCTGTGTAGAGGTTGTTTAAAAAGTTAGTGGTACTCGAGAGCATAGCAAGTGTTTGGATGTGGAAAGGCATAGTAGCCTTCCATAACAGTAGGCTGTGGGATACTTTTGTACATCACTGATGACATATTGAGCATGATTAAAGTCTTGATGCAGTCTGAGAGCATTTTTTAATGGTATATCCTTTTAAATTCTGTGGGAGACATGGGTGCTATGCATTCATTAATTAAAAAACCCTCTTAAAGTAAAATGATTTTTGGGGTTCTACCTGTGAATAGATATAGACACCTGGATCTGGATTCATTCTGCTTGACTTAATGCATCCAAAGGAGACATCTAAGACCTGAATCACTTCCTAGAGAATCTTGTTGCTGACTTTCTGGTGACAACAGGGAAATATCTCTCTGGTTTAGGTACCTGAAACTAGGTGTGAGGAATCCAAACCATTGTACAGAAAGTCCTCAGCAAGGGAGATTTCAGTCAGAGGACAAAGACAGTCAGAACTGATTAAACATGTGTCTTGCTTGCAAGAGTATGACTGAAATGGTAGATTCAGTAGGAGGTGTTGATTCACAGCACCCAACTGTGAAACAAGTTCCTATAGAGGAATATGAACTTGTCCACACAGTACTGAGTTTTCCCTCTTATGCAGAGCAGAACACTGGAAAGCAGCAGCAGAAATGCAGCCTGCTAGGTCTTGCATGTTAATCTGTCCCAACCTGCCAAAAGCAAAGTATCTGGCTTCACCAATAGAAATTCTGCTCATACTTGCAGAAAGCTGGATTATCTTTGTTGAAAATGTGTGTAAATGACATTCGTTTATTTCTGTTTTATTTATATGGTCTGAGCACAGATAAACAAACATGATCCTAACTTCCTTCCCATATTTCAGGAAGGGTAAACACACTTAAAGTGACAGTTCATATGGTGATGGTCACTGTAAAATGAGAGAGAAAATTTCATTAAGTGATTCTGGCTTAGTCACCAAGTTAAAAGTATATTGATTGATGTGGGCACAAGAACATAATCCTTGTTTGTTGCACTGATTACCAGTGCATCATTAATGAGGCGCTGGTACAGCTGCTGGAGTGAAATTTGTTTGTGGCAAAAATGTGACTTCAGCCAATACTGAAATCTGGTGAGTAATACAACTTTGCCTGCAAGTCTGTTGCATATATCTCAAAGTATCACCACAAACAGACAATGTGTGGCCAGATTGGTGTATGGGATCAAAATTAATATGGTGTCAGTGAGGAGAGTGCCAAACTGAGCTCTAGTTTGCAAAACTAGCAGAGTTTGGCATTGCTGCAGGGGTGTGCCTGTGCCTTTGCTGAGCTCTGCTGCGTAAACAGTCACCTTATGGCATGGGTGTGGTTGTTCAGGAATCCTAAAAGCAGGCGGTGAAATACTGAAAAAATCACCCCAGCCCAAAATTTGAGTTAAAAAGTAAACATAAAAGCAGTGATCAAATTTTTCTTACTTATTTTCTGGTCAAAACAGCTAGAAGCATTTGGCTATGAATGTGGAAGAAGATGCGGAGAAATTTACAGGAGGACAGTGAAGTGGGACAGGGCAGTTAGTGAAGATGCATGCTTGGACAGTGCAGGAATGACAGTAGGTTGGATGGTGTATAGGTGTCTCAGATTATATTGTAATGAGCTGATTAACCCTGATACTCTCCCAGTTTTATTGTGCAGTTCTATTTGAAGGAAAAGGAGTCAGCCCAGCCTGGAGGTTATTTGTACTCTACTGTCTAGTGTGAATTTCTCCCTTCATTCCTTTTTTGAAACTTTCCATTCAAGAGTCTGAGAGACACTACAAAGAGTTCTTTTAGTTCTTACTTGGTTTATAGTTATTTAGTGACACCTAAATAAAATATTTGGTGTGTCTGTTCCCTAGAGACGCCCCATTGTTGCTGCCTAGTCTGTACTTGCAAAACTTTAATGCAAGGTAGGGAAGCCAAAAGCAAGGTAGCGTACATAGCCTCAGGTAAAATCCTTTGAAGAGCTGGCAGCATATTAATTGCTGGGTTTTAAATGTGCATACTGAAGCCTATATAAAGGAGGAGTCTAGGTGTTTCAAAAGCCAGTAGTGGAATTTCATCCCTAGAAGCTGTACATTTTGCAGGGGTTTTATCTTCATTTTTCAGCAAATGCAAACAGCAGGAAGATCGGCGCTCTGGATGTAAAGATGAATAGCAGTAGTTACAGCTATCATAGCAGTGATTCGCTGTTTAGCAACAGCACTAGTACTCGAACCAGCGTTGACTCTAATGAGAATTTCCTTTCTGTTAATTGTGGTCCCACGCTGATTAAATCTTGTATAAGCTTTGGTAATGGAACCTTAGAAGGGAACAGGTAACTTGACATATGCATTTGTGCTTTGTGTTAGATTCTGTTGATTCATTAGTTTGTTTTGAAAGTTATGCACCATGATTGCAAATATAAAAATAACATAGCACTTGTTTAATTTCCTGAAATGCTTTGGCATCATCTAGGTTGGAAATGCTGCAGCAAATTGCGAACAGAATTCAGCGGGACAGCCGGAGCTGTGAGGACAAACTGATACTTGCCCGGAATGCTCTGCAGTCTGTAAGTCAGTCAGTGATTTTACTTGTGTGTATTCATAAATTTATAGAAGTTGAATGGCAAAAATTTCTTAAAGGTTGGTGAGGGCAACCTTAATAGCTGCTACTTTTATTTTCATTATACTGTTAACGTAGCATTTCTTCAAGAAAATACCACAAGTAGCCTAGAGTATGTTCTGTTTTTTTTTTTTTTTTGTTCTGTAGTTAATTAAATGCTTCACAGTTGTTTCAAGATAAGAATAATTTTTTTTAAAAAAAAGATAAAAGTAATTTTTAGGGCTGATATCTCTTTGGTTTTAGCTGCAAGGTTTATGACTTTCTCTTCTTGATTAAGGACACCAAGCGATTGGAGTCAGGGCTCCAGTTCCAACACGAAGCAGAGATAGCTGGATATCTTCTTGAATCTGAGAATCTTCTCCGCCAGCAAGTGATTGATGCCCAAATTCTTATTGATGGAAAATACTATCAAGCAGACCAGCTTGTTCAAAGGTACTTTACCGTATGTTTATGTGAATATATAAATATCCCAAATCTGGATTCTGGAAAAAATTTTCATTTCTTTATAACGACGCATAAACTTCGTGGTCTGTCACCAGGCACCCAAATATCAGATATTCTGGTGGGTACATTGCCCACAGATGTTGAAGACAACAGGAACTATTTGTACTTATTTACAAAAATGAAATCAACCCCTGGACATCCCTTCATGTTTAATGTTTACTAGATATCTGTGTGTAAAGATGTTAGCTTGTTTTATTGCACATAAAATACATTTAGAATTTACTAACTTCAATTTTTTTAATGGAGGCGAGATTCCTGGTGACAGCTATAGATGTATTAACAGGTAATAAGTGAGGTAACATTAGGTTATGTGTGGCACTGTGTACAGTGTTGGCAGAAAGAAGCATTTAAACTGCATAATTCTGTTTTATGAAAAAGTGGCTCCAAAGTTTTTTTGGGATTCATCCTTGGACTGATTGAGATGAAGTGTATAACTCCTTGGCAGTGAACTGCGGGTCTTTGATCTACCGCAACATGTAGTGTCTTGTGAGATTTCTGGTTTGCTGATTGTTCCTTGTAATTGTGTATAGTGCAAGTTAGTGCCCATACCATTTTTTCAGTCTTTGCCTGATTTCTGCATTTATTATCTGTATAGAACTATAAGCTTATATTCCCTGTACTTTCTAATAAAAATATTTGCTTATAAATATATAAGTGCAACTAAAGTGCAAGAGATAACGTGAGCTCATATCACTCTTCAGTTGATCATGATAAACCCTAATCACAAGCATTCATTGAGGGTTTTTTAAATTCTAATTTAATAGAGTTGCAAAACTTCGTGATGACCTGATGGCCATACGGACCGAATGTTCTTCCGTGTACAACAAGGGGCACGCGCTGACCACAGAGCAGACAAAGCTGATGATATCAGGAATAACCGAAAGCCTAAACTCAGGATTTACAACAAACCTAACGCCTGAATTAAATGCTGCAATGACACAAGGTTTAACACCTACTTTGACTTCTTCCAGTTTGACATCTGGCCTTTCATCAGGCCTTACTTCCAGACTGACACCAACCATCACTCCCGCTTACCCATCAGGCATCCCACCACGGTTAATTCAGAGCTATGTGACAGGAGTAGACAGTGGGACTCTGCAAACACTCAAACTGATGCAAATCAGAAAACCTCTTATGAAATCAGCTTTTCTGGATCAGAATTTGACAGAAGAAGAGGTGAACATGAAGTTTGTCCAGGACCTATTGAGCTGGGTGGAAGAAATGCAGGTAGCAATTTTTGCAGAAACAGTCCACTTTTAATGATTTACTTTTTATAGGTCATGGCTAATCTTTTCTTCCTGTTTGTAAGGTTCAACTTGATCGAGCAGAATGGGGTTCAGATTTGCCAAGTGTTGAAAGCCATTTAGAAAATCACAAAAATGTCCACAAAGCTATTGAGGAATTTGAATCCAGCCTTAAAGAAGCCAAAATCAGTGAGGTACTGCACCATGTTCTTATTTCCTTGGTTACTTTCTTACTGGGTGACCCATAAACTAATATTGAATTTTAGAGCTGTGTTTGGATTTCATAGTCTTACCTTTATTTCTGATCTCTACATGACTTATGATGAAATTAGAAAAATGATGGTTTAACATATCTAACCTTTTTATTGTCTTTTGATCTCATGTGCCAAATATAGATCCAAATGACTGCCCCTCTTAAACTCAGTTATGCAGAAAAACTGCACAAACTGGAGAGTCAGTATTCAAAACTCTTGGTAAGTTAACCACATCTCTTCCATGTTCAGCTTTTCAGTGTGCATAATTTCTGATAAGGGGTGAGCTTTAAATTATGATTCTTTTAAATCTTTTTCTTTTGCTTTTAATAAAGAACACATCAAGAAATCAGGAAAGGCATCTAGATACTCTTCACAATTTTGTGTCTCGTGCTACTAGAGAGTTGATATGGCTCAATGAAAAAGAAGAGGAAGAGGTTGCATATGACTGGAGTGAAAGAAACCCCAATATAACAAGAAAAAAGGAATACCATGCAGTATGTATTGCTAATATAATCCAGAGGGAATTATTAAGTGATTTTTAATAAATAGAGTTCTAAAACTTTTTTTTTTTTGTCTGGAAAAAGGAATTAATGAGAGAACTTGATGAAAAAGAAGAAGTTATTAAATCAGTACAAGAAATAGCTGAGCAATTGCTTCTTGAAAATCACCCAGCCAGGCTAACCATTGAGGTAAGTTAGTAAAACCAGCACAAAACCAGGAAAAGTTTTGGGATTTAAAAGAACTGAGTTTTGGGGGGAAAAGGGGGGAAAGAAGGCAAATGTAGAGAAAATTAAACAAGACTCTAAACTAAGGGGGCCTTTTAAAATTTCCTCTTCAGCATCTCTGTTGTATTTATCTTCCATTTCCAAAAAATAAAAACACTTTTATAAAGTTATAGTTACGCCTTGGATTGCTCAGATGAAATCTCCTTAAACTCTAAATTGGCCTGTAGAGATGTTTCTGGTCATGCAACTTCTAGAGAAGTTGTTACAAATTGTATTGTCAGACTGAGGGCACAGAACAGTCCTTGTGTGGTTTCTTTCCAGTTGGATTGAAAGAAATTTCAGTAAGAAATCTTTTTCGCCATCACTTACTGTATGTGCAGGTTCCTAGTATGATTTAGGGTTGGTTTCATGACTTACTTGTCAGTGAATTATGAAGCTTGTTTGGATTTTAAAAATCTGACCAGGTGATGTGATTTACTTCAGACTTGAATATAGCTCTATGTTATATATTTAAACAATTTACAGAAAAATTTATTGTAGCTGTTGTAGGGTCATAACAGGTTATCAAAGGAGAATGTAAAACACTTTTCCTTGTAGACCTTCAAGAAAAGAGTAGATACACAGAGTGAGTGGTAAAGACTGAAACAATAAAAAGCTGATTTATTACAGAAGAATAAAAAAACTCAGAGGGAATGTATTTTTATTGTTCTTCAGCTCTGCGAGTTTACATGTGCAAAAATGGGAAACATGAAGAAACCCCCTCCCTTCCTTCCTTCTCAGGATATCTACTTTGAATAATAAATGACTTTGTTTTCTAATGTGGGCAATTCTAGTCTCTAAAAGTATAGGCTGTTCTAATGGGCTCTTACTGGTGTAGTGTAAAATACGCTGGGGACGCCTGTTATGAAACCAGGCCATCGCAGTCACGATGACTGTGCAGGTTACGCTGTCCCCAGTGATGCTATATTGGGATATTTATAAAAATAATCCTTAAAAAAAATTATCCTTTTCTACAGAACAATATATGCATTAATGCATCAATTTGAAATTCCTGGAAGACAATGGAAAAACTGTTTTGAGCTGGGGATGACAGGAGCGAAACCCCGAGACTGGGGGTGATTTCCCAAAGGCAGCAGCGCCCCCTGCTGGCGAGGGCGCGCGCGGCTCCCCGGGGGTTCCGCGCTTCGCGCTCCTGCGCCGCTGTTACCCAAAATCGGATATCGCCCACGGGCCTGGGGTGGGCTTCAGCTGGGTATCCAGTGCTCCTTTGATTTACCAATTGTGTCCAGGCAAGGCTCCAGCTATTCTGATTGAGTAAATAGGCACACAGAATTGTAGATGAGCTCAGGAGCTGAGCTCCCAGCAGGAGCTGGAGTACTATCAGGGATTTGTTTGGCCAAATTCTGACCAGGCCAGAGGATAATGATTTCACAGCCACTCTGGGCAAGTTTTGTTATAATTGACTATGCTCTGGTAGGGTTTCTTTCTCACATCTAATTGGAATTTTCCTTGCTGCAGCTTAGTTTTCCAGGGTGAGGTGGTCAGGCTTTAGCTGTTTGTGTTTGCTGCATTACTTTTGTGTTTCCTGACTTCTGTAAAGGTATGCAAGTTTTAGTTTTCATTTCCATTTGAAAAATATATTTCTCTTCCTTAAAGGCCTATAGAGCTGCAATGCAGACACAATGGAGCTGGATTCTTCAGCTCTGCCACTGTGTTGAACAACATTTGAGAGAAAATGCTGCATATTTTGAGGTAAGAAAATAAATCAATCAGAATATGAAATATTTTAAGTTTTTTTCATAGTCAAAAAGTTCCACCAAAAACTCTAGTTGTTCTCTCACAGTAACTGTAGAATTGACATTTGTCTTGTCCAATCACTAGATGATAAGCTATGCTCCCACAGTGTTGCCACAACTCTATTTCTTCACCACAGTTATGTCAGTTCACAGCAGATGAAAATCTGGCCTGAGATGTTTTCAGTGCTGCAGCTGCAAGTAGAGGCTCTGGGAATGAAACCTTGTTCTCTCCCTGTTGTGCACAACTGCTGTCAATGGAGCTTCTGCAGATGATGTAGTGTGGAGGGTGGTTAGCGATGGCTATGGGAGAACCTATTCTAGATGATTATTCCAGGACTACTCAAAGCAAAATGGAATGTGCAGCATTAATAAAAAACAGAGCAGAGAACACCCCGACAGCAGACCCACCCCATGAAACACCTGTCTGATTATCCCATTGTCACCCAGTCACATTCTCAGCAAATGATGAAGTTACTTGCATGAGCATGATAGGCAGAGGAGGTTTTTTTGTTGGTTTTGTTTGTTTGATTGTAAATCTATTCATTTAAAACATTTAAATTATAAGGCTGAATCCTTAGTGTCTTCTGGGCTGCATGATTGGAGAGAAAGGGAGGTGATGAAGGGGTAAGATGCTTTTGCCTTGGAGAACCCAAAGTTGGGAACGGGACACTGGAGAAGACAAAGCAATCTGGGCTCCTTGTGACAGTGAGAAGAAACTGGAATTCTGGATTTATGAAAGGAGCTTAAAGGAGAGAATGGGATTTTCCTTCCCAGTTGTGCTTAACCAGAACCATTGTTTGGGCTGTTGGGTGCAGATACCCTTGCAGAACTGCCAAATGTGGCAGCTCATTTCCTTTCCTGAGCAAAATGTTTGCCCCATCTCTGCTGCCTGGATTTTGCAGCTAGTTTCTATGGTTTGTAGGCTTTGTCTGTGCTTTCTATGTGAAAGTAATTGTAATTCCAAGGAAAGCAAGACTGGCTTAATAAAATTTTTTCATTGCAGGAATGGTCATTAACTGTAGGTTCAATAGCTGCAGAATTAATTTTGCATGTAGGTCGTACCGAGAATAACTGGTGCTAACAGTGTGTGCCTTTTTGAAGAGTACATTTAGACATGAGATCATGAGTAGCTGAGTGTGGTGCAGTGGTCACTTCAAGTGATGAGAAAAGGTTGTTTTAAAAGACAGCACTTGAAAACTTCAGTGTAGCTGATTCTGCATTTTTTAGTTTGTTTAAAAATAACCCAGATAATTATTTTATCCTAGTTTTTCAGTGATGCCAAAGAAGCCATGGAATATTTGAAGAATTTAAAAGATACCATATACAGAAAATACAGTTGTGATAGATCAAGCAGTCTTCACAGGCTGGAAGACCTCGTCCAGGAGTCTATGGTAAGATCTTCAGTAGGATCCTATTATCAGGAATTACAATGAAACAAGAAATGTGTAGGTTATGGTGGGATATTAAATATATTAAGATTATTCATTTAAAGTTAAGGAAAAATGCTGATTTTTTTCAGCAAAATTACTGTTTTTCATAACTTTAAAATACAGTTTTATTTGTTTATCTTTACAATACCAGATATATGAAGACAGTGGCTTCAGAAAGATACTTTGTTTTTGTAAAATGCATTACTTTTAGGAAACACAGTAGAAGGAGTCAGGAAAAAAAAAAGCATAACAGGATCAAAGAGGCAGTACTGTATTCTGGACATCTCTGATGATGTATTCTTTTCTTAACTGTTCTAGGAAGAAAAAGAACAACTCTTGCAGTACAAGAGCACAGTAGCAGGCCTTGTGGGAAGAGCAAAGGCAATAATTCAGCTGAAGCCAAGGAACCCTGACTGTGTACTCAAAACATCCATTCCAATTAAAGCCATCTGTGACTATAGACAAATTGAGGTTAGAAACTAAAATTTCCTCAAACCAATTACAGATGTAAGAATTCAGCTAAAGTTTCATTAATTACCATGTTCCTGGAGAAAGCTAGGCTGTAAATTTCTTCCACCCTAGTAACCAAGAGCAAATCCTTTGGTTGGAACATTGGTTTTTTTGTTCTGTTGCTTATTTGTTGACAGCATTTGTAGAAGTGCTTTGTACAATTATTTTGTAATGCTTGGCTCATCAAATGATTCTGCTTTTCTGTTAATACTAGATAACTATTTACAAAGATGATGAGTGTGTATTAGCAAACAACTCCCATCGTGCTAAATGGAAAGTCATTAGCCCAAGTGGTAATGAGGCCATGGTTCCATCTGTATGCTTTACAGTCCCTCCACCAAACAAAGAAGCAATAGATACAGCCAACAGGTAGGGACAAAGTAAAACTACCTATTTTCTATTAACATCTACTTGCATAAAACTTGGGTTAAAAGAATATCTCACAGTGTTTTGGTGTTTTTTTTTTTTTTCCTTTTTTTTTCTTTCTGTTTTCATGTGTTACCCTGATCTGAAGTTGGAAATTTTTTTTTTTGTTTCAGGATTGAACAACAATTTCAGAATGTTCTGGCCCTTTGGCATGAGTCACATGTAAACATGAAGAGTGTGGTGTCCTGGCATTACCTGACAAACGAAATTGAAGTTGTTCGAGCTGGCAATGTTGCCTCGGTAAGTGCCATGACCAGGAAGGGCTCTTAACCATTTACTAGGAAGTCATAGGATGGCTAAAACTGTGTGAGAGCACAAACTGTTGCAAGCAATATTTGCAATACCGAAAAATGACACTTTCCTACCTAATTTATCATTGTTACTGTTGGAAAGAGGAATCTGAGATAATTCTTGAGGTGTCCCTGCTTGTCCTTGCTATTGTTTGCTGCTGAGCCATGTTAGATGGGAGAAATGAAGTGTGATGTAGGGTTGGCTTAACAGAGGCCTTTCCTGATGTGAAAGGGATTCAATGTTGAGTGTAAATTATCAGCTGTCAAATGGACTCCAGCTAAGGAACAGTGAGCTTTCAAAACCTCAATTCTTTGACTTTACCATCTTAGTAATTGATGAGTATTGTTTTTTGATTAAAAAAAAACACAGGAACTGTGTGAGTGATGGAACATTGCTGACTGTTCTTTGGGTCTGTAATCTATTGCAGATAAAGACAATGCTGCCAGGTGAACATCAGCAGGTTCTAAGCAATTTGCAGTCCCGCTTTGATGATTTTGTGGAAGACAGCCAGGAGTCCAAAATCTTCACAAGCTCGGATACAGCACAGCTGGAAAGGGAAGTTAATGTTTGCAAGCAATACTATCAAGAGCTTCTGAAGTCTGCAGAAAGAGGTAAAACTTAGCTTAGAAATGTAGAAAGATGTCCTTATGAGAGATTTTGTCCTTGATCTTGAGATCTCTTTTATCATGATGATATTGTTACTGCCTGTGTTCTTTTGAACAAAGTTATTTTAACAATGTGTGCAATTCCATTGTATAGAAGGTCTTAATTTTTTTAAACTTTGTATATATTAAGCTATGTAAAAATATTGATGTGTTACATAATATAAAGAATGCTACAAAAAAATTTACACCTAAGAATTTATTATGTGCTTTACAGCTCACTGCTTAGTCCTGCATTCCTTGTTTTTATTTGCTGGGAAAACAACTTGATTATTTGTTGAGTTTGTAAGAGAATTAGAACATTTTTCACCCTGTTAAGGCAAAGAAAATGTCCTAGCTACTTTCCTAGCTCCACAGGATGCCTGTAGTTACTGCTGTCTTAACTCTAATTAACACTGTATAAATACAGTGTGAACACAAAGCTTAAAATAGCTCTTCTGATTTACTGTTGAGTAGTTGATGACTTAAAGAAATACAGTAGTGCAAAGCTGATTACTTCATTAGCAAAGTTCACTAAACTTCAGGAAAGATGTGGTGCCCTGTGCATCAGAAAGAGGATTTATGTCCCTGATACCACTGATTAAAAGAATCAGTCACTGAATTTAGCAATGTCACCATAGAGGAAATGCCTGTGCAGAATGATCACAGATAGTTATTTTTCAGGTGTGAGGAGATGATTTAATAAAAAAAAAAAAATTAGGAGTTCCTAAGATTTGCCTTATAACCAAAATTTCCATGGAAGCTGATAGCATTTTGTCCAGTCACGAAAAGACCTGTAGAACAATGACTTTATAAAGTGTGAGAAGTTGTGGTGAAAATGACATAATGACTCTGCTGGCTAACATGTGCCTTAATTCTTTCAACAGAGGAGCAGGAAGAATCTATTTATAATCTGTACATCTCTGAAGTCAGAAATATCAGACTACGACTGGAGAGTTGTGAGGAGCGGTTAATACGGCAGATCCGGACGCCAATGGAGAGGGATGATGTACATGAAAATGTGCTTAGGATTTCAGAGCAAGAGGTGAGCCTTTCAGAAAGTCTGTTTTGCCTAGGAAAAGTTTTATTTAAAGAAAAAATATGTGACTTTTGAGTGTAAGCCAGGAAGGTTTGCAGTGTACCTTGAAAAGAGGAGTAAAATATTTAGCTTGTATTTGTGAGCAAAAGGATGCTGATCAATGGCAACTCTGTTAGTTTCCCAATTACACATACATTTGTCTTCAATTTTTTCCAACGTTGTCATCATCAAAGAAGTAAAAGAGGGCAGACCTGTACTCATAGTGATAGGTAAAGTATGTATCAGGTTGATGTAGGATGAAAGCACTATCAATCACCTTTCATTTTACAGAAACTGAAGAAAGAACTGGATCGATTAAAGGATGACTTGGGAGTCATCACAGATAAATGTGAAGAGTTTTTCAGTCAAGCTGCGGGTTCACCTTCAGTCCCTACTCTGCGCTCTGAACTTAATGTTGTTATACAGAACATGAACCAAGTTTACTCCATGTCTTCCATCTTCATAGATAAGTACGTACTAGCCTGTCTTCCATCGCACATGTTTTAGTTTACAGTTTTCTCTTAAATTAAAACTATTATTATGAGTAATACTGCTCAAGGAAAAGTAAGTTAACATTTTAACATTCTATAAAGAGGGTACTCTGTGACATGAAAAGGCTGAAAACCACAAATGTGTCGAGTGTTGGTATTGATGGTTCAGTTAACAGGGGGTCTGTTTTTCAGATTAAAAACTATCAATTTGGTGCTGACGAACACCCAAACAGCAGAATCATTAGTAAAACACTATGAAACTAAGTTGTGTGAAGAAGAGGCAGTAACAGCTGACAAAAACAATATTGAAAATCTGATGGGTACATTAAAGGTAAGAGCTGGCTGATGCCTTTTCATGGACAAATCAAAAAAATAAAAGCTATCTCTCTTGTAACACGTGATTTTTTTATGCTTCACTCTGTAGTGTGTCAAACATTGGCTTGTGTATTTAGTTTTAGGTGGTATTAAGAATGACATTTGAGAAACAAATGGCAGCTTTGGAGAATTAGGATTTGGATAGGTTGCAAGCATGTTCCTGCTGTTGCAAAATGCATTGAAGTATCTGGACTTGCAAAAGTGGCACTTGTTAATACTGCAGTAAGATTTTCTTTGCTCTTCAGAAGGTAGCATATACTCAGGGTAACATAAACATATATTTATGTTATGTAAATTTGACCACAGTAACATTCTTGCTACTGCTTCGGTGTTCTAATCAGGGTTTCTTAGGAAGTTTGGCAGATATCTTTGAGAAATGGAAATATTTAAGTTCAGCATTCTTTGTTTGCTGTATATAATTCATAATTAGATTACAAAATATAAGTAATGCTTTTTTGCTAGATAGAATCATTAGCATCTGCCTAATACATTTTTTGAAAGCTGTATTTTCTAAGGTGAGTGTGTTCATTTGATCTCTGTGTTTTGATCTATGTGTTGTTGGGATTGCTATTACTTAGAATTATTTTGCAGTTTATTGCTTCAGACCCATTCTAGTGCCACTTGAGTATTTGAGAAAGCAGAAGTAAAATATTAATTGAAATATTTTTATTGATTCATTTATACAGCATACTCATGTAAAATACTAATTTATGAAATAGTGTCATAATTTATGAGTTATTTAAACTTTTTTTTTAATCACCTAATAGCAATGGAGATCTGAAGTAGATGAGAAAAGACAAACATTCCATGCCTTAGAGGATGAACTGCAGAAGGCAAAGATGATCAGTGATCAGATGTTTAAAATGCACAAGGAACGTGATCTTGACTTTGACTGGCATAAAGAAAAAGTTGATCAGTTGGCTGAGAGATGGCAAAATGTTCATTCTCAAATTGAAAATAGGTTTGTATGACTTTTTATGATAATCTGTTCATGTTTATTACTGTTTTTTTAAATATATTTTTTTTAGGAAAATCAATCAGAAATTAATGTTAAAACAGGTCTGAATAGTTTTCTGAACTGTTTTTGGAATGTGCTGGGATGAAGACCTTTATTGTGCTGTTGACAACCTTGCCTTACTTTTCCACTGGAAGTGTCTGTGACTGTTAAGCTCCAAAAGATGAACAAGATACAGAAACTTACTACTTACCGATACACAGTGGAGATAAAATGTCATTTTTCTTTAAAAAAAACAAACCTGCAGAAGTGGCTGGCAGTCCTATAGAAACACCATCTGTTTTTCCACATAATTAGTTCTCATGGGCTAAATTGATGAGCTGATTCATCAGTTATGATTGGCTTCACGTTAATTTGCTTTTAGTAACTCAAGTGTTAAGTCTGGAAGTTCTTTGCTTCCATTGACTTCTGTGATAATTTTTGGTGCAATAACTTTTGGGTGAAGTGCCTTTTATTTTTTTAAAATCCAGTAGAGATAGTGCTCTTAATTCAGCCCTCTACTGTCAAATTGATACTGAAAAATGTTGCTCAAGTGCACATGCTATGCAGATGTGCAGATGTACAGTAGAACACACCTACCTGTATTTCTGAAGGAGATGTCCATACATGAAATTCATGGAAATGCTTTTTTCTTCAGTCTCTACAGTCCTGTTTCCTATATGTAAAGGAAGCAGAACTGTAGCGGCTGAAGGAAAAGTATGGGCAAGTGTAGAGAAATTTTTAACTTTGCATTCTGAACTTTGAAATGTACTTTAGTTTGTCGTTATAGATAGCCTGAAAAAGAACATTAAAGAAAGTGCTGTTGATGTAAAATTCACACAACAGCCTGTCACATTTTTGTCCTCCTTCTCTAAGGGGTGAATATACATTCAGGTGCAATATTGGAGTTATTCACTTGTAATTAACTAGTTTAGTTGTGTCTATTTAATTTTGCTGGAAGTTAAAAAGAGGATGGGAAAAAGGTCACTCATTTAAAGCTATCTGCAGAATAGCTAGCTGAAGTTCCACCTCTGATTTTTCATCAGTTGTTAGTGTGACATAATTTAAATGATTAAACAGTAGTTTTATGAGGTACTGAAGTGTTCTTATTTCTACAAGAGAGTAAGCACGAACCACATGCTCTCCTGCCAGGACTGTATCCTGAACAGAATATGCTGAAAAATGACTGTTAATACATAGTGGCTTCTGGTGTAAATAGGACAGATTGTGGTAACTGCAGTGCAGAGCTGTAAACAAGCCTGCTTTCTGCAAATATTATCTCTGCTTATTCCTACCAGCTTGACACTGATAATCATTATACAAAACATATGGACAAATACTGGCTGCAGTTATCATGATCCTTTCTCTTTTTCATGGTTATTAACTTTAAAAAAAAAATATTTTGCTTTCTCTTTTTTAATCTCATTTTGGCATCTTAAGAACAACACTAGAGCAAATCAAAGTATTCATTCCAAGTTGAACTGTAAAAGGTTGTTTAGTTCTGTATATTCTGCAGTGTTGAATGGTCATATTTATATGATCTTTTAAGTAGAGTCATAGAATATCATGATTTGCAAGGAGCCCACAAGGATCATCAAATCTAACTCCCAGCTCTGCACAGAGCAACCACCAAAATCACACCATGATAACAAGTAACAATATAAGGATCACGAAAGAAAAACTGGCAGTATCTCCCTCAGTATGGAGATGACTTTAAAGAAATACACAGAAG
>WBNO01000104.1:0-48368 GCA_013400575.1 Peucedramus taeniatus
TATTTATTGATTTTATTTTAAATGTTGTTCCATAGAAATAACTTTACAAGGTTCACAAAAGATTTTCTTAGGGCTTGAATAGACATCAGTATGATACAAACAAAACCATACAATAGCAATGTGTCATCATTCTGCAAAGATATCACTACCAACAAACCTTTTAAAAAAACCTGAAGTGTTTCAGTCTTTAAAAACCAGACAGGGTTTGTTGCTTTTATTCCTACTTTGGAGAAATACAGGGTACCATCAAACAGTAAAAAGCAGCTGAGGAGATGGAAAGCTGAAATTAGTTTACTTTGTTACTGTTAGACAAATTAGACTTCATTACTGCACCTCTTTTTTAAAACTTTCCCCACTTTTTAAACTTGTAAGCGCTCAGTTAATGATATGGAGACACTGAGCATGGATGTTACCTTCCTGAGGCACTGAGATCCCTGAGGGATAGTTGCTGGTGAATCTTGTTGGAATTAGAAAATGTCATCTCCAACCTTTCATCCTTGTCCTGTGTGGAAATTACCTTCTGTATAGTACAGCTGCAGTAAAGCTGACAGAAGTGGATGTTTGCCTCTACTTTGCTGCTTTTTCATGTGGCTCAGTAAAGACACTGGCCTTTGAACTGGAATGACTGAAGAATGAATGAAGAATGGTCCTTTTTACCAGCTCTGTCATTTCAAGATAAAATTTGAGAAGCTGGAGAACTACTAGTTTTTGAACATTCATGGTTGTGGGCTTCAGGGTTAAGAGTCAATGTCTCTGAATGTCATAAATGATACAATTAATAAATTGTCTGATTTGAAGCTGGCAGCTTCACTGGGTCCTCTCCTGACATGATGTGAGGCAGGCTAGAAAGTAGAGTTGTCTCCCTCAGTCATGGATTTGAGTTGATAGGAAAAATATAGCCACTGATACAAGGCCAGTAAATAAAAGAAAGCTTCCTGATCTGCTTTCTTGATATTCAGATCTAGAAATGCATGTAGTGGAGTTGTGCCATCTTATGTTTGGAATAGTGATAGACTAATAAAAAGATTAAATTTCCCTTCATATCAGTCCAGAGAGGAGTAATCTGAATCAGGACTTTTCACACACAAATCTGCATCAACCCAATCCTTGTGTGCAAATGAGTACCATAACAATAGGCCTAAGTGTTTATATGACACTGGTGTGACCTGAATTAAATTATTTCTACTTATGTGGCTGTCCAATGTATATCTCAGTATGAATTGTGAAATGCTCTGTTTGGGGCCTGGGGGGGGGGAAATGGAGTTTGCTTCATTTTGCTTGATTTTTTATTTGGTTGGTTTTGACTTTTTGTAATTTTCTTGTATTGGGAAAGAAAAAGCCAAATAACTATTTCCTGCTTACCAGCTGAAAAAGCATAGAGCATAGATACTGAAGTCAGAAATTGAGTGTTGGAGTGGTAGTCTTAGAATTGAGGAAAATTCTCATTTAAATCTGTCCTTAGCAAGCTGCATACATTATACATTCAAATATATGTATATACATGAACATATAATTGAGATGGATGTACAGGTGGTATGCTCCAAGAAAGAGTCAGAAAAAGAGATTAAGGTTAAATGTGTATTTAAAAGTAGGGTTTTAAAAATGCTTGCTTTTCTCAAATTCAGATGTTTTGAAAAGTTAAATAGGATTCAGTTGTTTGAGGATTATTTTGTGTATGACTTGGATTTAAATCACAGGGCATTTCAGATCAGCTACTCTGTTCAAAGAGGCTGCTGTTAAAGGATTTATACATGATATTGCTTCCAGGGTATTAGTATAGCAGGTCTTCTTCTAGCTGATTTTGAAGTGAAATGTAGATTTTACATTGTCCTTGTCTAATGTGTATTTTTTTGAGCAATCCTGATCTGCTGTTTAAGGGTATTAACTGGTTCAAAATCATTGGCATCGTTTAGAGGATTTTAAATAGAGGAATACAGAGTTAAGCTGTGTGAAACCATGCTTTCCATTTAACTGTTAAAGTGTAAAAATAAAGTCTCTAGAGTGAAAAAAGTTCTTAGAATCATGCATTCAGTGATTCAGATCCTTAAGAAACACACAGATGATACTTCAGAAAGGGTAATATGAATATCTTGGATTATCATTATATAGCATTTCCCCAACAGGCTGAAAAGAACATAGAGTATTTATGAGGAAAAAAAAAAAAAAAGTAAGATTTTGGTAAGCTTTTTAAGCAAAGTCAAAAGAAAATGAAATATGCCTACAGTATTTCACCCACAAACAGATGGCCAAACATAACAAACCAATAGTATGTAAATATCAGTGTGAAGAAGATCTGTTGCAGTGCATGAAAAATTACTGGTTTCTTGGCTGCTACCTTCATACAAACTAAACCTTCACACAGAAGAGTAGGATATATGTTATTTTTTTCACAGAGACAGATGTAGTTGCTCAAAGTTGCCACCTTCATTTAAAAGTCCATTTTTTAAAAAGTGCAATGCAGAATCAACAGATGCCCTTTAGAATGTGTAAAGGTGGTAAAAGAAATAACCAGAATTCAAGTCTGAAGATGCAGGCAGTGAAAGGAAGCATTCTGTTTTCACGAGGCCTGGGAGTCCCTTGCACCCACATAAGTCTGTGAGAGAGAACTTGTGATGGAAACTTGAAAATTTGAGCAGAGTTGCTGCAGCAGGCAGGCTGTGAAATAGTGAACTTCTGGTTCTGTGTTACGCAGTCATCAGAACACTGGCACTAATGTCTCTTCCTGTTTAAATTCACAAGAAAAGCAGTGATCCAGATGGCATCTTAGTGTGCTGCTCCTGGAAGCACAATTTATTAACTACCAACAAGACCTACAGTCTTTTTCCAGGTGTGTTGCAAATAGCACCTCTGGTATTTCAAGACACATTTTGCAACTAAAGTATGCTAAGGGTATTTGCTCATTCAAATTGCAATAATGGGGGGTTTTGTTTTAATTTTAAAAAAGGGTTGCACAAATGACTTGGCTTATGACCTAAGGCAATTGATTTAAAATCTCCCTCTGATTTGGCTTGTCTTCTCTGGAATGTGAATGATGCTGCCTTACTCCCGTGCCCTAGTAAAGTTTGGAGTTCCTTGGATTAGGAACTTTTGTCTGGCCCAGGTTCTGTACAGCATTGTGCAAAGTAGAAGTCAAACATGACAAAATATGAAATGGGCAGAGATCCCAGTTTTAAACTGAGATTCTTCTTATTATTATTTCAGCAGAATCAGAAAAATATACTATGGTTTTCTGAAAATAATTACATATGATGAAGCGAGTATTGATCATATATAGTCTAAATGATTAGTCATGAACTGAAAGTGCTCAAAGAAGCCATTTCTTTAAGAAAACTACCAGTTTCAAGAGATTACTTTTTGTGCAGTTGATCAAAATATGTTTTTGAATATTCTCTAAAATAAAATTACAAAGAAACCCATATATTTTTGAGTTAAAAGTCTGTTCTCATTTTTTTCCCTATTGTTCCTTGTTAATATAATAAGATTTTCTGGAGCCCTTAATTATTATTATTCTTGGTTTTATTAGGATCAGGGAGAGAATTCTCTGGTTTGAGATTTTCATGAAGTACTACTTGTAATATGTCCTTTCCCGAAGCAAACTACGAAAGCCCAATATCCTTGCATCTCACAATTTTCAAAATATTGAATATCCTGATATTATGCATCTTCAGATCATTAGAAATAATGTGTGGCAACATGCTTTTGGGAATTTGCTGTTGACTATAGGCATGCCTTTGTAAAAAACAAGTTTAGAGATTTGTTCGCTGTTACGTCATTATATCAGTGATGTGCATTATTTCAGGAATACTATGGCCAAGTCAAATTCAAGAACTTTTGAGCATGAAAGTTTAGGAAACAGATGTGAAAATAATGAGTTTAGGTGTTTAAACATTCTTTATCTTATTGTATCACCATGTGAGGGTTGTTAGGAAAGATGGGTCCTGTCACTGTCACCAGAGAGCAGAGATCAGTGCCTGCCCCTCCTCCTCCCCTTACCAGAATGCTGTAACTGCAATGAGGTCTCCCCTCAGTCTCCTCCAGGCTGAACAGAACAAGGCACCTCAGCTGCTCTTCACATGCTCCTTCTTTAGATGCTGTCTAAGGAAAAATTAAGCTTGTTGAGATTATAGATTTATTAATCAGGAACCATATATAAAAAAATACTGAGGAAGAGAACAGGCACTTCTGGACTGGTCACAGAAAGGGTTATCTCCAAGCATGCAAAAGTGGCTGTTTTCCAAGGAGAATGCTGAAATTGTAACGAAAAGTTCTTCATGTTTCCTTCCTCCTCTCCCCAAGGAATCATGTCACTTATAGAAGTAATGCACCCTGGAATTCCTGTTGTGTCAGTATTCCTTCTCTTAATCCTTAACCTCGTTATCTAATGTGGATGGAGCATGGAGGGATGTGGGTCAGTAGCCATTAAAAGCTCTAACTGGGTTTCTGATGTAAACAGAAGAGGAGTATAATGAATGAAAATATTGTTCTGAAATAGACACTGAAGCACTCTTTCAAATTTGCCAGCATTAGTATGTCAGAGTAAAGTGTCAAGTTGTTAAAAATGCATTTATAATTTTGTCTCAGTTTTGATACCATATATCTTCGTTGTTAAATTTGATTCATTTCTTTAGTTCCCTCAGATCTGTTCTCACTCTGGGTAAGATGTTCCCTTGCCTCCATTCTCTTTTCATACTTTGCCAATTTTCCTTGTAGTGAGCTGAAAATATATTATAGATCATTAACATGACTATTCTCAGCATACTTTTACAATAAACATTGCTAGCTCTAGCAAGATAGACCATTTCCCTTTCTGTGTTCTGAAATTATAGAAGGAAGCTCTGAATTCTGTTGCTCTCACATGTTCTCCTATTGCTGCCTCTCCATTTGACTTTTCTGTGTGAAATTTATGTTAACTCTAATATGACCACAGCCTGGTAGCAGAGATTGTTTTGTCTGTCAGAGTGTTATCACCTGAGTTACATGAGAAAGGGCAAAGCTGGTGGTGGGAAAATTGAATTAACAACACAAAAATCAATTTTATAATGAAAATAATTGATAATGTTTACATTTAAAGTGCAAAGTATAGCAAATACAATGCCAGTCTGGTTACATTAATATGAAGAGAAACAGAGAAACATTATTATAATAACAATTTATTACTTGTACAATTTAATAAGGAACATTTTCTGGTGACAAGCTGGTTAATAAGAGCAGGCAGTCAGAACTGAATATGCTTAGGGAACAAATGATAGTTTTTATTCTTATGGGTTTACTTTCAAATTCTCCAGGTTTTCTGCAAATGGGAAAATGAGAAATCATCCAGTGGTAATTGTGAAAAATTTCCCTCTCCTGGTTTTTTTAACCACTTAATCAGTTTCTTATTGCAGATTCATTTACAACTTGCTCAGTTTTGAATTAGATGAGCAAGTAGTTTTTTTCTTAACAGACTTTAGCTTCTGGATTTTTTTTCTTGCAATTCTGACTTTCTGATTAATCTTTTTCCATTCCCCCCTCTTTTTTTTTTTAGTTTTTTGAAAGTCAAAAATCTATCCATGTTGCATGGTATTCACTGTTAATAAATTTCCCACTGACTTCTACTCACCTTTTTGGTGTCCCAGCACACAATTCCTCATGAGTATCTTTTGTTGTATGGAAATACTCTCACTAACTGACAGCTGATCTCAGGAAAACATAGATTAACATCAAACCATACATGTTAATGGAAAGGAATTTATGGGTTTGTCTTGGTTTGAAAGAGAGGTACCTGCCAGCAAAAAGCTGGAATATCCCTTTGAATAGAGAATGTAAACCCCCTCCCTCAGATTATTATAATTTTGCAATTGGAGGCTCTCAGGAAAAGATTTGGGAGTAGGAATAACAGTCCTTTACTAGGAATATTAGACAAAGCAAAGAAAAATACAAATGTAATAGCACTAAGAGACAAGCAAAACAAACAAACAAACAAAAACAAAAAAAACAAACAACAAAATCTCAGAAAATACCTTGACAGAGTCAGGGATGTGACCTGACACCCTTGGTGTCAGGGTGTTAAAGCAGTTCAGATGAAATCCTCCTTGAGTAGTAGATGCAGTTCTGTGAAGTGGAAACAGTCCTGTAGGAAAGTCCAGTGGTGACAAGATGAGTCCAAACTTCCTCCCTGGAGAAAAATCCAATGGCAGGAAAAACAAGCAGGGTCTTCTAGTACTCCACGTCCTTTCTGAGCGGTTTCCTTGGACTGAGCTGTCCTGTTCACTGCTGTCCCCAGGAAAAACCTGCTGCCCTCTTTTGTTTCAGTCAAGCACCCATAAGTACCCAGCAATTAGTTACCTAGCAAAATCACCAGGAAAAAATTCCACAAACACAGAAGAAACAGATCCCCCCCCAACAGGGGTTCTCTTACCAGTGAATACTATGATGGAGTGAGAAAATGCCATAGGACAATCTCAGTGCTGAACTTGCTAGAAATTGTTGCCACAGTAGTCTATAAGATGTTTAATTTTTTAAATGAGTTGCTATTTGGACTCTTTACTTAGAAGCTGTTTTCATGTTTTCCTGGAAGGACTCAGTTTTCAGCTGTTAACAGTTTTTTATCCAGATGAATTACAATAACACACAAAATTTGAGTGGTGCATTCCAACCATAAAATGATACATCTTTTGCTCCGAGGGTTTGTGTTCCATATCACTGAATCAGTGGACCTGTGCCAGCTTGTGCCATCTGAAGTTTTGGCCCTCAGTAGCACACAATATTCTGTTTCCAAGGACCATTACTCAAATAGAATATCCCAATCACACCACAGGCCAAATGTCTGCCGTGCCAAACTTTGGGACAGGAGCTTCCCTTCTCTAATTGTTGTGATGGAAAATGAAAGTACAGGTGTGTAAGTAGCATAAAATTTATATGATATTTCCGTTTCTCTCTTCTAGAAGTAATTTGAGGTCCTGTGCAAGTAAGATGTAACTTTCAAAATGGAGAATGATTTTGTTTATTTGAATTGTCCTGTTAAAATTTCTAATTTTAATGGTGGCTGTTAGGATGTTGGTTTTAAATGTACTGAGGGCTAGATTTGGGCCAGAACTTAAACAATGACATATGAGCAGCCAGAAATCTCTGGCTCTCTATTGCCTGAACTGTGATAGCTGCATAGGTCAGATTGTGTAGCAGAATTATTTCTAAAATTGTATTATTTCTGTTAATAATAGTACCAGAAAATGATATGTAAGTGAGGAAATGGAAAAGTACTTTTAGCAAAGTTGAAACAGAGGCTTTAGGAGCTATATTTGGCTTTGACAAGTCAAAATAAAGCAGAAAGATTTCCTCAGTTTCAATTTATATTTCATTAGCACACCCATGACAGCAGTAAAAATTATAACAAAGTACAATTTTGATGACTTAGCGTTCACGCAGAAGTCATTAAGAAAATATTTTGTTGATAGTAAAGATTTTCTGGGGCTTTACAGTGAAAGAAATGTGTTACACTTGATAGTGATGAAGGTTGGCTGAAACTACAGTGTAAGTAAATTCTACTCCATTGTATCTATGGGTAAAAATAGTTTGGAATATAGAGGGTTGTTACATATAAAGAGGTTATTGTTACTAATATACATTCAAAAGGTGGGGGATGACCTAAAATCCCAGTTTCAGGGATGATCTAAGCCCCTGATGTCTCTGAAATGGAGGATTACTGATGGCAGCTGTTTCTGTTCACAGGGAGAGCTCAGGTGGCTGCTTGTGCTCAGAGCCTGCCTTTTCCATCTCTTTGGACAATATTAATGCCTTGCTCAAGGAACTCCTTGTTGCAGGTGCTCAGCCTGTGAGCCCAAGTCATTCATTGCCTCATGCCAGGCCACTCTGCTGCAACTGCAACTTTGAAATTTAATTAGAGTTAATCCACGGAGTTACAATCTGCTTGGCTTTGAGCATTTATGGAAAAGCAACCAAATGTGTCAAACCCTGGAGAAAAGACCTTTCTTTCAGACAGCATGCAAGAGAGTGCATTTTCCCTGTGAATTATTATATTGGGAGAGAGATGTTTTTTAAGGTCATTAGAATAATATTAAATTGGTGAGATTTTGACAAATAGTTTTTTTTTATGTATTTAAGATGAAATAATGGAAGATATATAAGATTAATTTCATTTTAATTTAGCCTTTGTTTTGCTCAAAGTGTGTAGAAGATGTTTTTTAGCTGTGTTACCTAAATGAGTGGTTAAGAGTGTGCTGACTGTTGTAATCTGACTTTAAATCCATCTGACACTCTGATAACTTTGAAAGCTTTTGGTATCTCAGGATGGTAAGAAGTGAGAAAATAAAAGGGGCATTTTTTAGGGGAATTTAGCCAAAGTGGCAATATACTGGGATGGAGTGAGTTGTCCATGTATATCTCCTATCTTGCTTACTCTCTTCCCGAGCTGTCAGCTGGTTAAAGCACAAAATGAGAATATAGTTCCCTGATACCACAATGACAGTTTAAGTAGTACCTTTCCCTGACCATATCTTCTATTGCCAAGTCCCTGAAAATTGCTTGCGAGGGTGTGAAGTGCATCAAATCAGATCAGGGAACCGATTTAGATTAAAAATAAAGCCTCCTTCTCCTCACCTCTATTCTTTTATCCCATTTCATTCCCTGGCCCGGGCTGACAGCTGTGCCAGCGGCTGAGTTAGCACAGCACAGAGCAGAGGAGGGAGGCAGCAGTGGCAAGGGGCAGGAGGTGGCTGCTGCTGGCCAGAGTGAGTATTGAACACCTCTTCTTATTCAACTGTGGCCTGTGTGCTGGCAGTCTGAATGTCTAAGGTCAGGGTTGCCAGCAGAAGAGGGAGGAAAGTTTCTGGACACTTTAATATCTATGCAGGTGCAATTAGTAAGGGATTGGGACTGGTCATAGCAAGTACCTTGGGAAAGTGTCTGAAACCTGTTGTCTCTTAGGAAATTTAAAACTTGTTTGAAGTAGATGCAGGAAGTAGCACTGAATTAGGGCTGCATTTTTTAATCTTGTGTTTCCCAAATAATTAGGAGTTATGAAGTACCTTCTCCTGTTGCAAGAGCCCCTCAAGCACACCCAGAGTAGATCTCCAGGGAGTTAAAGCTTCCGCTGTTTCTCAAGTGACTCTTTTCCTGCAGCAGGGTGCAGCCCTCTTTGATTTGATCAAGTTGGCCAAATCGTTTACAATTTTGCATCATTACTAACATGTTTTCACAATACCTTGTGCTGTTGTATAATTTGCTTCTAATAAATATATGTGGGCTTCTCAGTTTCCTTCTCAGGAATCATACATAAACCTATTATTGACAGCTTCAGAAGTACTTAAAGTTATCTGATAGCTCAGGTAGGATATTTTAGGACCAATTCAGATAGTGCACTATGAATTATTTCATTATTATAAGTTCTTATAAATGGCCGTAAGAAATTAGTATGAATATGGATTTTTCTTTCCCTGGAGTTCACCACTATTGCAATCTGTGGTCTTAATTATTTGTACAAAATGATTTATCTGTAAGTTGGGATACTTATATGTGCCCATGTATGTAGAAATGCACATATATGCAATCTATATATATATACACACACACATATATTTAATTATTATACTATTATCTTTGAGTGCAAAAGGCTTTTGGAATGCCTATTTCAGAATAATTTTTAAACTGCATAAGTCTAAAAATTATGAAAGAAACTGTGCCATATTTGTTAGCTTGTATCTGTTGCACAGTATTCAATTAAACACTTAACTTGCCTACTCATTGATCCCGTGTATTTATGCAGAGCTGTGCTCACTTTTAAATTCGATTTCCTTGGGGAGAATACAAATATTTTTAATTTTGTTTTGTGAGCCATATGTTCAAGAGCCGCTACTAGTTTGCTTTTTCAACTTTCTTTGCCTTTTTCTGCCTTTACAACATTTCAGACATTCAGTAGTACAGTCTAAATAGAGCACTGCAAACATGCCACTAAAAAAAGTTTCTTGTGCGATGCAATTTTATTATGAACTCAACATTTATTTAGTTTTATCCTAATATCCCCTCAGTTGCTCAGTTCTTCTCTGAAAAGCCATCCCTCTTTCTATATTGTGAGTCAGCTTTTATAAATTTATTGCTCCTCATTCCTTTTATCTTAGCTTCAGCATTGTGGGTTTGTTACAAGACTACTTTAGGGTGGTTTTTATTTGTATTTTTAATGTGTTTCTAACCACCAGACCATAGTAAATGTGTCTTCATTGAATGATGGCTATGTTTTTTTCTTTATGCAATATTAAATTTGTCTCTCTCTTGTGGTCATCTACCCATTTTCATGACTCATCCCTGTACTTCTGTTTGGTCTTGACAAGGAGGTAGAGCCTCCAGGGATCAGAGGAAGAGCAAGTGAGACCCCAGGAGCAAATGGGCAGGAGAGGTCAGGAGCTAAAATGCTGCAGTCAGACTGGATGTCAGTTTATGCCTGCTGGCAGTGGGGGAAAGCTACAAGGAAAACAGCAAAGAGGCAGAAGTGGCCTCATTTCATAAAAGTGACAAAAGGTGTACCTAAACCTGTGCAAGAGGAAAGGAGTAGAGACAGAATCTTGTTTTTATCTTGAGTGTATTTGTCCTGAGAGCTATGTGTGTTAAATTTCAGTTTGAGAAATAATCAAAATTACTTTATTGCATCATTAAATTTTGCCATCTGCAGATTTTAATTGATGCTTGATTATTAAAGTCAGATGTCCTGTGAACATTTTGAGTAGTAAATTGAAAACTTGAAGCACAGTTGCTATTCCAGTGATGTGGATCCTTTGAAGGATCAAGTCATAACACATTTGGATGCCAGCTAAAAACTGTATTCCCTCCTTTGCTACATGATTATGTTTCTGTAACCAATGGATTTCCCTTAGCAGATTCTGAGGATTCTACTCTGAAACACTTGTGTAGATCATATTTCCTTTCTGTTGAAGTGCTTTCCTGGCCTATAAACTTGACATACAGGATGAATGGTCTTCATTTCTTATGAACACTAAAGATCTAGTTTCCATCTTGTAGGAATTTTTTAACAAGTTCTAGCTGTGACAACATATTTTTATTCCAAATAATGCTCTATTCTGCCTTATTATTAGTCTTGGCATCTTGCTCACTGTAATCTCCTTCTCTTCCCCTACCCCCTATTACCTGGTATTTTAAATCTTCTAAGTGTTTCATGTATGTTATTATTCTCAAGATTCAGCTCAAACTTCCATGATATGCTGCTTATCTGTAAAGGTGGATACTGATTTGATATATCTTGGCAAGCATTTTTTGCAGCATGAGGTAGGGGAAAGGGATATCAAAATTCTCTGTCTTTGCATTACAGAGTCCCCATGGAGCAGCTGCATCAAATTTTTCACATTATTTATGACTGAAGCAAAAGTAACTTTTTGATTGTCCTCATTTTTGTGATTTGTCCCCTACTCAATGTCACACCAGCTTCCCTCTGGAAGAAACGTTTTGGGATCATTAGTCAGATGAAAGATCACATACCTTTGTGTAATTATTTGAGATGGTTAGATACCATCTAACCATCTAGGTAATTCAGTCTTACACTTTGAGGTAATTTAAATATAAAGTGCACTAAAAATCAGTACCTACTTCTGCACCAAAAAAATCACCACCTACATTTTAGCTGCTGCTATTGTGAACTCCTGGGATCACTTTGTGTTAAATTTAACTTTGAAATTGCTAGCTTCTTTATACTCTTTCTACTGCAGAGTCTTTTCTCATTTGATTATGATTTTTTTTTCTTTCTAAAATAAGATTGTATCGAGGTGGGGGTTTGTCTCTTTCTGAGAGTAACAGATGATAGGACAAGAGAAAATGGCCTCAAGTTGTACCAGGGGGGTTTAGATTGGCTATTAGGTAAAAATTTTTCACCAGAAGGGTTTTTAAGCATTGGAGCAGGCTGTGCAGGGAAGTGGTTGAGTCACCATCCCTAGAGGTGTTTAAAAGGGGTGTAGGTGTGGCACTTATGGACAGGGTTTGAACTTGACAATGGTGGGTTTTAAGTGGATGACCTGAAAGGTCTTTTCCAACTTAAATAATTCCATGATTCTATAAACAATTTTCTCTGCAGCGTAGGAGAATGGCAAACTTTGTGGCTGCTGCTGCTGGTAAATTCCATGCCTGAATAATACTGAGGTAACTGAGGAATATGCCCCTTTGTCTAGAACAAAGACTTAATTCCTAAGCTTAGTCTGAAAAAAAACCATGATGCAGTCCATGAAGAATTTAATGTCTATTCCTGTCAGTGCTAAAGGAGGAAAAGAACAAAATAGGGCAGTGTGCAACCCCTATAATCAAGCCTTTTTAAAGAATGCAGGCATACAACCAAATAAGCAAATTATTGTATCCATAATAAAGAATTACTGCTGATGTTAATTTTTTTCCCCCCTTGAGTTGTTCTTCTGTTTCCTGGGATGTATGGTTTGCTTATTTACTTTTTTTTTTGGTGTCAGGTTAGTGTCCTAATCATTTTCTTCCTGGGTTCATAGTTGTTTTGAGCATCTTTCTACTCCTATGACTTGGAAAACAATAACACTTTGTTAAACTCTGCCTTTTAAGAGGAACCATTATTACTGTCTGAAGTTGTGCTCTATTACCAAGTTTTCTAAGCACTTACTGGCTCTGTACTAAGCGCTTTGGAGGCTTAGTAAACACAGAAATAATAATTATATTAAAGCTGAAATTACAGCTGGGGCCATGAACAGGAAATCCATGCCTAAGTGCATTTTCATCCTTGTTTAAAGAAAATGAGTTTTGGGAAATTGGTTCTTAACATAATATTGTAGCATGAAAGTAAGTTATTTGGTGAAATATTTTCAGGTAATTGTTATGCCCACTTAAAACACATTGAAAACATGAGATCAGTGCTATCTTAAACAACTAGGGCTGTGGGATGAAAACCATCTTTTGTTGAGGAAATCTGGAAGCTGAGTAGAACATTCTAAAAAAAAGACAAAAGTTAGAGTGAGACTAACAGTGACATAAAAAACTACTTGTTTTAGATCACATAGTCAAATAACTCCATAATTGAAGTGAAAAGTGGAAATTTCATTAAAATAATTAGGGGCATTCATTTAAATACTAGAGGTGATATTAAAAGATAATAAATTTAGACCAAATATGGAGAATATGGTCCAGAGACTGATCAGTGTTGTCACCCCTCAAATCAAAGAGCACTCTTGTGCTGGCCTAGTGCACCACAACTCTTGTACCTGCTCCACTTGACTATTTTCATGCATCCTTATTGATTTTGGTTTTTTAATGACCTCACATTCACCTGATGTTTTTCCCTTTCATATATCCAAACTGCATAGCTGTAGGATTGTTTATGCATGGGGTAAAGTTTTAGAACCTGATTTTAGTTTTTCAAAGGTACAGAGGAGGTCACAGAGTAATTTCAATGCCACAGGCTGTATAGACTCCTGGCCCCTCAGAAATCAAAATCTTAGTGATCCTCCACTCCTTTGTGAACTTAACTGTGTTTAAAAATGGAATTGGAGTGCTGATGTCAATAGAAAACAATGCTGGATGTATAAACACAAAATGTCAAATATAAGAATGTGCAGTTGCTAAATTTTAATGGATGTTTCTCTATATAGCTTTATTTTTTTGTTATTTTTTAAAGTTTTATTTGGCTTTCATTATTCAAATAATAATTACTGTTAGCTACATTTACAAAATAAAATTCTAAAGAGAGAAATCTCCTCTGTAAACAATGAGAAAGGCAGTGCTGATTTTTTCAATTTTATACCTAAAAACAGGTATTCAAGAAGCTATTGTATGATTTGGGCTCAAAGAGTTTTATTGCTTTAAAATCTTATCTCTATTAATAAATTATTATGTACTGCTTTAGACACCTTCTCAGCTACTGTGTTCCTGAAATTTCAGGGCTGTATTTAATTTGCTGAGTTTGTAGCATGTATGATGTAATGACTTGAAATGTCTCTCTTGTGTGCAAAGGTAATGCCAGATAATTGACTTTATGCTCCTGAACGTAATTTTCTTGAAGGAAAATTATTTATATTAATTCAATAAAGACTAATGGGCCTGTTAAAATTAGTTGCTTTCAAAACAGTGCATTTATTGCCATAAATATCCCTGCTTTTTCCAGAAGCAGAGGAAAGCTCAAGGTCTTAGTTTTCTCTGCAGAAAGAGTCTTGGCTGCAAAATGGTTCACATTACACACACAACACCCTAGACACGTTTTGTAGAACTATATAAAACCATTCTCATTATTTCAATTTATGGTGTAACTGGGTGCCAAAGCCTTTGAGCTTTGGCTCAGTGTGAGCACAATGCAGGTTATGAAAGGACAGTATAAATGAAAAATACCTGACCATTACACAAAGGATACTGACACTATTGTGCTCTATCCAGTTGTTTACTGTGCAATAGTATGGAAAGTCTATTATACTAGTTTTATAGTTACAGATGCTGTTTTGGACATTCATCACATGGTCTTGAACAAACATGGGGAAATAACCAGTTGCCTGTTATACACTATATTCTCAAGACAACAGCCCTTTTCCCATCTAGGGGAATGCATTTTCAAGCAATATTGATTTTTCTTTCATTCTTCTCTCCTCTCCTCTCTCCTTAAGAAGCCAGTTTTAGAATTATCTTTGGTCCTTAAACTTGTTTGTCTCTTGTCTCTACATGGATTTGTTTAGTCTTTTTGAAACAACCTTGTATTGGTTGAAGTTGCATGCTGGACTGTGATCACCAAAATACAGTACTTTAGTGGGTCAGCCCCCTGCAGGACATGTGTCATTTTTGGCCTCTACCATCAGACAGCTGGAGGGATCTGTAAAAAGTGGTGATTTGTTTCAAATGTTACTTAAAAGCTATTAATGAGGTAAAAGCCTTCTGAATTAAAAGTTCTCTCCAAGAGGTCCTTGTTTTGATTTGTTGTCACTGATGTACCTCAGACAGATCCCAGTAAAAAACAAACTCAAATGGCTGCCACCATGAAATTGCCAATTAACAATGCTATTTGTGACTTTAAGACAAGGACTGAGAAACCTGGGTTTTTAAAGCCTCTTGTCTATGCTTTGATGAAAACTCACATGGATGGGTTCCCCATGCACAAGAAAGCAACAAGCTTAAAAATTCAAGAGGAGCTAGCAACATGCCCTCAGCTGCCTTCTGTGCAAAGAGACCTTTGACCAAGGTATTGAAGCTCAGTCCCCTTGAAAATGTTTTGATATAACTCTGGCCTTTTCCAGATAAATGTAGAAGTCTTTTGAAAAGTATTGCTGTAAATGTGATTTGTGAGAAGAGCAAACAGAGTTTTGAGCAACCTGTTTGACAGGTAGTGATTCATTTGAGGTTTGCTATTTATGTATTTGAAACGTCTTCCTTTATCCCACCCTTTTTCAAATCTTTCTCACTTTATATTTGGAAGAAATCATGCCTACATGTATCAATGTGAAAAAAACTTTCTTTTTTTGCAACACACATTCACATAAATTTCACTTTTCTATGAGAACAATCTGTGTAGATGAAGGCAAGTGCATATCAAAATAGGATGGAGAAAATGTTTCCTCTAGGTCTCTGTTTCAGCTTTTGTTGTTCTTTTTATGGTTGTTATAAATCCTTTCTTTATGATTTGAAGTTTTACCTTCCAAAGGGGCTTATGAAATAAATACATAAGAACTTAATAGGGTTAATTAGCACTTTCCAGTGAGGGACTTAATTTTAAGGAAATATATCCCATGTGAGGTTTCATTTAGCTGTAGACATGGCTTTTCTTATTTTAGATGCTAGTTTCATTATCATGTGTTTTGAAAAAATGCTCTGACCCCTACATCAAAAAGCATAAGCAAAAAGAACTGTTGTAGGAACTTCATATGGATATTCATAGGACAACCTATAATTTATGACTTATGTTTGATCATAGCCTTTTTAATTAGAAACATATTGCATCTGCTTAACATTGCTACTGTTTTGTTGCAAAAGATTTTCTGTATCAATTAATCTAGTAATATCCCTGAGCAATCTGAAATTGTTGAAGAAGATGGAAATTGGCTGATGAATGTATTGGTCACTTCAAAGGCATGTTCAAATCTATCTTCTTGCTGTCCTAATGAATATGGAAGCCTGCCCAGTGTGTGATTGGATTTTAATGACTTCAAGGTCAGGGACTTTGTAAGGTGTGAATCTGCTTGCAAGGTCACTAGTGGCAAACAGTGCATGGATCTGAAAATAAACAAGGAGCTGTCAGGGATATTAACTTTTTGTAGAAAAACCCTTGGGATGAAAAGGTTAATAGGTGATTGCATTGTAACTTGTTTGGAAACTCAAAACGAGCTGTAAGGCTACGTGCATTATCCTACATTATACTTTGCATAAGAAACAGTGGTAATTTAAAATGTGGGCACTGTGTGATTGTAATAGTACCCTAGCTTATCAAAAGCTTGCATTTGTCACTATATAAACTGGTCCACGTAATCAACATATGCTCCAAATGTAGACCTTTTGGAGAAATAGGTGAAATTACCTCGTCTAGACTACCCATGGACTTGTAAGTATTTTTTTTTCCCATAGGTAACTCAGACTAGCAATTACCCATAGAAATTCAGGTCACATGTACAGTAGTTATACCCTATATTAATTTGCTATTCTGTAGAAATTGTTCAAGATGGAGAAAAAAAATAGGGAACGAGTCTGAAAATACTAAGAAAGTTTATAAATTACTTGTCATAAGGTACTTGACTTCTGAACAGCACAGAAATTACCCCTGCATGAGGGAAAAAAAAAAAAAAAGCCTGGGGGGGGGGGGAAATTTTGAAGGCTGTTGACATTTTTTGATAGTATAAAAATTTAATTTACTAAGAACAAAAACTCAGAGCTGTTGGACAATTTACCCTGCTGGTTTGGGGCAGTGAGCAGTTTCAGGCATGTCTACCACGGTTGCAGTTTCTCTCAAGCTGTTTGTACCAATGGGAGGTTTCATCTGATGGACATGTTCAGATCACAGCTAACATAATAATGTACAATGGAGTTCTGTAGAAACTATTTCCTGTCACTGGAAAGTCTTCAATCTTAGTGAACAAAGAGACAGGAAAAAAATACCACAAGTACCCCACAACTATGGTGTAGAAAACAGCTTTACTGAAGTCTGAAGGTTCTGTAATTTTCCTTTTTTTGTTCTTTTCACAGAAAAGGAAATGTATGTATATGTGCATACAAATTTTTGTATGTCTTCTACTCCACATCTGTGGATTTTATGCCTATGTGGAAGCTGCTAACAGTGTTTTGGCCTGTGTGATTAATATTTTCATGATTAAACTAATTAGTATATCAGCAGTAAATAACCCAAATTTAGTTGTAAATTCAGTTGCCACAGAAATTCTGCTTTTAAAATAAGGAATTTAAGTTTTTGCTGTAAATGAAAAATATGTTATATCCTTCTCAGAATAATGCTTAGTCTGCATTCTTGATGGTGTAACATAGCCAGCAGCCATATAAAAAATAAAGCACAAGAGTTTTGCCTAGATGGAAGGCTTCCTTGGTTGTGAATTCATCCTACATACATTCACTGTAGTCTTTTATGGTGTGCCACTGCTTCATTGATTTCACTCTCCTGAATGCATAAGCTCAGGTTTCTATTTCCATCTGGTTTTGTAGTATAAGGGATGAGAAGAAAGGTGTTTTGTTTTCACTTGCTCACTTATTGATTATCAAGAATCCCTTTTTCTTTCTGCATCCTGCCTGGCTACAAGAAAGAGAGGGCATTGACTGGATTTCTCTAAATATTGTTTTGGGCTCATAATGGTTTGAAAGCAAAAATTAATTCAGTTTCAATTTTCTATCTTTAAGATAAATTGAAAATGTCAGCATTGACATTACAGGATTTTGAAAAAGAATAAACTTGAAAGTAATAGCCTTCTGCAGTCTTATAGTGAAAACAGTGAAACCTGTTCATAGGATGAATATTACCTTTGGAAGTTTCTTTGTTTAATGACTAATTCTAATGATTACAGTAACTCTGTTTATTCTCAGTGTTGACAAGCATTCTTTGTATAATCTGTAATGGGTTTGCAGGAATATGAACTGAATCTATGTTTTTGCAGCCACTTGATGCAGAGCTGCTGAAGGCATGGGTATGAAAAGCATTTCTTTAAGGCAAAACCTTCATATACTAGTCTCTATTAGTTGTGTTTCTATAATGTCAATTTTCAAACCATGTGCCACATGTTTATAACATTGTATGTATGAATTTATTAGCATCCTGTTTTTTCTATGTTGTTGCTGGGTTTTAATTTTTGACGTTCAAAACTGCAGGCAAGTTTGTCAGCCTCTCCCATACTGGCAGTTTCTGCTTTTGACCTCTTAATTGCCTCTTGCATAGGCACATTGACAGTGAGTTTGGTGGCCAAGTCCCCTTCTATTCTTCTGTTCTTCTTGCACTCTCACTAAATTTTCTCATATTCTAGATATGTTTCACTGTAGCTTTAATTTTCACTGATTTTAATGACTAATCAGTCAAAACTGTCTCTTTTTACTGGTTGTCTATGCACTTTGTGCTAAAGTGATATTTCTGAAATTCCAGCTGTTTAGTCAGCTTTGGTAAAGCAAAATCTTGAGATTGGAAAAAAAATCTATCTGCTATACTTTTGGATAATTTTCTGTTTCAGCTTGTCTGATATTGAATTATGCAGTCATTCTTATTTAAATTCTGTGTTTTAGGGACACACATCAGAGCTCCATGAGTGGTTTAATTGAAGTGCTGAGTTATATTTTGGAATTCTATACCACCAAATCTGTGGCATGAAAAATGGCAATCCTAGAAACAAACGACTTTTCTCATTAAAAATATCTGCTAATTTTCTGCAAATTGCACTAATTGCTCATTCAACAGTAGTAATGCACACAGCTTGGTATAAGAGGAAGATCTCATCTTCAGTGAATTTCTGCTCTCTGTACGAACTCCAGTCACACACAGCAGAGCTGGAAACAGTGCCAATGAATCAAAGAAATCACTGGCCTCTTTTATTCTATTTTTAGTGTCCTCCCTGTTGCTAGTAGAGCTTTTGCTGTGAAAACATACTGTTGTATTTTTCTGAAAATATGATGAGTAATTATTTTTTAAAGCATAGCCAAAAAGGAGAATAATCTAAGGCCATCCAATCCAGAGCCTGTTGGAGTGGGTAATTAGCAAGCCACCATGAGACAGTTCTGCTTGCATGAGTATTAAACATTTATGCCACTGACAAGTGATTGAGCTCTCTCCATCCCAGCGTGAGAATAAGAGGCCACCAGGTCTCTCCATCAAGAGAGGGCCCAAAATGTTACTGCATCCCTGAGGAAACAGAGCAGGAAGAAAAAAATGAAGAGAGCTGGGTTTTAGAAAGGACTCCTGCTTCTTTTCTAATTTCCCTTTGATAGCTGAGCCTCCTTAAAAGCAATGATTGGTGAAAATGTGACAAAGACAGGGTTAGGGGAAGAGGGGAGCTTATTCAGAGAAATTAAATCAGAATGCAGATGCAGAGAAGATTGACACATTAAGCACTTTGGAAAGCAGAATGCTCTGCTGCTAAACTGTGTGACAGGAGAGGCTATAAAACCTAAAATCAGCTGTGAGAAGAATAGAGGAATGGGATCAGTCCTGACTGAATACGTGACTGAAACATTCAGAGCTTTCCCAAAAATCCTTTAATCTCTGCAGTTGTCAAGCCCCTCTCACCTCACACTTCTGAGGTGGCCTTACCTGGTGTTCTACTGTAGGGTCTCAGCATATTCCTGCCATGTTGCAGAAAAAAAAAAATTATTTTTCATTATTTCTGTAATGAGAGAGTTGTATTTAGCAGTCACTGCCTTTATGGTTGTCTAAAAATCAAAAGAATCAAGAGGCTGCTTTGTATACACAAGTAGCAAAACAGCAATATTAGGAAATTATTGAAGATAGCTACAAAAAGTCTCTTCATGTTGAATTTTCCACTGTTGTATGCTTTACTTGCTTGTTTAAGTTTGTAAACTCTGGAGGAACAATACTGTGTTTGTGTTATCTTTTTGTTTGGATACCTGTGCTCTAAACCTTCCAAATTTTTCTTGTTTTTTTCTTGTTTTTTTCTTTTTTTTTTTTTGGGTGTTTGAGTACACTTGGACCACAAACTCAAAATAGAAATCAAAGGACATCCAGTCCTGCAAGCAGAATACCCTGGGAGAAAAGACAAGTCTTCTCTGGTAGTGCTTCTGAGGGGCACAGGACCTTTTCCTGCACCACTGGTCATTTGGTGGCTGAATTAGCTCTGCCATATGGGAGGTCTGGGCTTCACTTGCAGCCAATGCAACAATCATCTACTTGGCTTGTGAAATTCCCAGTGGCAGGTGGATGTTGCTGGAGATTTTTATGGAACATTGCTTTTCTACTTTATAACCAGAAAAGGCTTTTATTTTCCTTTACTTCCCCGCCGTCCCCACAAGGTTTCCACTAGAAATGAATCACAGTCTCGTGGGGGATGAGTGTGTTCTGTCTTCTGAAAGGTTCAGCAGCCAAGGTTTGTATGATTTTGTCTTTGATAAGGAAAAAAAAAAAGAGAACAAGACATTTCAGAGATTTTAGGAGATGTAAAAGCAAACCTTCTCTCTGAACTGACTGTCCCATCAATTGCAGCATGAAGAAAACAGGGCTTGACATCTCACTGGACCAATTTATGCTTCTGGAGAGGTGTTTAACTTTTCTTCCATATTCCACTGAGCAAAGAAGTTTCAGTTTCTGAATGACAAGGGACATTAATATATATATATATTTAAGTTTACCAGTTGCTCCTAATGACTAGTGCCACTGATGTTGCCTAAGCTCAGACAAAGATTTACAAGAACAAACAAACATACTTCACTGTTAAATAAAAGTGTTCAGAAGCTTAATGTCAGGGGTCAAAAACATGGTAAATCTGCTCTTATGTCCCTCCACTTAATTTTGGATGTTTTTTTGTGAGTTTTGATATTTTGACTCCTTTTTTTGCCAGTGGAAATAACCTGGTGCTTTTCAGACACGAATTATGTCGATTTTGATTCTAACTTTGGGTGAGATATCTGACCTCTAGATGCTTGTTTTCTTTCTCTACAGTCCTCTCTAGCTCAGATGTACTTAAGTGGAAAGAAACTCATCCTGAATCCTAATTGGATTAGGAATGCTGACAGTTTAGAATTTTGTTCAAACATGGGAGCATCTCCAATATGCAAAATATATATCTTGTCATCAAGCTAACACCCCAAATTAGATTTCTTAAATGTTATATTTATATATGACTCAGTTTCCCATCTGTGAAATATTCACAGAGAGCTTCCTCACTTCAAAGACATGCTGTAGATTTTTAGAAAATAGTAAGAGAAGCCTTTTAAGGTGATAAAATATTCTATATAGAGATATAAAGTGCTGTTGAAACTGGGCTTCAACAAAATGGGGTTTATAAGGAATTAGGCCACACCATACTTAACAGAGAAATTAAAAAAAAAAAAAATAAAAAGAGAAGGAATTAAAGAAGCAGAAGAAAATAAACTGAATAAAAATACCATTCACTGAATATCACTCATTTCTCTGCATAAATATGATAAAAGTTCTGTAGATGTCAGAACATGATATCACATTGCCCAACTGTACTATGGTCAAGAGGTTAGAAATCAGATTACATGAGCAATTTATGTGTGGAGGTTTTGTCATGTTGTAGTCCTTGAATTTGTTGCCTTCATGCTATTTTTAGTGAAACATTTAGTTTGTGGTTTGATCAAATAATTGGCAAATACTTCTGAACACAATTTCAAAATTTAATTACTCATTCGATTTATGCATAAGTATGTCTCTTAATTTCTTTCAACGAGCATTTGAACAATCTTTTTTTTTAATTTGAAGGAATATTGGTGCTCATACAGATCTTCATTTTCTTGGGCAAACAAGTGTATTTATCAGCCAAAAAAGAATTCTTGTTGTTTGCTATTCAATTAATTAATATTTGCTAAACATTTGACTCATTTTTTCTTATTAACAATATTACGTTGCCCTAGAATACAAAAATAGCTGCTGTGGTAACACTCTTACTTTTATAAACTTTAAATGATAAATTACTTTGGCTCGCACTCTGTCTAGATATTGCAATTCCTAATCCCCTTAAAGCTGACTTAGAGTAATTTTGTCATCCCTCTTTTACAGACTGGAGTCTGGGAGTTACACAGACAAAGCAGAGGAAAGGAGGTGAGAAAACAGCAGAGCCAGCCACTGAAACTTCACAGCCACCTGAAAGGAGGCTGTAGCCAGGTGAGGGAGAGCCAATTCTCCCTGGCAGCCAGAGACAGGACAAGAGGACACAGCCTCAAACTGAGCAGCTGGTGGCTCAGGCTGGACATCAGGAAGAATTGCTTCACTGAAATGGCTGGTAAACATTGGAATGGACTGGGGGGGTTTAAGGAAAGACTGGACATGGCACATGGTCTGGTCAACAAGGTGGTGATCACTCAAAGGCTGGACTCGATAATCTCCGAGGTTTTTCCCAGCCTAATTGATTCTCTGTGTGTGAGTGTGTGTAAGGTATGTGCCACAATGATCTATCAACTTGGTGCAAAGGCAGCTTTAAGCAGTCTCAAGCCAGGTAAACTGAGGTAGCTGTGGTTAAGATGAAGCAGTTTCCATAGTTTGTTGTGCCAGCAGCTCTGTGGGTCTGGCAGAGAACAGCTGGATAATTTCTTCCATTGAGTTTTTACTGACTGGTGCATGCATGTACACACAGGCAATACTGCTCTGGTCTGAGTTTGTTTTGATCTAAAATTCTGGTTTGTGGAAACAAATGTTTTCATTAACATTGTAATAAAAAGAAACAACACAGATTTTTCCTGACTTGCAGATAAGGGCATCATATGTGGTAAACAGCTGGAGTAGAATGAACCAAGTATTACTCACACTTAAAAGGGTTATTTGTAATTTTCTCCCCAAGGTAGAATTGATTCCAGTTGGAAAGTAGGAGTCATTATTATTATTTTCTTCTTCATAAGAATAGAGGATATAAGCCAAGGATGTCTTGGGCTGTCAGTCCCAGATCTATCGTGTCATATTTTAATCATGTTTGCCAAAACTTAAGAATTATCATTTTTTCTTTTGTTTTTACTGTTTTCTAAGAGAAAGGAGTTTTAGAGTCTTGCTTCCTGATAGTGTGAAACCTTTTTTCAATATCCAGCCTGGATTTATTCTCAGCTAGTTCACATGCATTTGTTTCAATGTCAGAGTTGCTAATAACATGGCCAGGGTGAAGTAGCTCATTTTCTTCCTTCATATTAAGGGATAGCAGCTGCATGTCTTCTGGCTCTTTATTTTGTTTAGGTAAATACTTCAAGCCATTTTGTTCTCCTTTTGTCAAATAAGTTTTTCACTTTTCAGCTTGTGCAAGGCTAGCACAAAAAGGACTGACTTCATAACTTGAGGCAAAACCAGTATGCCAATAATGTACATTCCTGCTTGCAGAAACTTCTGTAGTTATTACATCAGGTTGGAGATTGCCATGAGGTGAACGCATCTGGGGTCAGAGGGAATCTGGATACTTAAGTTTCTGAAACACATCATCTTCGTCTCTGAATCTGGGGAAGATTGCTGTGAGCAGCTTCTATAGAGCAGAGCTGATAGTCATCTCACTGAGTCAATACAAGTTCACCAGTTTAGAGAAGTTGAAGATCAGTCTGATACATTTATTTTTCTAAGTTTATCTGTGTTTACCCTTGCACCTCTTGAGTATCATATAAATGTCCCAAGTGACAGAAATCGTTGTAATGGAAAATGGAAGTAAAGCTATGGGCAAAATATATGTTGAACTCTTTCTTATAGATTTAGGTATACTGTATTGTTGAATACAGCCACAGTATATTATAAACCCAAAATATGACATCTTCACTGAAAGAAAGCCTAAGAAAATTCTTCTGTCACTCTCCATATTTTATTTTCAGGAAATAAATACGATAGTCTTCTAATATGCGAGATTGTTATGCATTATAAGTGTAACTTCACACTGTACCTGTATTAGTTCTAGGTGAGCTGCTTTCTATCAATTTCCAGGGTAAAGTGGTTTTGGGTGATTTTTTTTCCCCTCATTAGGAGTTCCTAAATTACAGCCATCTAATTCTAATTCTAACTGATATCTAATGTGAAGATTTTCTTCTGTAACACACAGCAGCTCCAGGACTCCTGAAGGTTACAACAATAGAAAATATTTGCTTAAACCAAGTTTTCAATTTTTTTTGTCTAATCTTTTATTTTTTTAAGTCTCATGATTATGAAAATACAAAGATGAATTTCTGAGCACTTAGTTTTTCCTCATCCCTCCTGGGACTAATGTTTGTCCAAGGAACTTCTGCACAGGAAAAGGTCACATAAGAGGGCAATCCAAATTGTGGATTCTTTGTCTTACACACAAGTTTATAAACTCAAATTTGGAGACTATGTTTTAAATCATAGCCTTTTAAGTTTCCTTACCTTTCTTGAGAAGATTAATGTTTGAGATTGTAATGCATAATATTTGAATTATTCATTTTAATTAAAATTGATCATGAGAACTAATTAAAAGACACGCAACTGGTTACTGGCAGCATAGTTGGACTACTTTTCAAAAATACCATTTGGTGTTCAACATTAGGCTCATGTTGATTTTAGAAATTATATTCTATAAATAATAAGGGGCTATAATTAATTCTGCATAAGAATTTGGAAATCTAATCTTTCATAAAATATATTGAGCAGTGCTTTCTCATTTTAGAAAATCATGGATTCTTTTTTCATATAAAGCTTTATGCAGCACTCAAAAATGTCAACTGAAAAAATGTTTAAAATGGCCTCTTATTAATTTCTTTTTCCCTATATTCTAAAGTGGGATTCTGCAGCCTTCCCATTACCCTTGCTGGAATATTGTGGGAAGATGCATAGAATCATAATAAATAAATCATCTTGTAGAAAAAAAAAATATTGAGAGTGATCCTCTGGATCACCAAATCCAGGAAATCAATACTTGCTATTTTAGCAAATCTGATTGCAAAAATCAGGTTTTACCTCAGCAATAAGTAGATTGTTGACTTCATTGCTATTTCTCAGGAAATTCTGGTCATTCTTATAATTAGAAACTTTCAGATTTCCAGTCTAAATGTATTAATTGTCAGTTCATGCTCATTTTCTTTGAAAAGCTCTTTACTTGACCTCAGATTGTGACTTGATGACTAATTTTGAGAGCTATGATGGGAATCCATTATCACCTACTCAGAGAGATGTTCTTAATGCATTGCCTAATTTCCACTACATGAAATATAGTTTCACCATTTCTATTCTGTGTCTGATTGAGGTTGTTGAAAGGAATAGAACCAAAAGAAATATTTAAAAAGAGTTTTTAGCCACCTTAGCCTAAGACTTGTGCAGTGATTTCAACAGAATGGAGAGATGCCAGGGACTGTAAAAGTCGAATTTAATAGCTGAAGGTGAACTTAGATGTACTTACTTCTATTTGTGGTGAAAATATCACACTGAAAGGAAACAGATTGTACAGAGAGGAATAAATGAGGCATTCTCTAGAAAACTTTCCATCCTATGTTTTAATTTCTTTGAAAATTTTCCTTTGAGTCTATTATTTAGAGAAAATTTGGAGCTTTGACTATGTAATTTTTCTTTTTTCTGAAGTGTATGTGTTTTGTTTCTTAGGACTCTTACATATCTGTTTTTCCTTTGAAATAAATTCTACTGGTGTCAGACAAAAGTTGCATTATGCTGAGAATCAATTTCTCAAAATAAAAGCCTTTCAAAACACAGGAAGGTTTTAGGGCTGAGTTGGACATCCTTGTGTTACTCACCTAGGCTGAAAATGCTTGAAGAACACTGACAGGGAAGAGTCCTGTCTGTTGCTACTAGTGGGATTTCAGGATCTTTACAAAAAGTTGAATATAAAAATCCTTGACATTGATTGTGATGTTCATGTTAATTACTTTTTTGAGGACCAGATCTGTTCCCAGTAGAACAGCTTACAAAGACTTGAGAAATTTCATGTTGCCCATGTGGTTCATATGTATTTTTTCCCCTCTCTATTGAATGAACTAGGTTGGAAACATTTCCTAAGCAGTGAAGAACTCTGACCCACATTTCCATGGCATCAAAAACTGCTTTCTCAGACAGCATGGCAAGGTGCTGCCCTTCAAAAGATGAGCAACATACTGAAGACTTGCCTCAGGACACTTTCTGCTAGGATCCAGGGAGAGCTGGGTTATCAGGGTCAAATGCCAAGGATACTTGTAGAGGGAAGAAAACATTGGTTAATAGCAGCTGTGTGCTCCCTGACCAGGAAAAGGAAGGGCAGAAGGGAAGAAATAGGTTTTCAGATTTAGGCAGTTCTGAGTAAAAGCTCTAAGAGATAAATCAAATGTGGGCCATCTTTTTATTGAAAGTGGAAAGACTCCATAAACAACTGTAGGGGTACCAAATATCATTGTGTTGAACTGTGGAGATAAAAAAGCTCCAAATGGGACTCCAAAGCAATTTTGGTATTGTTGAGTAAAGTCACAATGACCCAGAAATTCCAAAATGGATACACTATTCTAACTCTGAAAAAGCTGGAGGTAAAGATTGTTTGCTACTATGCTTCTGCTCTATGGTAAAAAGAATAGTGGATAGGTTTACCTTCAGCAATGGTAAATGGATTTGAAGCAGAAACATTCTGTCTGAAAGGACAGTAACAAATTAAGAAGCTCAGAAGACATTATATTAAAAAAGAAGGGCAAATTTTCATGTACCCTAAAGTCTCTAAATTGTCTTTGTGCTTTAAATTTCTTACATACAGAGATTCCATTAGTAACTGTTATATTGCCACAGATTTAAAGTATTTGTGAACAATTTGAATCTCTCAAGGCATCAGTTACTCTTCAATAACAAATGTTTTCATTGACATGGAGACAGTTATAGCAGGAGGTTTTCATTTCTAATATACCTACAGTAATTATCCATGTTCTGCTGCTGATTATTTATTATTGAATTAAAATGTATTCAGGGGATAAAATCCCATTAGGATAAAGCATTGTGTCAAACCCAAAAAGTTGTAATGAAGTTTGAGTATGGAAATTCCTCCTCCTGGCCTCCTGTATACTTATGGCCAGGTAGCAAGATTCAGAGAAAGGGAATATTGTGTTAATCTAACTACCTGTTTCTATAAAATTAGATAAGAATTTGAATTATGCATCCAGCAAGCCTAACCAGAGCAAAGCACATTCATGAACTAATATGCTGTGGCATTAGGTATCACACCCTTCTTAAGGAGTAGTTTTCTTTCCAACCTTGATTCTATGTTAGTGGGGAAGAACTGATTAAAAAGGAAAGGTTCTGCTAGTTAGAAATGGCAATAAATTTTTCAGGAACTGTATCAGCTCATACATATGCCTAATAAATTAACTCGTCTTTATAGAAAAAACCTGCAAATATATTTTATCCAAAGGTACATTGCTTGTTTTGAATCTTAAATTCATTAATCTCTGTGAATTTTTACACTTGTCTGATATGGTTTGAAACACTTGTTCTGATGTATCAGCTGAGGGTAATAATCTATTTGAATTTATGGGGAACATTATCACTGTGAGGTGTGGGAATTTTCATGTGTAACTTGAAAAACGAGTAAATTCCTGTGATCTGGGAAGTATGAGTGAAAACATATTTTTTTTTAAATAATCATTGTAGTTTTAATTATAGATGACAGCTAAATTCAGTTATGTGATGCACCTCATGATTTCTGCAATTTTTTTTTTTTTTTTTACCTTTCCAGTATAACCAATCCATTCTTATTGTGTGTCTTTGGAAGGTGCAAAAATTTCTCACAGGCAAAATCCTTTTACCTACCAATTCCTTCTCCTGGCTGTGTTTCAAATCAGTGATTTTTGCATCACCCTGTACCATATCTTTTCCAGAAAGTGTTACATATGGGAAGATTGACTTCAGGACAGTTTCCTTTGGTTTTTGTGGTTTGGTTTTGTTTTGGTGTTTTGTTTTGTTGTTTTTGTTTTTTTTTATTTTACTGTGGTAATCCCTGGATGAATGTTCCTGGATAAGTTATGACAGCTCAATCACATCTCTAAATTGTGCTAAACTGTGGTGGAAGCGAGGGGGACACTCTGCAGCCAAGAGTTATTGGAGAGCAGCGTGCCCTGATTAGGCCCTGTTTGTCCCTTGGCAAAGCCTGTGTGTTGCTGTTATGTATGTGTATGTCCTTTATGTCAGCTGGTGCTAGGCTTTCCATGCCAGAAATATTTCTGTTAGGTATCCAGGTCTTCCTGCTGTTGAAGCAGCACAGAGGGAGTAGATTTTGACAGGGCAATTTTCTGGACAGCTATTAGAAAATTTTTGGAGGCTGCATCCTGGATGCCACTTTATTCCACAGCAAACATTTTACTGTATTGCAATAGTTTGTAGTTTTGGTGGGTTTTTTTTTTTTGTTTTGTTTTTTTTGTTTTTGTTTGTTTGTTTTAATTCAAGACCTGTTTGTAAATGCTATGATACATCTAAAACAGTGGTCAAATTCATATTACCTGAGCAGAGTTGCCTGATTCAGGAGTTGGGGTTTATCTGTTGCATCAGGTTGGTGGGGATGGAAAGGCTGTGCTCCTCAGTAGCATGGGTACTCAGGGTCTTCTGGAAATTTTATGCAAAAAATACCCAATTAGTGAAAGGGGCATGTTCTCTGGCAGTGCAGTTGACTTTTACTGCCCTTTTATAACAAATTGTACTTGTGAACTTGTGACCTTTATTCAAATTTTATAGTGTGTCAAGGTATCATAAGCCATTAAGTTGCTCACAATCATGCTAATCATAAGTTACTCACACTGAATTGGGTATGGTGGTGCAGGTGCCTTGTGGAGTCTTTAAATAGTTAAAGTTGCATTGCTGTCCTCAGCCATGAGAGACTGAGCTCAGTGAGCTCCCCTGATCATTTGTACCTCTCTACTGTCACTTCTGCTGTGAGTGGAGAGAGAAACAGCCATGTACAACCACTCATTACTAAATTTACTTCTGAAATTTTCTCCACTGACTGTGCAGGAGGAGAGGGGCTCAAATTTGTGTGTTAGAGCCTAAAACCAGGTGGACTTGGGCACTCAAATTGCATTTTCTTTCCTAAGCATTGGGCATTTGGCTATATTAAACTAATGAAATCTTGGTCTCTTGGTTTGAAACATCAGAAGTCTGAATGACAATCTTGCACGTGTAATGCTAGTCTTTTACATCTATCTTTCTGTTTCTGAGTCCACGATAGTGGTCTGTGTTACATACATGGTTATGTATGTTGCTAAAATTGATACTGAGAAGAATAATTTACCCCTCAGTCTCTGTGTCATAACAATTTGATAACCCCATTCTCTTCCTTTGGATAAAATACTTTTATTGTGGGATTTTTTCAGATTTCATTGAAAAACATGAGGGATTCAAACTAACTTCTCCTTTGTACTTTGTAATGCAGCATATTGAAGCTGGTGTCACAAGAAGTACCCAGTGACTAATCTCTCAAGTAAACCTGTTGGGTTTTTTATTTTTAATACAGAAAGCTAGGATGTCATGTTCCTCTTGCCAAATTATAGAAGTAGCTGTTTGAAAAAGAACTCACACTATAAGGAAAGCATCTGTTCAATTTCCTTTTTACTTCCCCACACTGGATAATGTTGAAAACGAAAGATATTATTTTCCCCCCTTGTTTGTCATCAGGCAGGATAAAACATACATTGCTTTCCATTTCACCGTTGCTTCTCTGTAATCAAAAGAGAAGCAATGCTTAAATTAAGACCTTCAGTATTCCCATCCTGATAGACAAAGTTGTACAAAGCTGGTATTTTGCTGACTAGTTGTTTTCAAGGAATCGCTAGGTTTGCCCATGCACAAATGCTGCTTAGGAAACGAGGTCTCCTAGTATGCAACTGCTAGTGAAAATAGTGATTGTTTTTCAGGGTTGGTTGGTTTGGAGTTTTTCTTTTATTTCAGTGACAATTCAGTACAGGCAGTTGTGAATCACTGTATATTTGCATGTGCTGATATTCCTTTAGAATCACAGAGCAGTAGAATGTTTTGGGTCAGAAGGGACCTTTAGAGATCATCTATTTTAACCTCCTCCCATAGGAAGGGGCAACTAAACTGGGTTGCTCAAAGCCTCATCCAACCTAATCTTGAACACATCCTATTATCATAGCATCACATCTTCAGCTTCTCTGTGTAACCTGTTCCAGTGTCTTGCCACCCTCATCATAAAATAATTCATTTTTATACCCTACCTACACCTGCCCTCTTTGGGTTTAAAATTGTTGCTCTTTGTTCTGTCACTACAGACACTGGTAGAAAACCTCCTTCTGTCTTTCTAAGAAATTCCTTTGTATACTGAAAAGCTGCAGTAAAATCTCCCTGGAGACTTCTTGAGGTTGAGCAACGCAACACTCAGCCTGTCTTCATAGGAGAGGTGTTCCAGTTTAATACCTTTACTTTTGATATTTAAACAAGGCAAATGTTCTGGACCATCACCTGCCTTGTAATGAGCTACCAAATACCACCTACCCAACTGCCTTCCACCACGACTTCATTGCTCTTGTGCCCAACCATTAAACCTCTTTTGATTGAATCCCCAGCAATATAGGTCATTCAGAAGATCACATTTCTACAAGGTCTGTGAAGCACAAGATGTTACTGAGTACATTTTGTCTGTATTTCATCTTTTATCCTAAAAATGGATTGAAATAATTTTTCTCCAGCAGTCCTCTACTTCATCGGTCGAAGGTCTCTGCAATCCAGAGCTTTGGACTGATTGAATAGTGTTACAGACTTTTGCGAGATGTGATAGGGAAGGCTAGAGTTCAGCAGGAAAACTCAGCTTACTTTTTTGTCTTATTTTTTCTCCTACAAAGTTGTCACATGAAGGAAACAAATATTTAAAAAAAACTCCACAACCATATCAGCGTTGTACCATTTAGTTTACAACCTGCTGTGAAATTTATAAATTACTTTGAGGAAAACCAGAAATTAATCTCAATTTATTTATTTATTTAATGTAAAGCCATGCCATTTATACCTAAAGTTCACCTGACATTATGCCTTCTGCCTGACTGACCAGTACTGGATGCTTAGAAAGGAAGGTAAGTTACACACAAATTTAGGAAACAATGGAGGAACAGTTATCATGCTTGGGAATGCAGGTTTTTCCCTGACTCTTTTAACTGTCTTATTTCCATTTGCTGTCTCCTTGAAGGGCTAAAGTCCATTTATGTTTACTGTCATTAAGAGGTCATTAAGCACTTATAATATTTTAAGATTTATACCTTTTTCAATTATTTATATATTTTATTTTACTGTATCATTTTGGAGGTGGGCTGACTTGTATTTCACACTCAAAAGAGTGAATGCACAGTGTTTATAAAAAGCTAAAGTTATATCTGCTGTTTTTGCTTATTCCCAGTATTCCTAACATCCTACCTGACCACAGATGAATGTCAAGTTGGTGTTGTTAGAAAAATATGTATAGTGACTTTTGGGGGACCTCTCCACATGTTTTTACAGACTTTCTACAGGTCTGTCTCTGCTGTTCTTAACTGTATCTTTTGTTAGTTTGGTTGGTACTGTGATTTTACCACCTGGACTTTAAGTAACAGATCTGTGGGTTGTTGAAGGCTGAAGAAGAACTCTGAGGAATACTGCTGTGGGCTTGTCCATATGTCCACATTTTACTGCCTTTTCCTCTTACAGTCTCCCATGTTCTACCTCTGGGGCACCCATTGTCAGGTACCTGGGAGTAGGGTGAGGCTCAGGGTGGATGGGTTCAAGGTCCAGCACTTCAGACTTGTGTGTTTGAAATGTCACACAAGCAGTATCAGGGAAATCCACTTATTGCTGCAAAGAATCCTTTCATGAATTATTATGTGGATTTCTAATATGTATTGGTACTATTGTGTGTGGACAGAAAATTTCATTTTCCTTCATTTTGGATACAGTTTTATTATTTTCTACTCTTGTAGAGGGATCTTCATTCACCTCACTGACTCAATTACATAGTGATACTTTCTTTTGCCCTTAACTAAATCATTTTTCAAGAGGGATGGCTTCTAAATGTATTCCAATTTATGTGTTGGGAAAGAAATTATTTACATCCCGACTAACAAGAAACTTGCTCATTGTCAGACTAAGCACAGCAATGTAAGCACCCAGAACTATAAATTTGCCAAGCCAGACCAGACAGCTCATATGCAGATACAGTAAATAAGGGAAATCAGATGCCTGTGGCTGAGCCACAGTAGCCATCACACTGATGGTTCACAGTTCAAGAAGCAAGAAGCAATGCTGAACTAGGGAGAGTGTTTGAAATCCTACTTGTGCCTTGGTCCAGATCAGCCAGATTAATCTAGACACTGAACTCAGAACAGGGTTCTTTTTGTTTGGTATATAAATCTAGGCAGAGCAGTTTGTCTTTGACTAGATTACCTCATAGTGTCGTGTTACGGGAAATGAATTTTGAGAAAGAATGAAAAAGAATGTCAACATTTCCTTACATCACCAAAAAGATAACTCTACACGACAAGGAAGAAAAGTTAAGAATATATGTACCCGTAACCTGATAACAGTTTGTGTAGACAGATCTGACATAATATTCAGCAGATTGCTGTCAAGTTTGGGTACTGAGAGATTATTTCTAGGCTCTGTATTTCTGTAGAGCGTGCAGGACTGGATAGCCATGCTTCAGAGGAATTCTTTAGCAAGGGCATAATATAAGCATTTTTTGTGAGCAGCAAAGGCAAACACTGGTCATAGGTCAGAGCCTTAGAAATCAAGGTGATAACCTTCAAAAGGAGCTGCTTCTGCAGCAAATGAACTGGCACTTTATGCTCTATCTAATTAATAAGCTTGCAATGTTCTTTCAGCCCTGATGTTGGAGAGAGATGGCCATTAGCCATACAAATCAGCAATGCAGTGATCAGGGTGACAAAGCAGGTCACCCCCTTGCACTGTGGTGGAAAATGCATTTTCTTTCAGCCCTCTTGTCAAGCACTGGAAATTCCCCAGTGGATCCAGTCCATGGCCAATTTATCTCATTAATGGGAGATCCTATGACTTTTTGTACCTCATTATAAATGCCACACTTTTCTTGGAGTGCTGTGCTGCGTTTTGCTGGGGTAGAGTTAATTTTCTTCATAATGGCTGGTAAGGGTGTGGCTGTGTTTTGGATGTGTGCTGGAAATAGGGTTGATCACACAGAGATGTTTTCTGTTATTGCTGAACAGGGCTCATACAGAGCCAAGGCCTTTTCTGCTTCTAGTAGAGACCCACCCATGAGTGGCTCTGGGGTGTTTGGTTACTGGTTGGGTTTAAACCATGACACAGAGGTAGAGTATTTCAGTAGTTGTATTATTATGCATGTTTTTATTAACATTCTTTGTCCTTCCCCATCCCTGTGGCAAAATCCCCATTGGACTATTACCAGTAAGATGGGAACAGACTCAGCTCCATTAGATTTATAGAAAGAGAAAGCTGTGATCATTCCAAGTTCCATCAGCATTTTGAGATACAAGTTATTAATTGTTTTGTACATACAAGGTAATTTCACTGAATACTTGTTATAGTTTCTTAACCTTGCTGCAACATTTCTGATGCCCAGGAGAAAGAGAATATGCAACCAGTGCTGTATTTGAGATTCTCATAGACATGCAAAGCCTTGAAATACAGCTCTAAAATAGTGTAAATTCTGAAGTAGGAAGGTCAGCTTAATTTTAATCTTTGCAGCTCTTGATAGTGTTAACATTTTCTAAATATTGCTCTTGCTGAAGCAGTTTAGTATTTTAAAAAAATATTTAATGGAAAAAATTCCTCTAGTTTAAATTTGGACAAATCCTTACCAACACATATATACACATATATATGTTAAGATAATTTTCCTGATTTTAATAATTTAAGTCTTTGTCAAGAGAATCTTCACTGACTTTTTAAGTTCCGAAAGAGGTGTATTTATAGTTTATTTTTGCCTTATATCTTTCCTCACTAAGTTTAGTAAGAAATGGCCTCCCTTACCCACCAAGAGCATCAGTTGGCAACTGTATGAAAAAATGAGACAAATTCACCTTTGTGTTGTGTCCTTTCACTCTGAAACACTGCAGAGTTTAAATTCTTCTCTAGCTCTGTTTATTGTCTCTCTCACACTGTTGCTGTTCCCCTTTTGTTCTTGCTTCAGTCTCTTTCTTTGGTTCCCCTGCTTCTCTAGTCTGTCGGGTTGCAAAAGTGATGATCTTGTATTAGAGGATATTTTTTTTCTGCATGGAATATTCTAAAACACAACAAATCAGTGTGCTGGACAAACACCGGGATTTATTTTTCTCAGCTGGATCCAAGGCCTGTTGTAATCAATGGAAATAACACAATATGATCCAGCAGGATTAACTCCAATATGAGTATAAGCTAGGGAACATAATTAAAAAGCATGGCCATCCCATAAAAAGTGGTGATGACATTCAAAGTCTGTCTCCCTCTTTACTGGGGAGTGGTGAAGGTAAATTGCAAAAGTAGGCCTGCTTATTTGTCATCTCTGAAAGATGACACCTGAGATGATTTAAAGTGAAGCCCAAGAGAGCCTCTTTGTGTATGAAATTAAGGTTTGAGGAGCAAAAGCCAATGGAGCTTCAAACAATTCAAAGAACAGATACTGAAGAGATTGTTTGTATCTTTTTCTCTCTGCTTTTATCTTAAACGTAGTGTGAATACTTCTGTCTACCTCAAAATTCCTAGCAAAAGAAAGAATAAGAAAATTTAATCAAAAATTTTGGTGGAGCCCTACTGAGAGAGTTTAGCACAAGATTCTGTATGACTCAAGAACAAAGGATAATGAAAAAAATTATTTGGCATCATTAAGTATTACATTGCTGTTCTGCTCTCTAATAGAGGACTGTAACTCATTCTGGAGCCTGATTCTTTTAAATGAAATGAACATAAAAGACTATTAGCTACAAAAGTAACTGACATATATGCTATTCCTTGCAATTCTGGGTAAGCAGGCAAATATATTTGAAATTAATATCTAAACTATTTGACTTTTTGATCCAGAAGTATGACTGATAACTAAGGCTGAAATCTGAGAGGTTAGGAATTCTTAAAATATTGGATTTTAACCTATTCATGTCTCTTTCCATCATCTCCCCTCTTCACTCTGAAAAAAGCAACATACATGTGCAATGATTTGTGGGTGGCTGTAAGCAGTTCCTGTAAGCAGTGCCAGTGTTGGATCTGTCACTAATTTGCTTGTGCACTTCTGGAAAACAAGGCCTTTCACCTCTCTCATACTTTTTATTTGGGTGTATGTTCTACAGGATATAATTTGCCTAGTCTGGGAAAAATGTGAAGAAGAGAAGGTAAATGTAAGGTTGATGTAAGCATTTTAGAGAAATCATCCTTCAAACAAGTGGATCAAGAAAAGCTAACAGCATCTAATTATCCCATTCAAATGTTCCATTGATTTGGGTGTTTGAGAGGCATTTAGCTTGCTGAGCTAGATTTAGATTTGCTATGACAGGAATGGCATCATCTTTTATTTTGATACTTGCAGACTCCAGTGAAATGGGACAATGTTATATCCATGCTTTCCTCAAATTCCTGACCCTTTGGCTTGGGCCATTAGCCATTGAAGGTCATTGTTATTATATTGTTTTGGTGCTAGAACTGGAGATTTTCTTTTCCTTACGAATATCATTTCAGTGCTGCCATTCCCAGATATTCCCCCCACTTTTGTTGGATAACACATGCTCAGCAGATGGAGGAAAGGATGAAGCATCGATTCCCTTCAGCAGTGTAAGTGAGGAAGAGACAAAACCCAAGTGCCACTGTCACCAGTTATTAAAAATCTGGAGATGGAGATTGCTAAAAAAGCATAGAGTGGTGAGTATTGAACTGTATTGCAAATTTTGGCTCTTTTTACTGTGGGTGTTTTGGCAACATGTCCTCTGAAACAGATTCTCAGCAAGATCTTCTCTTTAAGAGTAGTTCCTTTTAATTGGGCTCTTATTTCCTGTTGTCTTATTAATACTGTCCTAAGATTCTTATTTCTTCTTTAGCTTTGTGGATAAATATTTAATATGTGGATAAATTTGGAACAATAACTTCTGCCAAATGCATGAGATGTCAGTATTTGGCAGGTTTCAGTTTTTTTAACAGCATCATCCCAACAACAGGCCATGGTCTTTTCCAATATATTCTTTGATGGCCAACAGTGTATAAGGGGAAAAAAACTTCTGGATGCTCTTTAATTAGAATGACTGATGTTTTCACTGAGGTTTGCAGACAACACTGACACTTCAGTGTGTTTTCTGAGAAAACAGCTCAGTGACAATTGACAGAAAAACATCTGCAATATTGAGAAGTAATATATTTATCTACTTCTGATATTTCTGGGAGCCTTACAGCTCAATCTCAAGGTCATGAAGTCCAAGCTCTATTTTTGCAAATACAGAACTGACTTCCAGAGTTTAGAGCTCTGCAAAAAACTCAAGGTTTTTGTTTGACCAGTGCTTTCCAAATTTAGATGGCATGGGTTCTTCTCTTGATAGCAGCCTTTAGGTCTGTGTCAGGCCTGTCACACAGAGGAGGTAGCTTGCTTCAGTCCCTTCCTTTCCCTTCCACAAGAGCAGTGCCTGGCTCCTGAAAGCTTGGGTTGCTCCGTAGTTCATCCCAGCAGGCTACAGCCATATACCTCATTTGGGATCTGCTACTTTCCCAATACTGCTACAGAGTCTGCACAAATACCATCTTCTGCAATTTACCTTCCAGCTTTTCCTCTCTTCTGCTGCACAGTCACAAACTGGGATCACAAAGCATTTATTTTCCCTGCTTTCAATCCACACATTCCTATTCCTGTATTTCTGGGCTACAACACTGTGACTTCCAACAGAGACTTCATCTCCATGTGGACACACTTTCTATTTTCCAACACCTGGGGCTTGATCCTTCAGACCAGCTGGAGTATGGGGGAAAATTGTGAAGCCTGCAGGTCTAGGCTCCCATAGTGGCAGAACAGGAACCACCATGTGAGTAGTTTCACCCTGGCTTTGTGGCTTTGTTCCTGTGCTTTGGAATAAACTGAACAAAACCCCATAGCTACAGCTCCTGTTTTTGATACTCCTCACCAACCAAGCTGGAGTGATCAGCAGTGTCTGTGATGCTTATGGGTGAAATTAAGCAGCAATTGAAGGTAAATGACTGCTAACAAAAAAAAAAAAAAAGGTTAAGGAAAATAATTTGTCCTGAATCTGTTCAGATGTTCAATCTTAAAAATTGATTTATGTTGTTTTTTTTTTTTTTCTTTAGGAATTGGAACATTTTGTTTCATCATTCTCAGATGAAATGTTTTAATGTTTAGTTTTGAAACAACAAAGACATGTATCTTCCGATTCATGTTTATAATTGGCATAAATGATTTCTTTGTGAAAGAACACTGAGATCTTGACTGTATTATTTTCTCTGAGGATAAGTCTTCATTCATTGCTAAGTCTGTTAGGAATCTCCTTGAGTTGCACGTGTCTGCTGTGATACAACACTGAAGCCTCTGTTATTCTGATCTACCATATGCTTATTTATTCTGAAAAAATCTGTTACTAACTTCATGTTCAGAAACATCCTTTGTCTCCATGCTAATTCATTTTTTGGCTATTTAACTGGCCCACTGAGACACAGTTGCAATAGATTTTATCTAGACTGGAAACAAGACTGAGACCCACATTTCTTTTTGCATAGACCACTGTAAGGGAAGTGGAGGTCTAATGGTGAATACAGTTTTGGAGGGATGAAAGTTTTTCTCACCTTTAAGTAATTTTAACACAAGAAAAAAGAAACTTTGGCCCTAAAAAAACTACCTGCACATAGAAGTGTGAAGAAATGAATTAGAAATATTAATATCCCACTGTCAGTAGTAACTAAGTTCATTTTTTTGTCAGACACACACACATCACACTCTATCTCATGGTGATCTCACATTGCACTTAAAGAATCTTTCTATTACGTATTTGTCCTGTCAGTCCTGTCAGAGAAATATTACACTCTTTATGATTAATAAGTTATCTTTTTTAGGCCAACAAAGCTACAGAGTTAGGTATAAGGCTAATAATATTTGCAGAAGTAACTTTCAGACATTGGACTACACTGCTTTTTGTCTTGCCAGTGTGCTGAAACCTCTTTTGTTTGGAAGAGATAATTTTAATATCCTCCACATATTCCACAGAGAGAGAAGGCAAGCCAAGAACCCGTTTATCTTGACTGAAATTTGATTTCAGTAGAATTATTTATTTTAATAGAAAATTGATCCTAAAGGGAAGATCATTTCTCAGAAAGCTAGAAGTGGGATATTGCTTTACCTGTTTAAAAACTCGTACTTACCACCTCCTAAGCAACACTTATTCCCAGCCCACTCCCAATAAATCTTACAATGTGCAGTAGTAGCAGCCTGTTTCCCCCATAAGTGCTGCCTGTGATCATGTACTGAAAAGTCTTGTTAAAAAGTATGTGCATAGGGGAACAGAGTTAAAGCTTCTGTGGGATCTATAAATTTAAACATCTTTCCTTTGCAATATTTAAGAAGCCAAGGTACACTTCTTTCACATAGATTTGTCTTAAAAAGAGATAAATATGAGCCATATTGAAGATAGATTTAAATTCACTTTATTATAGCAACTCCATATTTTACAACATGTGCAAATGCTGAACTTATTTGCCACAAGGCTAAATGATTGTGCCACTTCACTTCATTTTAAATTTTAGCTCTAAGAACTAACTTTATAATAATGCAGACTGAGTTTGGGATGCAGTGTCACAAAGTAGGAATCACATCAAAACCATGTGTGAACAAAGGTGACACTGAGGTGTCTTTGTATCACTCTACCCAAGTGGTTGTCTGGGCACTGACTCTGCTCCTTTTATTACAAGACAAGTCTCAGTGCTGACAAGGGATGCAACTGAGGATGAAGTAAATCAGTCAAAGAAGGATTTAGTCCTAAGTCAGTATAGATACTGGGAAGTAGTGAAGACACAAATACCCAGTTAATGTATTTAAAACTCTTCTAGGTCCAAAACCTTTTAAAGTACAGTCTTTTAAAGCACATTCTTAAAAATGGATGCTCTATAAGCANATATTTAAAACTCTTCCAGGTCCAAAACATTTTAAAGCACAGTCTTAAAAATGGATGCTCTATAAGCAGCAAGGAGGAACCAGCTCCCAGTGCTACTCCAATAGAACCGAGGAAGAACTGTGTCAATCTTCTCAGGTCTTAAAATTTCCAATGCAATTGTGTTTAAATGCAGAAATTTTAGATGCTTCTGAGAGAAAATACCATTAACAAAATGTAGACTACATTGAGCATGGCAGGGAGCAGTTGATCTCTTTATATAGCCTCGATTATATTCTTGTTAGGCACTTCTTCATGCTGAAGATTTTTCATCCAGAAATGCCTACTATCACAACAGAATGTTTAAATGGATATGCCTCTGAATGTTGCAGTAGGAAAAAGCAACTCAGTAGTGTGGATAAGCTTTGAAGTTTTGTAAGGACTCCTGTGAGTTTATAAATACCTGTCTAGATATATTTATACAGAAGTAGCACAAAGTTGTATTCTTATGTGCATTGTTGATTTAAAACCCAAGATGTTTCAAAGTCACCTAGTCACTAGTGCAATCTTGTGTTCAGGGAGAAAAAAAAGAGGATGTGAATGGTAGGCCAAAATCCAGGAGGATACATGACAAATTCATAAAAGTATTTTCTGACTGAATTTTTTTTTACCCTGTGTGGGGAGACAATTTATATGGCTGGAATTGGTTGTTTGGTTGGTTGCAGATATATGTGGGTTTTGGGAGGCAGGGTTGGTTTTTGTTTTGTTTTGGGTTTTGTTGTTGTTTTCTGGTTGTGAGGGTTTGTGTTTTTAGGAATAAGTGAGGCCATGTTGTGAAAATGTGAGCTGTTGTGTGAGAGGTAAGCCTGTGCCGTTGTCTTTAATCTGAAAGGCAGAGGTGCTCTGATAATGCAATTGTTTCCAATTGAATTTTAGTAGTTCAAATGAAATTTGAGACAGGAGAGAGGAGGCACTGTTGTCCCTTCCCCAGACATGTGGCTGGTCCTTGTTCATGGAACACAGCAGTTCTGCAAGGCAGCTCTGACCTCCCTCTTGTGCAGTTGCAGTTGGGATGTTGAGACTGAGCGTCAGAGTCACCTACCAACCTGGGAAGATGACAGGCTTGAACAGAAGACAACATCTCCTTCCACCCAAAACAGAAGGTTGTAAACAAAAAAATATTTATTACATGGCTCATCCCTATTCCTTTCCTTCAATTCTCTCTCCTGCTCCCATACACTTTCTTGTTAGTTTTCAGAGTTTTCCCTGCTCTCGTATTCTTTGAACTCAAGCAAATTGCCTTTGATTCCAACACAGAAAATGAAATAGGGAATTTCTTAAAACTTTCAACTGCAGCTTCTGGGTTTATCTGGTATGATTCTGTCTAATTCAGTTGTTGTGCTCAACTACATTATTCTCTCTAGGAGTTGTAACGTGATCACATCTCTAGAGCCATTTTGAATAGATTTCAAATGGTCTTCAAAGAGTTTGTTTGCTAATACATGGAGCCACCTGCAGCTGTGAATGTTCTCCTCCCATCAAGACCAGAGAACAGATTTAACTTCTCTGATATTACTCTTTGCTAGTGGTAGGTTCCTTTGAATGTGTCTAGGACAAGCATTTCTCCTTTCTGTTAATAGCACACCTGGTCACCTATTGCAAACAACATTCAGCCAATCCTTCATTAAGTCTTTGAACATCCATCCTGGTTTTGACACCTAGCAATTATTCCAGTAGGCAGCTGTTCCTTCGGCATTGTTTTACGCTTTGGAATCACATATGGTGGCAATTTCATGCCATCTGCTAGCACTGCCAACAGGACATTAATGTGCATTTTTTTATCCCCCAAAGTTTTTTTTATGTTGACAAATTCTGTGCCTGTTTCTTCAGAGGTGTACCTGGGTGGTGTGTCAAAATAAACTGGAGTCTCATTGGCATTCCCCATTTGGCTCAGCAAGCACTGAAAGGCATTGATTTTTCCAGGGAAGTTAGAAAGTAGGCGTGGGTGTAACAAAGTTCTTCACTGTAGGCAGAATCCATTGTGCCACATCATTTGTACACATTGACTATTACATGCCTTGAATTCCCTCTATGCAGTGTTTTGTGCTTGTGCTATTTCTTGATCCTTCAATTTAATGATTTCCTATTTTAAAGGGGTTTCTGTCTCTTCTTGGAGCATGCAACAATTCTACAACTTTTTCTTCTACTTTTCTACTTTGTGAGTGTTCTACTTTGTCTGCACTTACATATATGTGTATATGTATGTATGTATGTATATATATATATAGTATGTTCACCCAGCACCACTTTTTTTTTTTTAATAAGAGGTACCACCAAACTTAAAATATGCATTGTATACCTATTGGTCCCTCCCCTGTTGCACTCCTTTTTCTCAACTCCATATGATCTGCTATTTCACACACAACTTACAAGATTTGGGGAGACTCAAAACTGTGAAAGATCGCTGTGGAACCTTCTGAGTTACTGTGCAACACACAACTTCACGAGTCAGTGAGAATAAGAGTTAACGTGATGACACCGTGTTTTATTTAAACTTAGAGTGCTTTGGGCATATTTATGTTCCTTCTTCACTAGGAGACCTCCCACAGTACACAGTCACTTCATATTCATTAATCCCTAAGGAAGAGGAACTAATTTTTTTCAGTTGAACTAAAAGTTATCCTTTTTTGCTGAGGTCTGCTGCACCACTGAAACACACATGAGTCTATGGCACAAGATGGGATCCACCCAAGAGTGCCAAGGAAACTGCTAGAACAGGTCACCAAGCAAATTTCAATCATTGACCAGCAGCCCTGCTCAAATGGGGGGTCCCAGCTGATTGGAGGTTAGCAAAAGTAACACACATCCAAAAGAATGGCTAGATGGGGAATCTGGAGAATTGCAGGTCTCTTAGCTTTGTCTTGGTGCCAGGGAAGGTCATGGAGCAGATCATCTCTGGTGCCATCACATCTTGAGTGTACATGATAATCAGAGTATCATGCTCAGCCAGCTTGCAATTGTGACCAGCACCAGTGAGGCTGCACCTAAAATTGTGTTTTCAGTTTTGGGCTCCTCCCTACAGGAAAGAAACTGAGGTGCTGAACTGAGTCTAGAGAAGAGAATGGAGCTGGCAAAGGGTCTGGAGAAAAAGCTTTATGAGCCTGAGGGATCTGGGAGGGTTTAGCCGGAGAAAAAGAGGCTCAGTGGAGACCTTATCACCCTGTACAACCCTCTGAATAGAGGATTTAAGCATATGGAGGTTGGTCTCTTCTCCCAGGTAATCAGCAATAGGATGAGAAGAAATGGCCTTAAGTTGTGCCTAGGAGAGGTTTAGATTGGATATTAGAAAAAAATTTCTTCACCAAAAGGATTGTGAAGCATTGGAACAGGCAGCCAAGGGCAGAGGTAGAGGCACCAATTCTGGATATATTTAAAAGACAGTATATGTGGAAGTGAGGAACATGATTTAGTGGTGGACTTGGCAGTGCTGGGTTAATGGTTGGACTCAATGGTCTTAAAAGTCTTTTCCAATCTAAATAGTTCTGTAATTATAGTGATGTGGGGATCAGTCTTCTGGATAGCAAGTGACAGGATGAGAGGAAACAGCCTCAAGTTCCACCAGGGAAGGCTTAGACTGGATATTGGAGAAAATTTCCTCACTGAAAGGGTGGTCAGGCATTGGAACAAGGTGCTCATGGAAGAGGTGGAATCACCATTCCTGGAAGTGTTTAAAAGGTGTGTGGATGTGGCACTTGGTTTACTGGTGAACATGGTGATTCTGGGTTAAGTGTTGGTCTCAGTGACCTTAGAGGTTTTTTCCAGCCTTCACAATTTTATGCTTTTCCTTCTCCCTTTCTAAAAGGAATAGAGTTTAGGGTAAGAGATCCGGAAATATAAGAAATAATTGAGAAGATAATGGAATCATGATTCAAGGGAAATTTTAGGGCGTAATTAGGTATTGAAATGTTAGTATCTCTCCACCCTTTTCCTCTGCTCAAACCTTTGGTTCTTTTCTTTTCTATGAGTAAATTAATTCAAATGCAAGCCAGGATTTTGTGTCTGTAAATATATGCCAGAGTGTTTATTGTTTTGTTGCCAGTAGGTTTGCCCACTGAGGCCTCCCAGCCCCTGTATTTATACACTTTTCACACTGTAAAGGGATCATAGCTCCTTGGGAGACACAGTGCTAACATTTCTGTGGTGCAGAAAATAGAGAAATGGTGGTAGGCCAGCACTGATGTATTGTTAAAATTCCTAACTTCATTATGTGGGAGCCTACTAAATCTTTATTTTGCAATCTGAATTCAGAGAGGGGAAAAGTGATGCTGAATTACTTTCTTTCTCACCGGGAGCAGTCTCACGCTTGCTGCCTGTGCTTTGTAAGGGCTGCATACATAGTTAAACACCTTTTGCGTTTACAGATGCCTTTACATTTACAAATGCCTTTATCTTCAGAAGCATATTTGACACACTAGGCTGGCTTGCAGTCTGAAAAGCCAGTGAATCATTCCCTGAATAGCTGAATACAGAACGTTTGAAACAATCAATGACAACTTGCCAGGGCTTGGGCAGAATGCTCCCTATTGTAAAAAAGAGCTGTAGAGCAGCCTGTGAAACTCGAGTGGTCATCTGATAGGAAAAGAATGCAACCAATCTCCAAGGAGCTAAGCAGATTTTAGCATCACCAGTTGCCTGTAGTCATAATGTAAGTTATCTCCCTGCATTTCACTGAGCTTTCATGTTCTGCTTAGGAATGAAAGGATTGCTACTTTTGCTAGTCTTCATATCTTAAGTATTTTTATATTTAGCAAAATGTGGTTGGGTTTTTTTTTTGTTTATTAGTTAGTTTTTTTTTAAATATTTGATCTGTTTATACAAATGTACTTTTTTTCCCCCTGAATTTGTGAAAAGCTACAAATACAGATAATTCCTGAATCATGTGACATTATGCAGGCTTGAAGGTGAAATCCTATTATATGAACGTTTGCACACTTATCTTTTTGCTATTAAACTCTTAATACCCTACAGCTACTAGAAGAAAACAAAATTAGAAGCTAGTGACTTGACTTCCCCTTTCTTCTTTATTCTCTACATCCACTTACAAAAGGGTGACATATGTGTAGGAGATGTAAAGAGTATAGATGCATGTGGGGATGGGGTGTAAATATTTTAGCACTCTATTCAATTTACACTGTTGCATTGCTTCACATTCAGTTGCTCACATCTCAAAATCTCAAGTTTCTGGCATTCCAGACATATCTACAAGGTTTGTGTGGGAGAAAAGTATTTTTCCAAATCTATTGAATACAGATTTTGACTTGCAACCTTGCTGAAATCCAGTGTAAACTATTGCTTTGACAGCAATGCATTTAGATGAATACCATGAAGAATTAAACCTAAACAAGCTTTCAGATGATCTGTATCATCATCACTCACTACTGCAATGGAACTGCTTCTCCAGTAAAACAAAGAAAATCAACAGTAATCCAAGTTTCCTCTGTAAATATTACAGATACCCAAAGAAAGTAAGCAGGATGAACTCTCTTACACTTTTGAACTTAGAAACAGAGTAATAGAATTTTGCATACAGGAGGAATGGTATTTGTTATTACCACATATTTTCCTCTTTATTTCCATTGTGCACATAATTGTATACTTGGTCTATTTAATAAGTCTTACTGTGCTACAGTGCAATTCAAGAGAGTGCTCAGAGATTCAAAACACAATGTCAATGAAATTGGATGCCACTGCTAAGGAGCTCTTCTATATTTTATTTCTTTGTGGTTTGTGTGAGTATAATTCTGTGAATACATAGGAAATTATGGCAAATCATGACAAAAGACATATACTCTACCAATGGTGATTTTATTTCTCTGTTATCAGAGTGTCTAAAAATGAGTTGTTATGTATTCTACATTTTGCTCTACCATGTTGCTGGAATTATGGACATTTGGGGGATATTTTCCTTCTGTGGAAATTGGTCTAAGTCATTGTAGTAGAGGAGGAAGAACTAAATGGATATAATTTTTTTTCTGTTCTGATGCCTTTCCACCAGAGGTCTTGGAAATTCTTTCATGGAACCTGTCTAAATTGGCAGTAAATGATGTGCTTTTCTACCAGGTGGATGTTGAATTGATTCGAAGGTGATCAGGTGCTGCATCATCTTTATTTTCACACATCAAAGGTAGGCATATTGCAAGCAATTAATCATGTGCTTGTTTATTGTTTTGGAGTAAATGCATTTTACACACCTTTTATTGCTGATTTTAATTTAATTACAAATCATCCCTATGTGTATCTGTCATTACTGTAGTGAACAAAAAAATGAAAGGATGAGAGAGGGAAAAAAAAGAAGCTTTTGTATCTGTGATACTGGTTACTTTTGAAACAAGAGACATAAAACAGGTTACTCATCACTGGTATTTTTAAAACAAATTAACTATTAGAAGTATTTGCAAACATATTTTGCTACTAACAGTAAAACAGTTGTGTTTTACATAAAAACCTTGTCAGTTTTCAGAAACCAAGTAATTTTGTTCTGAGGGCCCAGTTTCATGAGATGGAGTTTATCCAGGATAGGCCAGCATGGTTTGTTGTCATTGGAAACATCAGGTGAAAAATAGGGGGTACAATTAAATGAATCTTAGAAAATTGAATTTTACCCTTTTTGTCTTTTCTACCTACTAATACAGACATCAGTCCTTACTAGCATAAATATTTTTTTCACAATCATTCCCCCAAAGGCTTTTTGTTAATGGCTATGGCAATAGGAATTGTAGGATATTTCTAAACCTCTGAAGTTGCTATTTGGTGTATAGATATGGTTTTCACCACAATATATTTAATATAAATATGTTAAAATATATGTAGGTGTTACTCTGTGAGATCTTTTCAGTTACCCATTGTCATTTTATTGAGAATAGGGATTGATGCACTTGGGTTTTAAACTTTTTAAATTGTAACAGATAGGAATTCTTTACAAAAGCCCACAGGCAGCTGTTCAGTTTTCATCTGTTAAGACTAAAGCAAGGTTTCTATTTGAAGTCTAAACCCTTGTCTCTATGGAGCAACCAACTTGAAGCTCCTATGTCATCCTGTCTTCATAAAAAAGAGAAATTTATAGATAAGGGAAATTGGGAAACATTGAAAGTAATGGTTGTAGGACATGCCAGCATAGGTGTGTCTGAAATTGCAATTAAAAAGTAGTAAAGTGCCTTTGGGGAACAGCATTAACAAACTGGGCAAACAAACATAATTCTTCCATTTCTCTTGTTCTTCACATCCCTTCCCAAAATGGCCCTGTTGGTCATGTACTGTAGGAAGTATTAATTATTTACATTTCCTAGTCTATTTCAGTCAATGGTTTTATTTTGTCATAATTGTCATAATGCAACCCTTTAAAAAAGGGATGGGTAGCTGGTTTTGGATAATTTCTGGTTTTGAGTGCAGACATAGGAGGATGTTGTGGTGTGACATCAGCATTCACATTTGCATCTCCCAGTATAGAGATTTATTCACTTAATGGGTAAGTCCACTTAGCTTTTTATTCTTTTTAATTAATTTATTTTTTATTGTTTCCTAAATCCTTTCCTCTATCCTTTATGTGTTATACACATTCTTTGGACCCCCTTTTACAAGTCTAACTTCTTTTTAGCTTTAGATGGGTTATGAACAATTTCTGACTTAAATTGGGGAAAACTGATACAATGGAATGTGGAAGCTGACACTTGGAGTCTAATACCAATATTCCCCTTATAAGCCAAAATTAAACTGTTAAATATTCAGAAAACTCTTAATCAGTAGACACTTTTTTGGGGCGAGGGGAAAAAAAGAAAACAAAAACTCATGCAAATCCCAAAGAAAGCTCTTTTCATCACTTTTTTTTCCACAGTAGTTCAATTTCCATGATGCTTTTGTAGTTTCATACACTCAAGACTTAAAGCCCAAGTTCCTTACAAAAATAAAACAGGCAAGACCTTCATTAATACTTTTGCTCTTTGATTAAAATCACAGTGAGTTTCAGATTTTAAAAGTTCTTAAACAAAAGAACAAATTCTGGTCTCGGTCTCATTCTGTAACATCACTGAATCCTTGCAACTAAATTCTTTTAGAGAGTAAAATGTAGATTCTTTACCTCAAAAGACTCATGTTTAGACTGTTGTTTGTAGATGAGAAATCTTGCATTAAATTTATGCAGCATATGAAGAGGAGGATACAAATCCAAAGTAACAACAATGTGAGATGGGTTCAAGCTGCAATGCCTTATGTACCATGCATGTAATCTTGAAGTTGAAATGCTGGATAACTCTGGGGACTAATCCAGTGAATTAAGTATTTGTATAACAATGTATACATAAGCCTGGTTATAGGACTCAAAGGGTCCTTTGGTCATCATAACACTAGAATATATTATTGTACCACACACTAAAAAAAAAAAAAAAGAAAAGAAAAAACACTGGTTCTGTTAGTGGCAAGATTCTGCACTCTGGATAAAAATTTTAACAGCTATTTTCATGTCATAAATAGTGGTTTTAAATAACTGAATTGCTGGCCTGAGCTGGCAAAATAAGAAATCCATTAAAATTTCAACAAAATAACTTCAGTTTTTCTACAATAATGAAATATTTAACAATGTAACAACAAATATTTCAGAACAATGAAACTGTTTTATAGACAAAGAAAGTTCTTTTGCCAACCTGCACACCCCCAGGGCAAGGTGAAGTTCTGTCAAATGTGAGCCATTCTCCCAGAGCAAGGATTTGATTGCACCAGACCCTGGGCCTTTGAATTTGGGTTTCAGACATTAAAATATTTCCCCCTGTTTTACTTGGTGTTCTTTTTAGCACAAGAAGGCACCAGAGCGAGGTGAGACTGGTGCATCACATGGATGAAGAGAACAGCACAGCAGGGAAGGGAAGGGAGCAGTAAGTTTTGGTTTGATGATAGTTCCACATAATAGTTCCACTTCAAATGTTTGCCAAGGCACCAGGTTTTATGGCAAGGCACCATATCTTGCTCAGAACTGCTAGCACATGCACTTTCACCATTATCAGCTACAGCTGACACTAACTAAATCTTAGCTCACATCCCTGCAAATCTAGGTGTCAGCCAGAAGCCATATCACTGGGCATCATCACATCATCCTCTCATAAAAGTCAGACACAAGAAGATGTAACCTGTGGAAACTGATTTGTTTTCTGTGATTTAGAAGTCACTAAAAGGCTTCCAAAATCCCAGCCCTCAAGTCCTTGTTTATAGCATGATCTGACTAT
>WBNO01000106.1:2752-34670 GCA_013400575.1 Peucedramus taeniatus
TTATAAGATAATTTTTATAAGTAGGATTTCATCTTTTTTATACTTTAACAAAGCTCTTTTGCTTTCAAAAACTTTAGGATGCATGAGTGACTCTTAACAGATATAATCTCAAATTATATAATTAAAGAAAAATATTTCTATTCATGGTAGAAAAACATAAGGCTTCTTGTTTTCTCTCTAAGCATGAATTTCAGAATGCGTATTTTTAAAAACATAATCATACTTTCTAGTAGTGCAGTCTTATATCTGTAAAGGGATGAGGAATAAAAGAAAAAGATGAAAGTTTGAAAAGATCAGCATATTGCCAGGTGAAGGCAAGCTGATTGTGCTGTATTGTTAAGCTGAGATAAAAGTCATATGACCATATATTTCTTTGGGTGGGTTTTTTTTCCAGTCAAATTCATGCTTTTCACTCCGGTTTCTGCTACCTAAGCAATACATTTCAGTGCACTGGCTATTTTTATGGTTTTGTGGGCTGAAAGTTAGGCTGATGATAAAGAGCTCAGAGGTTCACTTCTTTGCTCTGAGTTCTCAGTGATCCCAGAAAATTTGCTAGCCCCTAGCCCATATGCAGTATTTCTTGCTTTCTCTGATCTACAGGAATAAGGAATATACAGAAAATAAAGACCATACTCCTTATTTACTCATTGGTTAATGCAAAAACTATAGGGGTTGATGCAGTATCAAGAGCAATTTTGCTGAGCAGTGTATGCATAAAGAATTCACATATGAAATGTGAATTCGTAGATTTAAAAATTCTTAAATCTAAACTGATGCTGCTTTTTTTGTGGCACTTGGGTTAAAATTATATTTTGTTTTGTTAGTGGCTTCTTTAAATTTTTCTTAGTTTTATTTTCTATAGCTGATAATATGCTTGCCTGTTTTTCTAAGGAACACTCCCTCTTTTTAACTTAATGACAAATTAAATGTATTCCCTGTATAATCCAGTTACTTAAAGCTCACTCCGAGGAACTCAGCCAATGGAGGGAGCTTAAACTCACTCGCATATGAAACCTCAAGAAGCTGACTGTGTGCCATACAAAGTGCTGACCACTAGATAATGCAAGTGGTGCCAAAAAGACCTTTCTCTTTCAAATAAGAGACTGTACCTATTAGAAAGTAGTGCCTACATTTTGCAAAGAAGTGCTTGCTATGACTTCCTGTGTCATAGCACATAAGATTTTAGTGATGTCTTCGGGGAGAGAGACAAATAGAAGGTGAAGGTACTTCTTAAAAGCTATTTTCTACTCAGAGGCTGTATTCAGCTAATTGATTCAGCTTCTGTGTTAGAAATTTAGCACCACTAAAGGGTTTTGACTTCGTTACTGGCTGAGTCCATTTAAATGCTCTTCTGATGGGCCCAGCTAGAAAGCCTGGACTTCTGCTTATGCTCACAAAAGAAAAGAATGTTTTTCAAAAGTTTGTTTTCAGGATGCTGCTGCATACTCCACCCAAAATAGCAACTCCAGAAACAGCAGCCTAACCTTGGGACTAAGCCATTCAGTCCCATGAGGTCTCAGGAAACCATTACTTTCTCTGTATAAATACAAGTAACTATAAAAAATGCAGTGTCATCTGACCAGTTTCTCACTGAAGATGACACTTTAGTTACAACACTTTACCAAATGCCACTTCCATCTTTGTCTCTGGTTGTCTCTAGGATGTTCTGCTTCAGCTGCCTTTGGTAAAGAATATTCTTCTTACTTTCACTTCTTTCAGTTGTGAACTGACTGGATTTTACTACAAATACATAGCATCTGCTAGGTTTGTAAACAAATCTCATCCTGGACAGACAACAAAATAGAGCTACAAAGGAGGATGCTAAGCCTGCAGGTGAGGGACCAGCATGCCACACAGGTTGGAAGGTGTGACTGAAATGCAAAAAATGAACTACAGCCCTCCTTCAGACCTTGCTGGGCTTTCAAATGTCCCTTTCAGACTAATAGTGGAAGTTAGAGATTCAAGAGAAGAATTAGCCCCTTCTTTTTCTAAATAAATATGTTCTGAAAGTGAGAAGCATCAAACTCCATTTCTGAGGCACCTACCTGTTTAAACAGCTTGCATGTCAATGTGTAGCGAACATGAAACCACCTAAACCAAAATTTTGCTTTAATACTATAGATATTTCAATCTATGCTGATCAGTTTCTATTAAACATGTGCTTCTTAACTTACAGCTATAATATATTTACAGTAAATTTAACATGGTCTTTACACCATCTCTGTAAAAGTTACTATAAAAAAAAACCCCTAAAAATGGATCATTCAGTGTCTCTAATGCACTCTTTACTATAAGATTTTAAATGTTTATAAATTTAAATTAAAATATCTTAATTCAATTTGATTAGAATTGAATTAAAATTTAATTTTTAAAATACAGAACACTTTTGGCAGCTTTTATGATTTTAAATGCTTTTCATTGTTAATGGAGATGTTTAGTACTCCTTCAGCAGAAAGACCCATCTTTTCCAATGGATGCACAAAGGGTAAATAATGGTATTTCATTACCAGGTTAGTTAAAAAAATATTAAAAGAGGCATATTTGATTACAGAACATATCTTTGCTGCTACTGAAATTATGACTTTAACAGGGTGTACTTTTTAAAAGAATTTAACTAGTTTGAGTGGCATAGTGATGAAAGACTGTGGCTCTGGAATCACCATGGCTGAGCAACCCTGAAACCCATCTTGGCTGAGAATGTGGTTAGCTAGTTTATGTTAAGGTCAGTGCGTGATGTCATCTCTGCTACTGTTTGCCCAAAGCACACATGTTAAATAACCATGGGAAAACACCTGGGTGTTCTCCTTATACTTCCAGAGTTTTGATGTAACTTAACCTTGTGCTTGAGAAGTCCATTCAAACATGAGATGACATGAACATCCTCTTTTGGAAAACTTATTTTAAACTTAAAATTATGGATGTAACTTTTCCCACTTAAGTTAGTTCTTTCCTCTGTGCAGTGTTCACACTTGCTATGACAAACTTTTTTTTCCAGCTCTGCTGGAATCAGTCATCCACATATTTATTTTTATACGTTTACTGCTATGGACTCCATGCTCCTTTCAGTATCTCCTCTGAAACAATATCCATTCCAATGGGTAAGAGAAGAACTGAGTCCATAGACAGAAGAATATTGGAGTTCAGCCTAAGAAGCTTCAGTGGATTTGTCTTTCAATCAATTTGTGCTGATATGTAAGGGCTTTGTGAAAGAATAATTCTTCAGTGTTACCATAATAGTACTTAAGAAGGTGGAATAATCCCAACAGTGTGAAGCAGTGTCAACTCAAATTTTATCAGAATATTTTAGCTGACAGAGTTATTTTCTTGCAGACTTTTTCCTGTGAATAATTTTGAAATGCCTGTTTCTATTCCAAATAAAATCAGGCTTTAATATAAATGTGATAAAATGTAAACAGTATCACGAAGAAGAAAACATGTGAGTCCCTAGACAAGTCTGGAAAGCACTAAGGAACAAAAGTTTCTGTTGTCATCTCGTACCACAACATGTTCTTACTAAAGGATAAAGTCCTTATCAAATAGAGACATTATTCACGGAGTTGCTATGTGTGACAGAACAGTTTCCATCTACCCAATGCTCAAGATAAAAACCATAAATTCAGATACAGATTTCCAGACTCTCTTCCACGCATTTTTCTGAGTTAAAAATGTGCCTCAGAGTAATGGAGCCTTGCTCTTTGAGATCATACTGGAATTGACTGGATGCTGTGAAAGACTGCATCATGCTAAAGCATATATGGTGTCATACCAGCAGATATTTCTTTTGTGCAATTTGCTGACTTATTGGTAATTATGGGTTGAAGTACAGTTGTTTTCTTTTGAGACTGAGATAGATATACAGGAGTGTGATTTAGCATTGCAAGCTGAAGGGTTTAATGGAATGTAATGAAAATCAGGGAACGAAAAGAGAGGACTGAAGGCACAGTCTTTACTTCAGAGTTTTTTGTGGCTTTCTAAAAGTAAAGTTACTTAATTTAATTAATTGCATTTCATTTTTAATTTCAATTTTATTCTGATTTAATTTACTTTCTTATTTCACAGATGGAAATGCTGTGATGAGAAATAAAAAGAATGTAAGAAAATATGTGGTGTCTGCAGGATTTTTAGTTTCTTCTACTTTACCCTCTATACAGTATTTCAAGAGTAGCAAGTATTCCCATTCTCTTGACAGTCCAGGCTTCTCCTGCAAAGACTAATGAGATATTTGCCAAGATAATGTGCCATGCTTGATGTCAAGTGAGCCAGTCAGAACAAAACACTTCATCAGTAGTAAGTTATTTATAGTATTCATATATATGTCATTTCTGTTTGCTTTGCTTTCTGTCCTGCTGGAAATCTAATTCAGTTGTAACTACCATAATCGTTAGCAGTGTGTGATGTAACCTTTCTTTCTCATTCATTTTGTATCCTTAACATGTAGGGATGGCTTGGGCATGGCTACCCATTCTTTCAGATACAGTTTGGCTTCAGAGAAGAACAGGAGGAACAGTGACCATGATCTGGTAGAAATGTCCAATTCTTCCTTTAAAACTGTGCTGTCAATAATGAGGTGTACAGGCTGAGCAGTTATTGGAGAGGAAGGACAGCAAAGGTGTTTAGATTGAATTATTCCTTATTGCACTGCTTCTGTGTATTGATGGTGTTCCAGACTTCTCTCAGGGACTGGCTCAGCTCTTCCCTCCTCATTACTTATGCTGCAATTTCTTCCTCCGGTTAACCCCTGCTTTTGTGTTTCATGCTACGTCTTTTTCCTTTCATTTTTCTTTTCCTTCATTTTCACATAGAGTCTCTGAACACCATCTAGCAGAAAAGAGGCAAAGGTGAAGTGGAAGAAAGAGCAGCTCAGAGGGCTGCTTAGTGACATGGAAATGCACATGGTATTTTTGCATTTCCCTTTCGTTCTGTATATAACAGCTATTCATCAGTAGATACTATGCTGAAAGTCATTTTGGTATAAAGGCAAAATTAAAATTATACTTCATACTGTCATTTTACATTCTTCTTTTGTATTATTTTAATTAAATCCAAAGATTGTCAAGCATTTCATGTTTAATTATTTACTTAAATATCATGTTGCTTTACTTAATTCATCTCTCATGTAAGTAGACATATTTAATGCAATGATTATGAAAAGCCTAAATGTGATATTTGTGAACATACAGTTAGAATTAGCTTGAGTGCAAGTGTAATTAAGGTTGCATCATGTGCTAACTTAATTTTTATGCAAATACTTTTTCATGAACAGCATTAAAAATATGGGCATTACATATTCTCCTGAGAGCTGGGTTTCTCTATACCACACATATTTTAATAAAGTATTCCTGTCCTGAGAAAGTATAATAGGCAAAGTTTATACTGAAGAGTGTGCATTCCAGTTCCAAATGAAGAGTGGAAACTCCTATATTTCCACATTTGTTTTCTATATGATTAATCATGCATGAACATAAAACCCTTAAATGGAAATGAGTCCATTTACTCATCTCACTGTGACTTTTAATAAAGATACGTCCTGTGTTTCCGATAGGAATTTAGCAAGAGCAGCATAAATGTGTGAAATTTAGTGAATACTGCCAAGTGTTGAGCTCAGACAAAAATACAGTGGTTATATAGCATAGCAGGAGTAGATGATGCATGGAAATGATGGTGTACTGCTGTAGGTAACACATACTGAGAATCCTGGGGTTCCACAAGTTGTAACTGGACCCACACTGCACTCCTAAAGAAGCGATTGAGCATTTGGCTACATTCAAAGGTAACTGTGAGATAATACATTAGGAACTCAGTAATTTAATAATTTTACTACTGTCTCAATTAAATAGGTTTTTACAGAAAAAAAAAAAGTTGCTATTCCTTTTTTCCTTTAAAGGAACACATGCCATTCCATGTACCTACACTAAGCTTTTTGGCCTATTCTTTACCTTGTTTTAGGAAAACAGGTTCAACCTTGTCCCTGAAGTTTCTGTAAGGATCTTTCCCATTGAAAAGAAAATTTGGAAGGTGCTCTTTCATGCTGGTTTTTCTAAAGTTTGAGTCATTTTTGTCTGTAGTTTTGTTCTCTCTTATACAGAACACAAAATTTAAAGAAAGGTCAAAGCCACAAATATGCCTTCATGCATACATTTTCACTAATCACTTAATCCTGAGGCACTAGATGTTTAATCAGAAGTGTATGTGTGTGTGTGTGTGGGGGTAGGGAATTAAACAGGAGTGCTGCAGAAGAGGCTTTCAGTAAAGCACCCACTTTCACTTTCTTCTTTTATCTGGCAACACTTTTTCTCAAGTTACAGAGTTGATGGTTGATGGTAGCAGATTTGAGGCCATACCAGATGTGACAAAGCTGATATATGGGAGTAGTTAATTAAATAAGATTTTCTTCTGAAACAGCTCATTATTATTTGAGTTCTGTTTCCAGTGTGAAATCTGAAGCATGGTGAGAGGTAGATGACTCTTCCAAGGAGGAATTTAGCAATAATTCGTTCAATTTGTCTGACCCATTGTGTCTCTCTGCGTATGTAATGACAGTATCACAAACAGAAGTTGTGAGGTGCACCTTCTTCTAAAAGCTTTTGTTGTCATGGAACATGTTTTGTCTTATGATATTTGTCAATATTTGATCCTTTTAGTGACTGCTTTAATGAGTCAGCACACTCTCAGCAATTGCAAAATCTTGGTTTGCTTTTAGTGGTTGCCTTATTACAATTATTAATTCAGTAAAAAGTAGGATAAACAGAATTTTTTACAAAATCTGTAATTTAGGTGATGAGAATGAACGAAGTGATATACTGTTGAGGATTTTTAACAGGTTTTATCTCAAGTAGAACCTGCCCTGGTGTTAGGGAGGGGATAGCACTTAGTGCTGTGTGGGTGTGGCCAGGCTGTTATTCTATACCAGGCACATCATTGCTGGGGAGCCTGGTTTCAGCAAGAAAACCGAGTGCCCCACCAAAAGTGCATAATTTTGCCTCCCCCTCTCCAGCAGGAAGGTCTTGACACCAGACCCTTCAACAACTGGCTCCCACTGCTGGTGTTCCCCCCCGCCCCATTTTCTCCAGAGCACAGCTACAAGGCATGTTGCTATAAGGAGAGCAGAAAAAATGCAGCTTCCCACTAGTGATGAACTGACAGCACTGGCACGGAGCCTGCCACTCGAAAAGGAGTGGAGGGTGGGGACCCCAGCCCAGGTAAGATGGGTGAGCCAAGTGGAAGAGAGCCCAGATGAGCCCAGAAAAAGCAAGCCAAAAGGAGTGCATGAGAATGTGGAAAAAGGGGCAGCCACCCATGGCATTGCCCTCCAGTGCAGCGCAGTAGTAAAAATAGTGGTGCAGGCACCTGCATGGAACTGAGCTCAACAGAACAGCAGTGTGACCAGGATGACATCCTGACTGGGATGACTTAGGTTTAAAGGAGCTTGTTTGGCGTTGTTTCAGGCTGGGGGGTGGGAAACACTAGCTGTGGGAGCCCCCCACCATCTTGCCCTAGTTCCCAATGTCCACATAGGTGGCACGTGGGGACAGTCACCATAAGGCCTTTGTGTGGGGAAACCACAGAGACATGACCTTCAGGGGGTGTGTGCCATCTTGGTTTTGTGTTCCCAGTGGTAAACACTTTTTAGTACATAAAGCACCTTCTCTTTGTGCATATTTTTTGCTACTAATAGGGCTGTTATTATGTGGATCTGATTCCACTGCTTTGTGCTTTCAGTAAATCATTATCTCAACCCGTAGTCTCTGCTTTTGTCCTTCCCTTGCTGGAAGGGGTGGGTGAAGGGGAGTGGCTTATTTGGAGTTTATTTTCTGGCTGGTATTGAAACCAGCATAATGGTAAAAATTGGCTCTCATTAAAGATCATTATTTTTTGAAAAAACTGGGAAAGAAAAGCCTACCCGTTATTATAGAAATATAATTACAGCCTTTATTTTTAAAAAACGGCAAGAGAATATGTGATGTCTTTCTCCATGGAGCATGAAGAAAAGCAGTTTGAGTTATGCAAACATATTTTTAAAGACAATATTTTTTTTTTTAAAGACAGCTTAATTGTTTTTAAATATAGAAATGAGCAAATGACATACTTTGCAGTAGGTCTGATCTTTTAGTTCTGCTTCTTTAACCTTATGCAAAAATGAAGTTGTGAGGATAGTATCTTAGAAAGAAGAAAGATCTTTGGAAAATAGTTTTGCAAGGAGTCAGATGATCTTCTCCCAAAGTGTTAGTGATATTTCCTAATGTCTGAAAATAATGTCTGTATTTTTTGCAAATATTAATATCTGTACACATTTCATCATTACTTACTGTAGTGGTTTGACCTTGGCTGAGTGCTAGGTGCCACATGATCTATCACTCCCTTTCTCAATAGAACAGGGGAGACAGATGCAAAGCAACTAGTAGGTTGAGATAAGGCAGTTTACTAAAGCAAAAAACAGGAAAAACCAAAAGTTTGTGCTCACATAAGCAGAAGGAAAAGTCAATCTCTACTTCCCATCAGCAGTGATGTTCAGACACTTCCTGGGAAGCAGGGCTTCAGCACACATAGCAGCTGTTCTGGAAGGAGAACACTGTAGAACAACGAAGGCCTGCCCATCCCTCCTCCCTCCCTTGCCTTTTCTATCTGAGTCGGTGTGATATGATTGTATGGAATATCCCTTTGGCTAATTTGGGTCAGCTGCCCTGGCCTCCCTCCCAGCCCCTTTGATGTAGGGGAATGTCAGAGGGACAGCCCTGCTCAGCAGTGGCCAAAGCACAGGTGTGTTATCAACACCCTGCCAGCAACCACTGCAAAGCACAGCACTGTGAGGGCTGTGAACTTTACCTCAGTCAGACCAAATACACTTACAAAACGTGCTCAACAGTAAGTTAGACATAGCAGCACCATACAGGAGTGATACAACAGTGGTGCAATCTTATCAATTAAGTCTAATTTATGATAATTTAGCAACATTGTTGCTGGCATTAAAAATACTGTTTATTGGTATAATAGACATACTTGGAAGAAATTATTAGGCTTTTTAAACCTTTTGTGAATATCAGGGAAAACACTAGTATACATAAAAGACTATATATACATAAATGAGTATAACTGTAAACAGAACTTAATTTACTCATTCCTCTTCAGTGACATGCTAGCAGTATCATAGTTCATTATAGGAAGAACAGAATTCTTACTCCATTTCCTCTTTTTCAGAGAGATTTAAAAATCTTATTGCAACTGATGTTTTATGGCATTTGGCAAAGCTTTTTTTTCCTCTCATGTTAAATGTGTAGCAAAAGTCAATATTTTTCAAGTCTCCCTTTTCAGAGTTTTTGTGCGCCAAAAATATGCTGACTTAGCATTTGTTTTGCATACAATTATTTGTATTAGCAGATACTAATGCCACAACTTAATGAGTAATGTTCTCTGCAATGGGACCAAATCTAGGTTCATTGACTTTGGAAAGATTCCCACTGACTGAACATAAGCCATGTTCAAGCTGCTGCTGGTTGTACTTTCAAGATATGACAAAATCTTACACCACTGACAAAATCTGTCAAACCACCATCTTGTAAGAGACATCCAGGCAGCTAGAATTTAAGTTGTCTGTGTGCTTTTATTGAAATACAGATTATGTTGCAGAGCCTCTATCTTGCTGTGATTTCAGGAGTCCTTATTACTTTTCCAACAAGATACTCCAAGGTCTTTGAAAGCACTGATGTGATCTGTCTTTCAAACAATGAGCAGAAAAGAAGCTTCAGTCATTAATTTGCAATTAGTTTTGGCCACAAGTTGTGTAGGTGATCTCAGATGATCTCAGTTCCAGAGGAGGCATCAAGGATGTTTGTGCTGACTTTTACCTAAGTTGATTATAAAGCAGCAGCTCTCAGAGCTGGAATAGGGCATATCTCCATCTTCTGAAGAGCTCACAGGCTGAGGTACACAGATCTGTAAAAGCTGGCTATCATCTAAGACAAAAGCAAAAGCATTTTAACTGGATTTTTGTTGAGCATTTTATTGTGGGGTTTTGGGTTTTTTTTTGTTTTGTTTTGTTTTGTTTTTTTTTTTTTGTTTGTTTTTTTTGTGGGGTTTTTTTGTTGTTGTTGTTTCTGTTTTTGTTTTTTTGTTTGTTTTGTTAGGTTGTTTGGGTTTCTTTTCTGTCTAGCTGTTTACTCTGGGGATGTTTAGAGAAGAGCCTATTGAGATAGATACTCTGGCATTTCACTACTGGACCTGGCTAAATTCTGGAATTGGGGATCCTAAAAAAATGAAAATGAATAGGAGATAAAAGTTAACCACACTTTTTCAGATCTTAGATATGATCAGTTTTGAATCTGAGTCATAGAGTAAGGAGATACTCCTGAGGCTGCCTATCCTTTAATACACTTGAACCAAGATTTATAGAGCTGTACCTTGTAACAGTGCAACAATATTTTAATATTTTTATTCTCTTTTTTGCCTTTCTTTCACTCATTCTCTAATAGAATACTAGCTCATCATCTGTAGGTCTCTTCTGTACTATAAAAACCAAGTCTAGAATTTTCACTCCACTGTATAAATTATGGCTACATAGATGTGACTCTAGCTGACTTCAGTGACATTGCTTCAATTTGAAACTTGTGTGAGGAAGAACAGTCAGATCTTTTTTTGTGTGCTAAAGAGAAATCTTCGCTTCCTTTTACACAGCAAAAAGTTCACACTGTGTATTTTTTTTTATTCCCAAAGTCCTTCTCATAATCAGACTTCTATAAGATATTTTCTTAGCCACAGGTTTGTTTCATTCAGGGGGAAAAAATAATGAATTAGAACTGTACAGAAAACAGAATTAAGTAGAACTGAACTAGTCTTTCAATGAGGACTTTGCTATATGATGCTGCTGTCATGATTTCAATTTATTAGTCCCACTTGAATTTGTAGCTGAGATGTGACTTTATATGACTTTATATTTTCTGACATGAGCTTTTCAGATTTTATGGTTTGGTTTATCTCTCATCATGTTTTTGGAACTTAACTGTTCAGGGGGACAGACTATCATTGTTTAACTCAGAGAGTCTAAGTAACTGAGTTAGCTCAAATACAGAGGTTATGACTTGTAAGAAGTATTAGGTGACAAGGGTATACACATTTTCACTAAATATGAATGCTTGAGGAACAGTAGGTAATTGAGGAACTGCAGTTAAGAAATACAACTTAAAATCCACAAATAAAATTTTTCTGATATATACAGATGTTATTTTTAGGCTTCCTCTACCATGACAAATAGATATAAGTTGAAGAAAATATACTGAAGTATACTAGGGGGTGGTGATTAATTAATAATTGTCTCAGAATTGCTTGTTATCAAATTATTCACTCTTGAAATGAAAACATACTGCAAGCAAATATTTTTTTCTATTTCTGTTTCCTCATTGATGCAAAACAGTCACAGCTTAGCCCTACTCCAAATGTAGATAAAATAGGTATTCCAGGAAGAGATGTAATAGTTTTAATTCACTCAGAGTAATAAAGAAATTGAAGTAAAACGTAAATTTCAATACTATATTGCTATATTGCTATATGATATAATTAAAATGCATTCAGCTCTAAATCAACTGTATCTAGTACCTCATAAGCAAATACTGCTTTAATTTCATAAGGTAGTTTTATACAAATATATATTGCTACTAGCAGTTGGTGAATATGTCTAGCTCATAATTAAACAAGAAATTCCGTTTTTTAGGAAAATTATAATTATGAAGCTTATCATAAATTTCTTATAGTCATGAAGCATCAGTGCTGCTCAAATTGAAATGAATATTTGCATGAAAGAACCTCAAGTCCTCTTCCTCAAAGCTAGCACTGTGAGGATGCCATATGCCTACACTCTCTGTTCTTCCTTGAGCAAACAACTAATCATAAAGATTTATTAAGTCTTTTAGTCTTACAATACAGGGAATGAAAATATTTAGAAGCTTCAGCTAGAATGATCTATTAGCTTGTGAAACTTCTTAAGAACAAAAGATGGAAATGAATTAATTATGCTAAGTGATTTTTTTTCTAATTTTGCTCTAAAAGATTTGAATCTGATCACCAGCAAATACCTTATTAATTTTAAATTATTTTTCTTAGGCATTTATCTCTTAACATGCAATATCTAATAGCTCTTTTATAGAAGAGTGTACAGATTTGCTATATATTGTGAGTTTACTCATATTTGTAAAAGATAGATACTTGTGATATATGACTCTGAAAGAAGGTATCACAGTGTTTGAGAGCAGAGGGAAAGTATTAATTTTTTAAATTTTAGATAAATTAATTTGTTTTATACATGATATCTTTTTCATTTCCATCCAAAATTATATAATAGTTCCTTCCTATTTATTGATATTTTTAGTTTACCTCTTCAACTTTGTTCTTTTCACATTTTGCCTCTGGTTTTTTTTTAGTTTTTTCTTTCAGCCAAGGAAGAAGATCAATACTTCTGTACAATTTAATTATTAAATAGCACTCAGAAAAGGCAGTTATCTTTTCCTTATGTTCTGAGGTACAGAGCACCATGGCCTTAAGTACTTCAAGGAAGCACAGGGACATTATTGAAGCTTAGGGTCTGTGGGGTCATGCTTGCTTTACAAAATGGGAAGGGAAAGACTAGGGAAGGAACAGGAAGAAAAAAGAAGAGACAGGTCAGTAGCTGGGCTTAGGAGGAGGTCTTACAGCAGAGCCCACCCAGCATTTTCCAGTATGGTGGGAATCTTGGGTGGCACCAGTCAGGTCATTACCCCAAGATCTGAGGGAGTCTTGCAATAAGAGTTGGTGTTTCCTTGGAAAAGGACACTGTGCGCTCACCATCCTGAGGAGAATGCACTTTGTACAAACTTTTAATTTCAGTGCTATTCATTAATTTCAGAATTATGCAGTTGTCCTTGCTTCTTTGTAGAAGTTCATTAGGTAGAAGCCAAGCTTCAAAACCCACCAGTTACATAAGGAAACAGAACAGATTTAAAAAGAAATGCCGTTTTGCAAATGAAAATCGTGCCAAGACGTTTAGCCTTATGTTCCCGTTTTATAACATGCATCTTTATAAAACTTAATCTAAATTACTCTTTTAGCAAATGGACACAGCAGCCTAATTCTGACCTAACAATGAACTGAAACCATAAAAATGGAACTGATCTCTTCTAATTGGCATCAGTTTTGGTATAAATCCAGAATATTTAAAAAAAACGATATTTCAGGCAATTATTTAGTCTGACTAAGCATTAGTAATAAAGTTCTTTTGTCTTTTATAGAAGGAGAAACTGTTTATTATGGTAAGATTTCTCCGACAATCTCCACTTGGGCTGCTTTAAGTGTATCAAAGAAACTATTACATAAAACATCTCTTTTTCACAACCTTAATACCACATAAAAGCAAAGAACAAAGCAGTAGTTACAAAAAAAAAAAAAAAAAANAAAAAAAAAAAAAAAAAAAGGAAATTTTATGCTGTTTCACCAGCCATTTTCCTCCTTTCACAATGGAGTGAAGGGGTTTTGATAAGAAATATAGCCTGGTGCATAAGAACAGGATGTTAGTCATTCCAGTTGAAATTAAGCCCTCTGACAGATTTCTAATGTATGGGGGAAAAAAAAAAAAAAAAAAAAAAAGGTGTTCTCATTATTTACAAACATGATGGTTACATTTAGCTTGGAAAAGGATGTGAAACCAGCAGCAAAAAAAATTTAACCTGAAAGTAAAGCATATCACATGGGAGAAAATAAAATTGAATATTTGTTTCTGCTAGTTTTTATTATAGCTGAAGTACTTTGTTAATACAATGTGCTTATTTTTCCACCAGTAATTTATTCATTCTTTATCACTTTCAGGACTTTTTTTGGTTTTATAGCAGCAAGAAATTCAGTCTTCCTAACTGAGTAAGCATTGCAAGGGTAAAAAGGGACATTTATTTGTAGATCAAGATAGTGATGTTTTCTCTATAGCGAAGTAGGGCTGTGTTTTGCTACTACACAATCTTAGCTAGAGCTCTTTGCCTTTTTTCAGGTTTACAGTGGATGACATTTAATGACGCATTGTCAGGTTACATCACATTATTGTCAAAATTAGAGCTTTTATGCTCCCTGCCCCAGGAGGAATATCTCCATGGCATTTCAGAAGTGTACGACAGAATGAGCAACAATGGGCAGAAAAGAACAGGGCAGGTTCTCAGTCACATTAAAAGAAGGAAATGCTCAGGAGCTGAGGCCGTACTACAGAGACAAAGTATAATGGCATTATATGTCAAAGTGTCCTGTCTATTTCTGCTACCACAAGCTTGGAGTTCATAAGCCTTAAGGTCACTTGAGTTCATTAAGTATTCCTGCATAAGAGCATCCAGATAACTTCCACAATAGATTCAGAATAATTTTTCTGTTTCTTGTCTCATATATTGCATAAATATTCTGTTGAGGAACAGGGTTCACTTCAGCCACAAATTAATAGTCATATCACAATCTTAAATTCGGATATTTAATAACACAGTACTGTTATACAGAAAGGCCTTCTTAAAGGTAATGAAGGGTTTTCCTTGAGAAATTATCCCTTTCATTTGCTTTGGAATGGCAGAATTATTTTAAAACTAAAAAGATTTTGTGCATAAAACTTCTTCAGTTTGAAGTATTTCTTCGGTTTGAAGTATTTCTTCAGTTTGAAGTCAGAACTGAAAGCAGGTTTTTTGATTGGCATGACCATAAGCTTTTCTGATTTCCCTCCCATTCTGGATTAGATGAATAATAAATTTACAGTCTTCTCCTTTTTCTTTTAGAAAGGCTGTTAATTGTAAAAAAAGCAGGTCAAAGTCCTGGATTTGATACTGTGCTCTTTTATCTTTTTATCTTTTTTCTTTTTTCTTGCTCCTGAAAACTTATGTCTTCTATAAAAGCCAAAAAAAANAAAAAAAAAAAAAAGAGTAAAAGATAGTAAAATTATAAGGGCAACTTTATTTAGAAATGATAGGATTTCATCTATCAAATCATTCTTTCCCTCCTGCTCACTGCGAGGGGATTGTACTAGATGTCTGGTAAAATAGGCATGGAGTAGGGAAGGGATACAATCCAGAGGGACACTGGGACACTGATAGGCTTGTGAGTCAGGTCTCTGAGAAGATTCATTCATGAAGCTCAAGAAAGCCAAGTGCAAGGTCCTGCACCATGGTCAGGACAATTGCAAACATGATACAGGCTGGGCAAAGCAGCCCTGATGAGAAGGACATGACCCAGCCATGGGCACTCCCAGCCCAGAAAGCCAAACGTGTCCTGGGCTGCATCCAAAGCAGTGTGGGCAGCAGGGGAGGGAGGGGATTCTGCCCCTCTGCACTGCCCTCATTATCTGGAATACTTTGTTTAGCTCTGGGTTCCTCAGAATGAAAAGGACATGGACCTGTTCAAGTGAGTCCAGAGGAGGGCCACAAGGATGATCTAAGGGCTAGAGCACTTCTCCTGTGAAGAAAAGATGCAAGATCTGGGGTTGTTCAGCCAGAGGAAAGAGGGGTTCAGGAAGACCTTATAGGAATCTTCCAGTACCTGAAGGGGGCCTACAAGGAAGCCAAAGAGGGAAGGCCCTGGAAGTGTTCAGGGGCCAGGTCAGATGGGGCTTTGAGCAGCCCAATCGATTGACAGGGTGCTTTAAAGCAGGTGACCTTTAAAGGTCCCTCCTAACTCAAACTAATTTATTATCCTATATAGTTCTAATATATTGCGACCTTGCATTCACCTCTTTATTATTTCTTTGGTTTACTTAAATGGAGATTTACAGTGCTTTTCTCACACTTTGGTATGCTAACTGTTTCCTGTGTGGAATGAAAATACCTCTCTGCATTTCAGTATACAATTTCATTTAAAAAATTAAATATTTAAAATTAGTGTGTGTTTGCTTTTTGGCAGGACAAAAAGCTTCCTACTTCAATTTGGCAGAAAAATCTCTGATTAGGGTATTTGGCTACACACATTTCTTCTCTTCTTTAGCCCATTCCTGCTCTAGAGTTAACTGGTTTGTACAACTCATTTGTGGAATGCATTGTGCATATGTCAAAGCTCATCATGTTGTTCATTCAGTTGCTATGTTCCCCTCAACTTCGCTGCCCCAGTAAAATCAGTGTTGTCTTTCTGGAGTCATGTCTCCAGTAAAAATTTTTTTTTTGTGAATGTAGACAACTCTGTGTTAAAGTGAACATTGATGTATAATTTCATGATTATTAATAGGGATCCTAAGATGAACTCTAAATATTTAGATTCTTCTGTGTAATAGAAAATAATATTTATTTTGCCTGATGGTTGGGGTTTTTGAGTCAGTATTTTATGACAACTATCATTTCCAAAGAGTAGTTTAAGAATCCCTGGTCTCCTCAAATTCCTTCTTGGCTTTCAGGATTTTGGGTCCTGGGGCTACACTGGGCTCTCTGGAAGTCCTGAGTGACCTAGATCCTCCTTGAAGAACCAGAAGACTTAAAGTTCCTGGGACAGAGCTTCCTTATCCTTACTAGGGTATATTTATGGACTGGATTCTATGAAACACACACACACTCATACACAAAGAAAATCTTCTGATAAATTGGACCAAAATTGCAAAGTACTGAAATAAGTCCCTTGCAAACTAGAAACACCAGATTTCATCTAAGTCTGTCTTGGAAGACTAATGCATGGATGCTAGATGAAATTAAATTTCTTTTTTTCTAGTGAGATGTTACAAATTGCAGTTAGGGAAAAATAATGTTCTTTTTAACAATGTTTAATATTGACCCTGTAAAACATTCTAACCCAATCATTCTAACAAAATGTGAAATGTATATGCCAGCAGCATGGACTAATTGTGCTAAAGTAACCCATGCAAACAATTTTGTAATTTAACTGAGGGCAGTGATAGTAATTTAACTGAGGGCAGGTTTAAAATTATGGAGTATTAGGGCAAGATCCCTCTTTCAGAGTAAGTATGGGAACACCAGCATTATTTGAAAAGAAAGAAAAAACTGCATGGAACCTAATGTTGAAATCTTTTTCTAGCTCTTTTTTAGTCATTGGGCTGGGCTCCAAGTGCAACTCAAGCAAGTAAAAAAATTATTATAAGCTTTGTAAATTTTGTTATCATCTATATAGTATGTCTTGCTCCAAATTCTGTGCTGAAAATATACCATTCATCAGTCAGTATGTTAAAAACGCAACATGTACAGGATGTGAGATCACTCTCCTTATGAAATCTCCACATGATCATGTAAAAATAATGCACACTTTGAGGCAATTGGAATGTTTCAAGATATAGAGAATCAGAGTAACTCTTTATACATTTTAATGAAGTGCGAGACAGCAGCATTTAAAAGAGAGGTTTTAATCCAAAACTCAAAGAAGCACTTCCATGATTTATGGCCTAAATCCAGTTTGCCAAGCCAAGTAACTTAGTAGAGTGCTTTTTCTACATAAACTGAAAGAAGTACTTCTTGGTCAAACATAGCTGGATGTATCAACCAGCTGACTGGTTAATGCTGGTCTGACTTGTCCCAGAGGGGGAACTCTCACTGCCCTGCAGACATCTTTGACAGCATTTTATTTCCTGGCTCCTTGATGCACTAAGCTATTGGGACACACTCAAAGCACACAGTTTAGCTACTGTGTTAGAAGTTATCAGGGTACCTGGATTTTAATTACATGCTCCACTGCATGACAGAGTCTCTACCCATAAAGCATACATATTCAAAAATAACAGTCAGCCTAGTAATAGTCAGCCTAGATTTATAAAGGGCATCGTGTGTATGACCAATCTTACTGCTGACACTTGGTGTGTTAGCTGACAGGTGGAGAGCAGCAGCTGTTTTTTACCTTCACTGTAGCTTTTCAGAAGGGTCCCACTCATGCTCACACAGACTGAATGAAAGGACTTCTGGGGAGTTAAAAAATGGCAGGTTCATTTTGCTCAAAGGCTAGTGCTGACAACTGGAAGGTTGGTTACAAATGCTGACAGGCATTTGACAGGGGCTGATCCCGAAGCAAACACCATTCAATGTCTTTAGCAACTCACATGACGGGATGTAGTTTTTTGGCAAGTTTGCAAATGAGACTCACTTGTGTGGAGCAGCTGATAAACTAGAGAGCAGTGCTGTTTAAAGGGGCCAACTAAGGTCAAAGGGAACTCAAGACTATTGCAAAATTGCAAAATACAACACTTGCAGTCATGTCCATGTGATGGACAAATTCAATACACCCAGATGACAGCTGGAAAGGGACTTTGAAGAAAAAGTTTTGAGGGTCCTAGTGGACAAACAATTGGAAGATGGGTCAGCACTCTGTCCTTGCAGTAATGAAGGCCAACTACAAACTCGGTTGCACTGGCTAAGTGTAGGAATCAGGTTTTAGGAAGTGGCTGTTTGCTTCTATTCAGTATTCATGAACTTCAACTGGGTCATTATACCGAGTTTCATGCCTCCCAGTTCAAACAAGATATTGACAAATTTTAAGATGCCCACCAGGATAGCTGGGGAACTGGAGCATATTTAGTAGGAGAGACTGAGAGTACTGGGTTTGCAGAACATGTATAGTGAGAGCCAGGCACGCCAGGAGACAGAAGTATGCAGCAACAGGATGAAGGGTAGCAGGCTGAAGTTAAGCAAGGGAAAAGAAAAAATTTCCACTGTGGCACTTCTAACCTAAGAGATGTGGAGATTTGACTCAGAAAAGGTTTTGATTAACATGAAACACCACTGATATTTTGCTTTTAGTAGGAGATGGGACAGGGTGACTACCAGAAGTGCCTTCCAATCAGTGCTTTCTGTGATTATGCACTGCAGCACCCTCTAACCACACTCCTGATGCTTCAGCCAGTGGCTGTCTGGATAAACCAAAATTTTGATCATATCAGCATTTCCCTATCTTCATTTGCCATATGCATCTCACAGACTTCCATAGCTCATGTGCTACTACCACTTGTATGCTGCGACTGACTTCAGAATTGCAACTGCTTTTACCAGCCAAGATCTGGTTTTCACAAACAGATGAGACCATAAATTATGCAATTTCATCCTTTGTCAATCTCTATACACAAATGAAGCCATTACCTTCCCAGCATATAATCCTTCCACTTGGGCTACTCATTTCTGAGCAGATATTTGTACAACTATGTTGTACAGAACTTACAGGCTTAAAAGCAAAAAGCTCTGAAAATAGAATTCTTCATTTACCTGTAAATTGTACCTTGAATTCTGGTTGCAATAATTTGCTCTTCTCTCTCAGCCTTGACTACTTTTTCTCACCTTCTACCTTTGCTTGAGTGTCAATGCTTACAAAAGACTAGGTTGTACATGATTAGCACAGGCACCTTGAACAGGATTAACATGCTTTAAGGGTGAAGGCTAAATAAATCTGTAGATGTACCTCAGAAACAAAGCCCAAAGCATCTACCTCTGGGAGTCATCTTTTTTGGGAGACAAAACATTTGTGGTACTATAGTTCACCCAGAGCTGGACAGTGGCTGTAATTTTCTTTTATTTTTTCTTTACCCTTGTGAAATCAAGTACAATGTGCAAGCCACTAGCACAGTAGCTACATCATGTCAATAAAAGTCCTCCCTTTTTTACGGTTTCTCTGTGTCAGCTGGTCCTCTGCCCTTCATAACTGTTTGTGAGGAAGTGTAATGGGGCTTTTCTACTCTGATTACATTCAGGAGAAAGTCCTATGAGAGAGATGCTGTAGTACATAGTACCGTAGTACTGTAGTACATCTTTGGAACATATGCACTTCCAGTTTTTGCTAATAGATGCTTAATAAATTGTCTGTATGGGTATGTCAAGTGCTATTTTAGACTTTGTTTTCTTCCCTCCAAATCGAACAAAAAACTATTTTTTTCCCTACAGCTAAATTCTCTGACTTGTGTTCTAGTCATCCAAGATGGTACAGAGCATGAAAGAATAAACAGAAAGGTGAGGGAAAAAAATCACACACACACACACACACACACACACACACACACACACACACACACACACACTCGCTATTTTAAAACAGTTTTAATCTGAAAAGCCCTATGTTTCTAAGGTGGTGTTTGATCTTGTTAGACTGAATTTTCCTTCAGTTGATAGCTCTAGTACAAAATTTATGGCCTTGTGGTGGTTCAACACTTAAAGTCTGCTGGCAATATTCATTACACACCTCTAGATTCTATGTCAAAATCCTTATCTACATTTCTGTAGTTTTATGCCTGTCCCTGGACAGTCAACAACATGAACAAGCTGTTGTGTCACATATGCTAACATATTTTAATCTCAAAGACATTTAAGAGGAAAAAATGGATCTGAAAAATATTAAGGAAGTGATTTTCCTTACAAATGTGGCTGAATTATTTGTTTTCAAAAAAGAAACCTTATCATCTGTATTAAGCATATAGGAATATATTATTTTGAAATATGGGAAAAATCTAAACTAAGCTGATTATCATGTGATTTGTCACTTTGGGTTTTATGGTATTTTTTAAAAAAAAACAATCTGTAAAGTAAGGCAGTGTCACCAATTTCAAATGTAAGAGAAAATTATTTTCTGGCCTTGAAGTAGTGGTGAAGGCAAAGATTGTCAAATTAAAATCTTTAAAATTTATTTGTCGTAGCAACTTTTAAACATACTTATTGGTGCATGCAGTATAGGAGTATTAATTTCAAAAATGTTATGTAGTTTTTTTCTTCATTTTACTTAAAATCCTGCAGTCTGTAATCATCAGTAATCTGGGATTATATCTATGTTGGATTATCCAACAAGCTTTCTGGGTATGGAAATTAATTTTTGCTATTACATTCTTATTTCTCATTTTAAATGATGCTGTTAAGAAAACCACACAAATTAGTTAGCATCACTGTGAAAATGGAAATGAAACTTGTATTTTACTTATTGTTCATGTTTAAGGATTGAAAACTTTTAGTCTAAATCCTTAAGCATAGTAATACTGTGCATCTAAGTGAGCTTCCAGCGAATGCCTCGTTTTCAGATTTTATATAAAAATATATCTGATTTTGCTACATCAACTAAACCCTAGGATGTCCTTATTCATTCTAATAATCTGAATTACACAATAATTTATTTACTATGAAATGAACACTTGTAACTACTATATAAAAGAATATTTTCCTCTGCATTTCTTGACCTTGTTAATTTGCTTTTTATTTTAAAGTTGTCAGTTTAAGAAAAACATCATCAAGACTTAAACATAAAAGCAACAAAGTAGTATGATCCATTTTAAGAAAAAAAATGGAATTTTTCAGTGCCAGTCATTTTCTAACTGCTCAAGTAAAGTGATAAAAATTTAGGACAAATCACAATAAGAACTAAAGGTACTAATCTGGTCCCCTCTCATCAAAGAATTTATACATACTAACAACAAGTACTTCCAATATTTGTGTTCAATATTTGATTTTAATATTAGTGCTGAGATTTGTACATAAAATTTCCAGAGTAAAGTTATTCTGCAATAATCACACTTTCCAACAACTTGAGTGTGCAAGTCCATTGACTGTGTGTCAAGAACTATACCCATAGTGTTATTTGAAGAGCAGAGAAGCTGAGTAAGGGTCTAGAGAGCAGCTGCAGGAGCTGGGGATGTTTATCCTGGAGAAAAGAAGGCTGGGAAGGGACCTTACTGCTCTCTTCAACCACTTGAAAGGAGGGCATTGTCAGGTGGAGGTCAGTCTCTTCTCCCAGGCAGTGAGTGATAGGATGAGAAGAAATGGCCTCAAGATGCACCAGAAGAGGTTTATATTAGATATTGGAAAAAGATTCCTCGCTGCAATGGTGGTCCAGCACTGGAAGAAGCTTCCCAGGGAAGTGGTGGAAGCGCCTTCCCTAGGACTGTTTTAGAAGTGTGTAGGCTGGGGCACTTTAGGATGTGGTGTGATCACAATGAATGTAGTCAGGTCTTCATGTGTACGTCCTACACACACCTTCTGCCAGGGTGGGAGGGAGCTCTGATGATTTGGATTGACATTGGTAAATATCAGCCTGCACAAGGGTGTAAAATGTTGCTGGATATTGGGCAAACTGGACCAATTGTGTCCAGATGTTGCAGGCATCTTCTGTGTGGATCCTCCCCCTGTCAGAGCAAGCCCAGGCTGCCTTTTAGGAGCAGCAGACACCACTCTTTTGTCTTGATATCAGCAATAATTGTATTATCTCCCATTACTTCAACCAGCTGCAAGAACCCCTCAGCTCTTCACCTTTGGCTGTGTTGGCAAGATCAGCTGTATCCCATCAAGGATATCTGGACAACAACTGGCTCATGAACTTGCTGGTTTTCTTCAATTTGGAAGCACATTTTTCCTTCATGAGGAGAAACTTTTAAGTGACACCCGGCGCCCATTGTGCAATGCCTTGACATCCTATTCATTGCATCCCCTGGAAAGGAGTTCAGGCTGGAACCCCACAACAGGAAAACTGGCTTATCTCAGATTGTGAAGGAAACCTGTCAATGAACTAACAAAAAGTAGCGTCGCTGACCAGTGAAAACAGAGTACTAAACAACCCAAATTCTTGCTTGCTTCTTGACAAGGCTAGGCTGATGTGATACTGTATTCCTAACATGAAATTGGGATTTCTCTGTGATCCTGTTTTAAAACTAACATTTTTAAGGATTGCAAAAGATCATTCTTCCAAGACCATGACAGCTATTAGCAGTGCATATTCTGTCACTGACCATAATCCCAGGAGAATATATTGCTGACTGGGTTTGCTCACCCCACATACAAGTGATACGCTTCTCTGTGTGGTGGGACATGTCAACTGCATGTCATGCTGTCCAGAAACATGAATCTAAATTTAGGAAGACAATTCATCTAGTCAGATTCAATTACCTCATCTATGATTTGGACCTAACTAACCAGTGCAAAAATCTCAAATTTCTGTTAAGTAGCATAGTGTTTGGCTTTTTAATTTTTCCTCTGCTTTTGTGAAAAGTTTTTTGTTGGTTTGTTTGTTTTGGTTTGGTTTTTTTGGTTTGGTTTTTTTTTTTTTTTTGGTTGGTTGGGTTTTTTTTGTTGTTGTTTTGGGTTTTTGTGGGTTTTTGTTGTTTTGGTTTGTTTTGGGTTTGGGTTTGATTCTTTTTGTTTGTGTCTTCTGTTTTTGTTTTTTGGGGGACTGGGGGGCTTATTTTGTTTTGTTTGGGTTTTATGGGGGCTTTTTTGTGTTTTATCTTAAAAAAATTCTGATAGCAATACCATGTGGCATCAAACCAAAACAGCAAAATGATATTTATCTAGACGAAATATTGTTACCTACATTATCGGTATATTTCTTGATTATCAGTTAGTGACTTTTGAAAAAATATTTGTAAGATAACTCCTCAGTTAATTTTGAAATTTCTATGGGTATTTTCACTCTAAATCCTCAAAAAGTTGTGCTTTTAGAAGAGTTGAATCTGGATGTTACATTATTTTGCAGTCTGAATAATTGACTAGAAAATCTGAATTAAATAACATGTTTGATTTGTACTTGAAGGTGACATTTTAAGAAGTAGTTATTTCAGCAAGGTCTGATATTACCAAACTTGTAAAAAAGCAATTGCCTTTCTCTCAGACACTCAAGTTGGAGTGAATAAGAAAGCAAGAACCTTTGAGCCTGAAGATCCTGAATGTTTATCTTGCTGTTTCTGAGTTAAGTAAATCTTTTCAGCTTTGTAGTTACATACATATTTAGAAAATAACCTGACCATCTATCCTTCAGATAGGCAGAAGAGCACTGTGAATGTTGGAAACAATCATAAGTCTTCTGAAAACAAAGCACAGATAAATGAAACAAAACCTGGATATTAATAATTTTCTGCCTCTTTAGGGATCAATAATACCTAATGTAACATACATAGAAGCTTCCCTGTGTTTCATGAATGTTGAGGGAACCATGGTACAGCTTTTTTTTTTTTCCTAAAGTTTTAGATAGTTGCATTTAAATCTGTGCATTAAAAAAAAATGTCATTCTAATAGCTACATTACTTTTCCATAACAGACTGACTTTCAAAAGTACTAGGTAATTACATTTAATAACCCACTGGTAACTAAATATGGGTAACAGAAAATGAGCTTTAGTAGGAATGAATAACAAATTTATGTACTCTAGATTTTATTGCTCTCTATAAAAATTACAAAAACTTTTTCATAAAATGGAAAATTTTTAATCTTCAAACTTGTAAGCTACAATGGTTAGCACAGTCTCAAGTGGAGTAGTGTACATCTCAAAGTATCACATTACGGGTTTGAATGCACAGGCTCATTAAAACATAAAAGACACATATAGTACTGAAACAAGACTTGCCATTTCAAGTCCACAAATAATTTTTATTTACAGGAGATAAAAAAGAATCATTGCAACCAAGACAGTGAATCAAAACCTTTATTTTCTTAGTCACTGAAATAAAGCCGAATTTAAAAAAAATTTAAATTATCACCCTCAAATTCCATTGGGATCTTTCATGTTCCTTCCAGGCATAATGTCCCTTCCAAGAATGCTTGAAAATGTTAAGAAACTAAAGAATAGTTTCAAAAAAAACTGAGCTACCTAATTATCAACACTTTTGAGAGACATTCAACTTTCTAGATCAGTTATTTTGTTGTTTTTACAGATTTGGCATTTTTTTTCAATGAATCTCTCATGATTAATCTTCCTTTGAGATTGCTTGCTATACTAATCATATTGTCCATATGCCATTAAAGTATTTTATACAGTACTAAGATTCTTATCTATCCATGCTTCAGATTTTTCATAAAACAAATCTGCCATCATTTTTGCTGGAAAACACATTTGTGATTAATAAATTACTAAATCCAGTCTATTTTTCCTCATATCTGGAAATACAAAAGATAAACAAAAAAATCCAGAAAGTAATCCTCTGGCAGATACACTTCTTCTCTGTGCAATGATGAACTGAGAGATAAAAAATGCAGTGAAGCAGGACTTTCCTGCCACACTGCTGCCAACCTGGCAATCTCTGTTGCCAGGTGGGGATTTTTCTAATTTATCACAGTATGTCCAAATGTGAGAAAAAGTCTAGTAACATGAAAACTGTAATTCCTGAAGAAAGCAACCTTGTATGTATTATCTCTCAAATGTTTAGCCATAGAGGTGGGTGGAGAAAGATGGAAAATAATTATGAGCTGTTATGAGGGTTTCCCAGCATATTCTCTTTAATTGACAGGGAAACAAAAGGGTAAAAATCTAAGCAACATGAACATAGTTGAAAGGAAAAAAAACAGCATTAAAAATACAGTCTCAGAGTTGCCTTTTTTTTTTTTCTGTTTTTTATTTTCAACGAAGTCTAAACTCTACTGCCCCTGGCGTTTCAGCTGAGAATTTTGGAATTAAGAAAAGAAATTCCCTCTCAGTTTTTACTCCTCAAGACTGAATAGGCCCAGCTCCCTCAGCCTGTCCTCAGAAGAGGACAGTCCCTTAATCATCTTCTTTGCTCTTCACTGGACCCACTCCAGGAATTCCATGTCTCTCTGGTACTTTGGAGATCAGAATTGGACACAGTACTCCAGTTGTTGCCTCCAGTGGACAGAAAGCATTGCACTAAGACAAAAAGGCTGACTTACATCTGACCATTCACTAGTTTGTAAACCAAGACCAAGTCTTTGTGTGATATTTTCCCTGGGTGTTAAGTTGTACAAATTTTCTTATTAGTCTTTTGGTAGAAAGTCTTATAGAAGTGTTTATGCAATTCATATCTCATTCAACTATAGCAACAGAAATTGCTTGTTTGATATTCTTATTATTCAAAAGGAAGAAACTGAAGGGAAGAAGTTCGATATATCATTTTCACTGAAGGTCACTGGCCACTGTTATTCTCAGAATGAACACCCTTTCAGGTTCCTTCATTTGTCTATCTTTGAAAGCCAGCTCTATGGATGTGTCAAAAAACACTGAAAGTTTTCCCTGTACATCTAGGAAATTCCACTTTTACTAGTTGGAAATATGATATTCCAAAAATAAGGAAAGCTTACCTGTTCCCACTAATTTTGGGGTTTTCTATTTATAATCCTGTACAAAGTCATAGGATAAGAGAAGAGGACTGGTACCTATTATTTTTTTTCAAAATAGGTAGTCTTCCTCAAAGATGCAGTGAGCTATCAGTCAGTAAGTGCCCATGTTCAGTCAACAAGCAAATCTAAGCCAAAGACTACTTAACTTCTCTCTCCTTAAATACTCTCAAATATTGAACATTTACAATTTATTATTTAGAGTACTAACTACAATTCTAATGGGAATATTGCCTCTTTTCCCACAGACGATGGATTAAAAGCAAAATCAGTAGACACCATCATCTCCTGCAGGAAATTTTTTACCATTCAGTTGCTTTCTCACTTTCTCACATCATCCTGCAATTAAGACATTTTTTCATTTTAGTCTTACTTCCTGTATGCAAAACTAATCATGCCAATGAAAGCAGAAGTCAATAGGTTTCTGTTGTTGTTCCTTTTGAGATTGAGATGAGGACTCAATTTTTTTTTTTTTCAGCAAAGCTATCCTCAAAGGAATGCTCAAGAAAGCTTTCCTCTAACATGGCCTTTCATCTTTGATTATTTTTTTTTATTTTTAGGAAAATCTTCTGCAAAGAATACATTTAAAATGCTATATTTTAGAAACGAAACAAAACTTGAGCATGAGAACCATGGGAATAAGCACTGGTGTATCCAAAGGGGAACAGATTTTCACCCTGTGATATAAATTTGGAAGAGATGATAAACTTTGAAAAATTGACGCCTATTTCATAAAGCAGTATTAAAAGGACATAGAGGAATGCAGTTTTCACTTTATATGCTTTGTAAGTTTTCTGCAACTTCAAGAACAACAAAAAAATTGCTGCAGTTGTATACAAAAGGAATTTGGATACATGGATATCAGTCATTTTGCTATAGTTCAAACAAAGTTTGAGTTAGAAAACAGAAAAGAAAAACATTTTCTTGGAGTCTCCTATTGTAGCTTACAGGTTTATCTGCCTCTGGTTTAGTAGTTTCCTATACCAAAAAAAACCCAACAAATCATCATAGAGTGCAAAGAACCTGCTGTTTGCTTCCATACCAAGTGCATTGTGCCCACACCAAATACAGTGTTATTGAAATCGAACTGGAAAACTTAAGGACAAATTTATTACAAACTAAACCAAGAGTAAGTTTGGTCCCTAGTATTTAGAGAAATTTGAACTTGCACATACTTCCATGTATTTGAAAGTTAAAATACAAGCTAAACCTGTTCCTATTCAAACTTCTGGTTTGTGCTCTAAAATACCTGTTTTCGTGACATTTCAAACCATAAACCATATTTGTGGGAGAAAAGGACGACTAATACTGTCTCTACAAATGACTGTTAAATTTTTCTGTTGAATTAAAAATTCTAATTGACATTGAATGTTATTTAAAAATATCTTGCTGAAAATAATTTTGATATGAAAGTTTCTTTTCCTAACCCAACTCATATTAGGACACAGTAGAAGAGCACTAATTTCAAGCTTCTGAAGAAACGCAACTGACATGTTAAAAAAATCTCAACAGTAAATAGAATACAGTTTTACCTCCTAGCTTGCATTTAACGATACATTATCTCCTACATACATAGTGCAGAATAATATGTTTTCTTGACTACAACTGATTCTTTAAAATTAAATAATTTGGCTTCCATAAATAGTTAAAAGTGGAGCTGTGTAACTGAATGGACCCAACGATGTTTAGACATGGTTACTTCTGTGAGATGCAGAGCTATGTCTTCATACACAGCCAATGGAGGCCATACCATAATGCTAAAGTTTAATATTACTTTTTGACTCACATAATTTTTGAATCCACTCATATCACCATACTTGCCAACATTATACAAGCATCACTTATTTATACCACAAATGGTGCTCTTTTGATTTTTCTCTCTGCTCTATAAATCTTTTCTAGCAGAAAAGTGGGTGCTTTGGCTGTGGCAAAGGCAGTGTAGCTGACTGCTCTTCCCCTGTCCAAGCCCCACCCTCCCTCCAGCCTGCCAGCCCCCCCTCATTCCACCATAATAAAATTCTGAATTTGCATCCATCTGGCTTTCATGGTATTTTCCAGATCTACAATCTGGGCACACTTTATGTGTGGTTACATAACTGATAGGATTTTTTTCTTTCATGGGAAGGATTTAACAGAGTGGTTGCCTACTGACCACTCATTACTTTATTAACACATTATTTTGAACTGTTTTCTAGTAAGTAATAAACAAATGTAAATGGTTCTCTACCACAGCAGGGCAACTTGGTGTTTTTGCAAAATGGTATTCAGATTTTTTCACTAGGCAAACAAAAAGATGATGAAACAATTAGGTGTAGGTCAAACTTACAGAATTAAGCAGTCGTAGATTCCGATTTGAGTTTGAAAAGAAACAGGAGAGCAACCATGGACAAATATGGTTATGGCAGTAAAAAGGAAGGACAGAATTTAAGACTGTTTCTTTTACCCCAATTTTTTTCTAAGGTTCATATTGACTGCTACTTGCTCTGAGTAATTCACCTGTGACCTAATGAATTTTATCATTAGGATAATTCCAAGGATATGTTACTGGTTTTTTCCTTGTTTTTTTCAGCCTTATGAAATATTACCACTGAAACGAAACATATTCACCTTTTCTCTGCATTCAGCATCCCCAGAAAAGCCATTGTCTGTAATTCTGCCTCTGTATTCTAATAAAATGTTTTACCAATTGTTGGCACATAAACATGCACTTCCTAGAGCTACATATAAAGATACTATTATTTGGACACTTACACACGTGTTTCTATAGAACTATCTTGCTTTCCCTTGCTGCTGTATTAGACTTTGTTGTTCCAGTTGGGTTTTAATTTCATTGTAAAAGGCAAGCCTTGATTCAGTGTGAGGTTTGCAGAAGAAAAGGGCACATGCTCATGGCTGTAGAGGTCATCTCCTCTCATTGTGGAGGACATCTGGTCTGTCTCCATATAGTAAGAAAGAGGACTGCCTGGACTAAATAGGTATTATGGCTTACCCCCAGCAGGCAATTAAGCACCACTGCAGCTGCTTCTTCACTCCTACAACCAGTGGGATCGGGCAGAGACTTGTGAAAGTACAAATTAAAAAAATCATGGGATGTGATGGACATTAATAAGTTGGTAGGAAAAGCAGAAGCTGTGCATGCAGACAAAGCCTCTCAAGGAATTAATTCAGTGCCTCTGTGAGCAAGCAGGTGTTCAGCCATCTCCAGGAGAGCAGGGCCCCATCACGTAATAGTGACTTAGGAAGACAAACGTCATCGCCCCAAATGACCCTGGCCTTCTTCCTTCATCACCCAGCTTTATATATTGAGCGTGATGCCATATGGTCTGGTAGGGTCTGTTGGGATCAACTGTCTGCTCCCAGCTTCTTGTGCTTCTTGTACTTCTTGTGCACTGCTACCCTCCTCACCAGCATGCAGTACGAGAAGCAAGAAAGGCCTTGACCGTGTGTGAGCCCTGCTCACCAATAACAAAAACATCTCTATGCTATCAGCCCCGTGTTCAGCACAAATCCCAAACACACATCCATACCAACCACTGTGAAGAAAATTCATTCTATCTCAGGCAAAACTAGCGCAAGAGGAAGAAAAAGAGAGCTGAAACCCTGTGGCTACAGAGTGTGTTCTCCTACACAGGCATGTTAGTCAACCACCCAAGGTAAAGTTGCTTTTATAAGGAGTTAAAGATTTGATGAGATCACTGAGGGAGAAGCAATTGCTCTCCTTGTGAAACCTACTGTTGTGATGTTCCAAAGAGCCATGTTCATTAATGCAGCTCAGCACGACCACTCAATATTGCCTTTTCCTTTGAAAATACTTTTAGACGTCCTTGCTGATCTCAGAATTTCATGAGAAACAGTAAGTTCTGTAAAATGTAAAATTTTCTGGTATTCCCATTTTCTTTGGGCCTACTTCCCCTCCCAAATTACAATTCTCCTACTTTCTTCTACTTTGTTACAATGACCCCACTGCACAGGAGACATCTGGCCTACAGGAAAAGTCTGGAATTAAATTCAAGCACCTAAGCATGCAGCATTATTTTATTGCAACTAAAAATTAATAAATAGGCCAAGAATAATTTTTTAGGACCATCTTGGTCAGCAGCAAGATCTGAGCTAGTAAAGAAGGAAGACAAATTCCAAAGGCAAAGTATCTTTTCAATAATGCTAAACAGAAGTTGCAGCAAAGCAGATATACATTGGGGTGGATGGCCCCTCAATGGTCACCCCATCTCTCTTTGAAAGATAATGTAGAGCAATCCTTCTCCTAATACATATTAAAAAAAAAATTGCCATACATGCCGTATGGAAGAATATCAATTCTGCTTCTTTATTTGTTGCTTTCTCTACTGAAATTAATAAAAAGACAGTGGTAATTTCCATGTGACAGATGCTGTCATCCACAGCTTTTAGAGCACCAGGTGTAGAGACTGAGAAGCTGCTTTTAGTTTTCGGGGGGATTGTGGTGCTGTGTCCCTGCCCTGCCCCTTCCCCTTGCCAACTGCACTACAATCTGAGAATCCAAGAATACAGATGCTCTTGTAGGATCCATTGTGGGCCACCTGTTGGCGTATGAGTGCGAAATAAATGTATCAGACTGAATAACAATTTGGTTCTTGGAACTTCAGTTTCATTACGATTTCAGTGGGACCCCTATGACCCATTATGAAATAGCGTACTCAACCAAGATAAATTTTATGAAACAACAGAGTTTTAATGCTTTCTTTAAACTGCACATACGTCTGGTTAATTTACAGAAGAATCTGCATCCTTCACAAGGAACATCCAATATGTCTTTTCAAAGCTCCCCTTTCCCTCTCTTTGTAGTTTTAGTGGAGTTAAACTTTAGACACACTTAACTACATGAAATAAATTCGTGGATTAATTAGAAAATGTACTTCGAAGGTGGGTGAAACATGTCAGTTAAATTGCCAATGAAATAAGCATGACAGGTATTCACAAATTTGAATGAGGGTATGAGTGAAAAATTAAAATATTTTCCCTTGGGAAACAGGAGTAGTAACCTATGGGAAAAATTAAAAGCAAGGTAATTTTTTAATGTTTCTGGTGTTCCTGTGGAATATGATGTAATAAACATCTATAAAGTAGTTAGTGACTGTGTTGTGGAAAACCCAGGACAATGAATTGGTGCATCCACTGCTTTACCATACACTGTGTCAGAATCAGGGCCAAGAGCAGGAACTGATAACATATTGAAAGAAAAAAAGTAAAAAATAATAAGAATTAATAAGAATTCTTTACTAAAAATAAAAAGCTTCATGGGCTGACAAATGCAATTACTTCACAGTGACATGGAATTTACATTCAATGCTCAATACTTCATCATTGTTTCAAATGCCTATCATTGTGTCTATGTACTTAAGATTGTTGGTCCCTTCCTCTGTTGAATATGAATTATTGCTTGCTTATGGAAATAATTATTTAACTGAACAACTGTGGCTGCATTTTCTGAATTGCAAGAAGTGATAAACTATTATTTTTGAGATTTTTTTGCAACAGGTGGTAATACAGAATGCAATAGTAGGAAGAAGTAGCAAGAACATCAGGAATGAGCAGGAATAGCAGGATCCATATGTTAACTATCGATCTTTCACAAGTAAACAATTGTAAAACCATTATTTTAAAGCCAATAATAAAATATAGACTAGCTTCCAGAATTATTTTGCTTTTTGTTGGTCAAAAGGAGCACCCAATGATAAGCTGTTTTGGTTTGGTTTTGTTTGGTTTGGGTTTTTTTTTATGAAGGTAGACATCTTTGTGTGTTTGCTAGAGTATAATAGAAGAAATATTAAGTAATGTAAAACTGCTCCAATTCTCTCGCAACTGATTTGTACAGCTGAAGACTTTGGAACATTGCCTAGCGTGTTAGAGTCTGTTTTGTTTAGAGATTGCCTTTGCAATTTTAAAATACAGTAGTAAAGTGT
>WBNO01000107.1:0-37545 GCA_013400575.1 Peucedramus taeniatus
TTTTTGTTTGGTTGGTTTTTTGAGGGGGGTTGTTTGGGGGGTGTTTTTGTTGGTTTCAAATTTTTTTTGGTACTATTGCAAAATTAATCCTTTATGTGGGTTGGCAGTATGACAGTTTGTACGTGAAGGAGCATTTTAAACTCTCTGGAGGAAAGTCTTATCATTATTTCTCAGGTTCATGGAATCTTAATCCTGGACCAAAGTCTGTGTGTGGTGCTTTGAACTTTAGTATGTGATTGGAACTGTACATTGAGCGCTTGGCATGTGTAAGGATTCAGGCAGATTTCAGCACAAAATTCCTCTCTTTCATGAGGACTCCAAAAATATGGAGACATTGCCAACAGGAGATAGCGTGTCTCTGTCATTTAGAGTTTCTCCTGGTACTTTTTCAGAGTTCTAATAGAGATAGTGACCAAGAACTGTTATCCCATTAAATGTTTTGTTGTGGTTTGTTTACTCCCACAGGAAATAAAGGCTTCTTTGCCCGATATAATACACAACAAATATGGAAAGAAGGTCTTGTTGTACTTGCTAAGTCCTAGAGATCCTGCACATTTTGTTCCAGAAATCATCACGCTTCTGCAACAGGGAGATGGAAATGCCTATAGGTAACTCAGATGTGAAGGTTACATGGTTTTTCTTAAGAGTCCAGAAGAAGTCATCCAACTTTTTGTCATGATTTAATTTCAACTTTTCTTCCTAATAAATCTAGAGTAATGTAAATATATGTAAATAATACGTTTGCCCCTTTTGTAAAGGGCAAACATTGTGATATACTTTGTGTGTAAGCTCATGTATCAAATTTAGTGTAGAAGAAAATCTGTAATATGCATTACTGGTGTTTTGAGTAGCATAAAAGTATATATCAAAATCTAGCAATAAAAATAGAAATGGTTAATTTGATTTCAGTCTCTGGTATTGACATTGATGCTTACCAGTTTTTGAAGAAGGAGCAGTTCTAGATGACTAGTAAGCTGTGTGGAAAATACATCTCCATAGTTGAGATAACAAAATGAAAAGAAATAGTAAATGTTACTTAAAAGAAAAAAACTCTGAGGTAAAGACAGTCAGCTTTAAACACTTTTTCTCTCCATACATTCTTAAATTCTGTGTCCAGCATGCATTTAATTGTACATGAAACAGAGGGAACAATAATGCCTGTATTTAAATCTAGCAGTAATTGAAATGTCTCAAATAGCACGTACATTCTGAAATTTCTTGTTACTTGTTGTGTATACAGTGCAAATCTTCTGCAGTAATGTGCTGTCTCTTTGATCAGTAAGAAGAATACTGAACTCCGTCGCCATGAGCTGCTGGAAGCCATTTCCTCGCCTTTGCTAGAATATTTGCAAGAACATGCCCAAGAAGTAGTGTTAGACAAAGCTACTTTTGTCTTGGTTGCTGATATTTTAAGAACAGCTCTTGGTGACATCCAGCCTGCACTAGATGCAATTGCTAAGTTAGCAGCAGAAGAGCTGGTTCCAGGGGGCTGTGATGGACAGGTAATGTACAAAAGACAAGTGCTGAGATCTTGCAGATCTTTTGCATTAGTAAAATGAAGTCTGGTCTTGTTTTCCTTTATGTGAGTCGTCAGTGTACTGCCCTAATAGCACTTGCACATTAGATGTGATCCTGTTTTCTGACTTGCTGATTTCATAGTTTATAATTAGTGCATCTGGAGTGATGGTGGCTTGAGCCAGCGTTTCATATGAGTTGTAGGGCAAGGTGCTTAATGGTCTTCAATCTTCAGAACTGCCTTAAACACTTAATGGGAAGGTTACTGACAAGCATGTTACACAGTCTCTTGTTTAATGTTATCACTGTGCAATCAAACACTTAGCAAAGTTTTATAGGTCATTGGACTGTTTACACAGAGAGGGACAGGATCTCTTACCTTCCAGAAGTGCATATCTCCGTGCAAGGAAAGATCTTAGATAAGAGCTGTTTGTCTTCACAGTGTGACCTTCTCTTCAAAGAGTGTCTCTCCCCTGCTTTGTTAAACTCAGTCAGATATGTGTCCATAGACTAGAAAACAAAAAAATACAATGTATTCTGTATTTAAGATAGATATCTCCAGATTTCTATAGTTGTGGTGTTTTAGCTCTGTGTTTCACATTCTTTGATACACATTTTACGAAATTTTAATGTGAACTACATGTGTTTTCTGTGACTTAATGTGAACCATACTGTAGTTGATTTTCAAGTGTGGAAATGTGAAAGGTCTAGAAGTTCTGGCAGAGATAGACCAGGAGGTTCTGTTTATTAAGAATGAAGTCCTTGGAAGGGTGGATGGAAATTTGGTTGATATAGTTTATATTACTGAAAGTTAAATGTTGCTGCGAAGATGGTAAGAGTTAAAATGATCATTTTGAATGAGTAGCCAGAAACTTACATGAAACTTGTTAATATTAGCATAGGTCATGACTCAATGAATCAGTGTGATGGCAGAGTGAATAAATCAAGCAGAAATATTTATGGCCAGACATGTAATTGAATTTTGAAGCAACATCACTAAATAATTATGTTTTGTTTTGGTTTGTCTATTCCCCTTAAAGCTTCACATTGCAGAACATCCGGCAGGCCATCTAGTTTTGAAATGGTTAATAGAGCAAGATGAAAAAATGAAAGAGAGTGGAAAACAAGGTATGTTGGAAATACAGCTTTATTTGCTCACATTGACTTCAGAGTAGTTTGCTATCTGACCTCAAATAAGAAAGTTGCAGTTATTTCTTTGAGTGTACTGGTATGTGGAAAATTTAATGTTACTGTTTCTATCTTTTTGCTGTTGTGAGCTGCTATACAAACAGAATGCCAAGGATATGTTTGCTTTTTTTTTTTTTTTTTGCAATGCAAGCAGTGGTTGGGTTTTTTTTCTCAGTGCTTTAATGTGTATTTGGGGCGGAGTTTATTTCTGTGCTTAAAATGTCTTGATAGCTTTGCTAAATTAAATAGTAGTTTAAGGATAATAATAGAAACAGCAATGTCTTTCTTACAGGAGCCTCTGTTTCATTAGTGCTTGTAAGCCAGGCTGTAATCTTTACTGTGTTCATTAGTGCTGCTGGATTAATGCCTTGTAACTGTTACTAAAATAATTTGTGCACAAAAATAGGACATCTTTGCAAGTTTATGTTCCATACGGCAGATATTGGGCACAGATGTTCTCATCTTAATTTAGCTTTTAAACTTATGTTATTATGTAACTGTAAAATCTTCTGTGTGTATCACTCTATCCTAATAGGGATTACTTTTCCTCATACAAAAAAGCTCAAAAAATAAAAGCACGTGGTTGGCAAAATGTCATCTGAGGGAACTTCTCTGTGTGTAATACTTTTTTCTATGTAGACTTATCAGATCTTGTTAAATTTTTTATTTCTTTTCCTCGTGCTACATTCAGGTAGCCAGTATTTCCTTTAAAAATGTTAGTTGTTTTTTATTAAATGTTTCTGAAAGTAGGCTGTTTTCCCACTTTTCAAGCAGATCATTGAAAATGTCCAAAGGAAAAGTTTTGTGTCTTTCAGAGACTTGCCTATATGAAATGATGATAGTAATCTGGATTTATTTCTGTAAAAATTGTACAATTTCCAGTTTAATCACATGCTGTTCCCTTTGGTTTCCTCCAAAAAGTACCATTCAGAATTGATGCTGTGAGTTTATTAAATTGTCATTAAACCCCAAACAAATTGTTTTCACATGGGGAGCAAGTTGTATAAAATCTAACTTGTCTTCAGATGGAACTAGGATCTAAAGTGACAGTGAAAAATAGCTTCAGTGTTTGGAGGCTGGTGTTTGTTGGTGTTGGGTAGGGTTTTTTTCATTGTTTACTGGTAAGTTTGCTGAGCATGCCAAGTTGTAAGAGCAGTTGACATGCAGTTCAGTTCTTTTAATTCAGCTGAGGCCTTGAAGTCAGCCTAGGTTAGTGTAATGAATCTGAAGTCAAGGTAGGCTTTCAAAGCCACTGATGAAATTGAGCCCTGGAGCATCAATACAGCTGAAAAAGATGAAGTTTTTGCATCAATAAAGGATTAGCTCTGAAATTTTAAGTAACTTCTGTTCAAATTCTTTTCCTTCAGTTGTAGAGTCAGATGCTTAAAAAAGTAGCGTTTTTCAACAAAGGTGTTTATGTATTTAGTATATTGCATACCATGATCTGCTCAACCAGAATGATTCTGTGATTCTTGCTGAGTTCTCTCTTTGGATTGGATGCCTTCTCTAAGATATTAATAGCCTTTTACACCCTTTTTAAAAAACAAATGACTTTGCATACTTTATAATAGTAAACTGTCACACAGTGCTGCTGTTGTCTAATAAATTCCATGCAGTACTTGGAAGTAGTCTAATATCTATAAAGGTCTGCTTTGCATTGAACAGTCAATTATTTTGAGTACAGAGAACTTTCAGTGGGATTATTTGTAGAAAGATATTGTCTCATTTTTTTCTTCCCCTGCTTCTTTCCCACATTTTGCAGTTTGCTTTGGAAGAACACTGGTGGAACATGTTGGTATTGAGAATCTAAAGACCTGGGCAGAAGTAAATCGAGGCGCCATTATTCTTTGTTGGTAAGTATGGCACATGACTACTTCTGATTAGATTATATTGTTAATTTCTTGAACAGCTGAGAGAACATAAATTGAAATTACTAACAAAATTACATTCATCGTGTGCTATCCTGAATGGAGCTGGTAGGTGTTGAACGAAACAGGGATTAGAAAGATTCAAACCAGAGTTTCCATAAATTATTCCTTGAGTTCCATCTTTTGTAGTACTAGGAAGCAGCTCAGTATCAGAAAACCTGAAGATTAAAATCAAAATTATTTCTAAAATTGTGCCTGCCACGTCTTGTTTTACAAGCACAAAACTCTCAAAAGAGCAGTCCACAAATAGCTGCATTAAAATAATTAACTTCAGAATACCTCTGACTGGTGGCAGCATACAAAAATCTGGAAATTGTTTTATTTGTTTTAGTAAATTATTGCTTTGTGTTGATGCCTTAAATACAAAGCCTAAAATGTTCTCTTACTGAAGTAGAGAAGTGTTTGGAAGAAACCATACATAAGAATAGACTATGCAAAGGCCTATGATGAGCTAACTGACTCACAAATTTGAAGCAGTGAACCATGCAACTAGTGAAATCAAAAATACCCTACAGGGGTCAGATTAAGATTAACATTTTGTTTTAATCAAGAGTGAACTGCAGTTTTAATCATCGCTGCTTTCACTTTGTAGCTACCTGTCAGTGTCAGGTCATAGAAACCCAAGGTTTTGTCCTATAACCTGAAGTGTGTGGCCTGTGTTCTGGAGCTTGTATATCAGCCTTGCCCTTCTGGCACCTCATAAAGACGTTCAGTGGACCAAAGTCAGCAAATCATTCAAACAGACAACATGATTTTGAACATTAAGTCCCTTGATCTCTTTTTTCTTTCCACTTTTCTCTCTCCTAAAGTTGCTTTAGATTCCTTGCTGTTTGCTTTCCATTTCTGGTCTTTATCAGTTTAGAGTAGAGCTTCTTAAATGTTCATGCTCTTTTGCAAGGTGAATCAAAAGCCATCTTCACTTCTATTATGCTAATCTGAGTTTAATTCTAACTTTTTTTAGCCATTATCACTCAGATCACTAATGAGAAGAATTGGTAGTAGAAGAGTAGTTGCAATCCAGATACAAAACAGTTGACACAACATCTTACTAGTCATATGTATGTGGCTGTTAAGGTTGTTCAGCTGCCAAAATGATAATGCTCTTTCTTTGCCTCTTATGGCACGCCTTTAGAATTCAACAAATGCACCTAATGCCTTTAAATTATCTGATCCTATGCACAGCTGTTCAGTGAAGTTTTGTTAGAAAGGCTTATTTACTGACACTATATTAATACTTGGATGTTTTTTCTTCAAGTCAAGGCTGAACAGATTCATTTAACATGTGATGTTGCTGGTAAATATACTAAGCTGTTGGGATTGTCCAAATAAATTTGTAAAGTAAATTAATAAGTTTTTTCCCTTATTTAACACTTTAATAACTGTTCAGCAATCACTGTGACAATGGTCTTTTAATAAACATTGAAGACTTAGAGGTAAAACAGGAAACTGGTGATTGCTCATTAAAGAAACTGGCACAAGAGTGGTGTATTTTGTGGAGAATTCTGCGAGGAATGGCAGTCTTTCTCCATCTCTGCTATTACTTATGTCACTACAGGTGGAGCTTTGACAAGTGTCCTTTGTTACCAAGCAGAGGGTCTTACCTCCCAGGCTAGTAGTATTTTCACCCATAATGAAACTTAACTAACAGGAACGAGAGAAAAAAGTATATTATAGGACTGTTTGTTTGTTTGTTTGTTTGATGGCATTTTATTAGTAGTCTTTGGTTTATTTAACTTAAATCTAAATCCTTTCTAGACTGAACGCCTCTTGATGCCTTTTTAGGCATGATGACCTTCTGTTTAGGCAGCTGAGTGCACAAACGTAACCATCTCTTCTTGTTCCACTTCATGTCACACATGCTTACCTCACTATCACATAGCAATTAATCACATTTTTGTTTAACTGTATGCACTGAAGTCAAGAGACTACCTAAATTGTACAGCAGTAATTAATTTAGTCTGGTGTAAAGTAACAGCAGGGGGTTTTTTAACACAAAGTAATTGTTGAGTTTTTAAAAACCTTTTCATTTAAAAAACCCAGACTCTTTTTGTTGTGGTTTGATGCTGGCCAAATGCCAGGCACCCATGAAAGCTGCTCACTCACCCTCCCCTGCCACAGCTGGGCAGAGGAGAGAAAAAAAAAATTATCAAAGGGCTCATGAGTTAAGATAAGGACTGGGCAAAAACACTCCAAGTGCAAAACAGGTTCACCTTAAAGGTAGAAAGTGAATTTATTATTAACAGAATCAGAGGAAGATAATGAGTAGTAAATTACGCCCTTAAAAATACCCCACTTTTTTCTCCTCCAACCCTTCCTTTCCGACAGCACAGGGAGACAGGGCATGGGGGTTTGGTCAGTTCATCGCCCAGGGTTTTTTCTGCTGCTCAGGGAGAGGAGTCCTTCCCTTGTGAGGCCGTAGGATCCCTCCTGCAGGAGACAGTTCTCCATGAATTTCCTCAGTATGAGTCCACTTTCATGAGCAGCAGTCCTCCCAAAATTGCTGCAATGTGAGTCCCTCCCACAAGCACACAGTCCTCCCAAAACTGCTGTGCCGTGGGTCACTTCCACGGGGTGGAGTCCTCCAAGGACAGGCTGCTCCAGCCTGGAAGCAGGGCCCTCTCTCCATCGAGTCTCCCACTGGATCACAGCCCCCTCCAGGCATCCACCTGCTCCAGCATGGGCACCTCCCCCAAGGGCTGCAGGTGGATCTCTGCATCCCCATGGATCCCCATGGGCTGCAGGAACACAGCTGCTTCACCATGGTCTCATCACAGCCTGCAGAGGAATCTCAGCTCTGGTGTCTGGAGCACCTCCTCCCCTCTTTCCCTACTGACCTTGGAGTCTCCATGTTTTTTCCCTCACATGTTCTCACCTCCTCCTCTTCTCTGGGTTAAAAAAAAAACCTGTGTGTCTACTTAGTTTTGAATTTCTTCTTAAATATATCATCACAGACGTGTTACCAACCTCTCTCATTGGCCCAGTTTTGGCCAGCAGCATATCCATCTTCAGAGCCATCAGGGATTTCTCTGCCAGACACGGTGGAAGCTTCCAGCGCCTTTTCACAGCAGCCACTTCTGTGGCCTCCCCAGCTACCAAAAGCCAGGCCACATAAAACCAACATGCTTCTTTTGTCATAAAGAATCTCAAATGTTCAGACAGAGGTAATTTTCAGACAATGCTAGTTCCTCCTAAAGCCATGATTGATTTTTGTTTTGTTGTTGGCTTTCGGAAGCCATCTGTCACATATGTGCAGATCTGAAACTCAGAATTATTCAGTGAGTCCATTTGAAGATTTTTGGCTATCTAGTCCTTTAAGCTTATTTGTCAGTTATAAGCAGTGCATGTACTTGGCTTCTCAGTAACCTGGTATCCTCTGGAGCATCTCCTTTCCTTGCCCTACTTGCTTTTGATTTTAATAAAAATATCTGGGGCCTGGTTTTGACTTAGTACTACCTTGAGGAGCCCAAAGGTAATGAGGTGACCCTCTGCATGCTCACATGTATATATTTAGTGTTGTAAGTACATGAATGTCATAGATGCTTGCCTATTTAAATTCCTGTATATGACTTTTCTGTATATTTTTAAATTTGTAAATGATGTGTAGCATCAGGGTAGAACATGGATAAGAATGTACTTCACCCAATGTGTTATTGACTTCCTTTATTTCTGTAATCTGTGGGAGTTATGTTTTACATCCACAAAATACTTAGGTACCAGCTTTCTAGCTTTCTTTTTTTTTCTTTCAGTTTCTTGTAAGAACTTACAGAATAGTAATTTTAAAATACCCTGCTATGTCACTATGTTGGTCTTTTGGCTGTGTTATTAAACATGCAGATGTTCTGTATTAAGAACATTGTCTTGACATACCTGTGGTTACTATGAGTTTAAAAGCAATTTCACATGTATAGCTGTCATTCGTTTTTAGGTAGCATTGATTTTTAGCTGGCATTCATTTTTAGAGATAAGTAAAATGCACACCAGAATGACTTGCTACTTTGTGTGGTCCTTGTCTCTTGTGGTGAGTGAAAGATACATACCTATCCATGTTAATTAAAAATGTGTTCAGCATGTCCTTTTCCAGGATTCTGGACTTTCTTGCTTTTACAGGGGCACATGAGTCATAGAAGAGATGAGAAAATATCACCCTTAGCTGAATTCAGTTTTAAAGAAGGCCTCTTGATTAAATGGTACTGTTATAGCTAAAAGTGTAACGCAATTTGCTGCTAAAGGTTGTTGTAAAGTTGTAGTCATATAGATAAATCTGGGAATTATGTAGCTGAATGTTGTAGTGTTGTCAGATGGACATCCACTGCTTTTCTTCTATAATGTTGCCATCCAGTGCAGGATTTGGTGCCCTAAAGGAGACAAAATTTAAATCTCATCTTAGACTATGTAAATTCCTTTATGTTTTACTCAGTTCGGTTTGCCATGTCTAATCATTTTTTACAAAGTAGGTAAGAATAAGGTTTTAGGTCAATGCAAATTTGGGAGCCACTTGGAAGAATCCTAGGGATTGTAAGGACTTGTAGTGTCATGCAGCCTGCTTCATACCAGCACATGGGTGTTACAATTTGTTTCTAGTCTTACTTTATTTGTATGTCAGACTTGTAGTTCTGATCTGGTTTGTACAAACTGGCTGTAGAAGGCACTTTTCTAGACAGTGTTCACTCATCATTTTGAAGTAGCAAATTAAGTATGTCACTTACTCAGCAGATCTTGTACATCATTCCAAGAACATTTCCCTGTTAATTGAAGAAAGGGAAAAGAAGCGTCACTACTAAGCTGATAGTAGTTTTACAGCTTTTTTACAGCAATGTCTTTGTTTCTGAGGAATAGAATTTGTCTGGGAAATGTGATTTGGTTTCCAAAAGTAGTATCTAAAAGGAGAACGGAACTGGTAAGGCTTCATTGTTTTTCACTAACTGCAGCATGAAAGAACAATAGTGAAGGTGCTTGATGTATATTAGATGTAATTCACTGCATCCAGTTTTAGGACTCCCATTACAAGAAAGGCATCAACAACTGGAGTGAATTCAGTGGAGGGTGACCAGCATAGCCATGGGCTGGGTCCCTTGGCCTGGAAGGAGAGGCTGTGGGGCCAAGTGTGTTTCATCTGGGAGAAGGGGCAGCTTGTGGGCTCCTGAGAGCATCCCTGGCACCAACAGGATGGATGGAGAGCTGGTCCCTTCACAGCAATGAATAGAGAGCAAGAGGCAGTGGCACAAGCTTAAATACAAGAGGCTTAGGCTGGAGATAAGGAGAAACCTTTTTCCCATGAGGATGGTACAGCAATGGGGCTGGGGCTCAGGGAGTTGTGGCTGTCCCGAGCCTGGTAGGTTTGAAGCTCAAACTGGGTGAAACCCAGAACGTGGTCTGACTCAGTCTTTGAATGTGCATTGAATAGGGGTCAGCAGTTTCTTGCAGACCGATTTATCCTCTGTTGGCTGTGTTCTGACTTGGTGTCTCATATTTTATGGAATGTTTTACATCTTTTTTATTGTAGGAGGTGGTAGCATCTGGCTTGAACTATATTCTTCTTATATAGTTACTGTTTCCCATCATGGACAGCTTCTTTTTCTGTAACCTGTGTGCTGACCTTTGATATCCTTCATTTTTTTCCTTTCCTTGCAGCCTTCTCCGAAGCACTGATGAAAAGGTGGTAAGCACAGTCAAAAGAGGATTAAAAAAGCTCATTCCAAAGCTGAAGCAGAATAAAAATGTAAAAGGAATAGAAGCATTACTGGAGAAATTGACTTCCTAGTGTAAATGAACCTAAAATAATTATTTACATCAATGCAGTCAACTGAGATTTGGTAAGATTTTGTACCATGGTTGTTTCAAGAAGCAGTGTATGCATTTGTATATTAAATAATTTCTAAAACAACTTGTCATTGTACTCATTCTGTTGTGCACAATAGAAGATTGTTCTCAGAGATTGAAATCTCAAGATTTAAGAGCTAATGGAAACTTCTGAACATGTAATCAGGGCATTCAATCTTTCCTGATAACTTGCACAATAAAGTTTTAAGTGCTGTTAAAATTTGCATGTATGGTGTCATGGTTACCATAGAAACACAAGCATCTGTTCTGGACATACAGTGTTTGGGCAACTATATTTGTTTTAATCCCCTTCCCTCCTGGTTTCCTTAAAAACCCGAGACCAACCAGGAAGACTTCTTAAGTCCCATTCTTACCCTGTGATGGAGGCTGTCCTCCTTAGGAACTAACAAGAATAGAATGAAAATAGTGTCTCTGACTTTTTTCAGAGGAGGTCCTGAAGGAACAGCTGACTGTTTCAATGGACCACAGTTTGGTTTCACTCAAGTCTCCTAACTACACACTTTTAAGCCCTAATAAACCCAAGGGATTGGAGGGTTTTTTGTTTTTTTTTGTGGTAATGGGGGAAGTAACTTCCACATGATACCAAATCAGTATCCTATTGATTTTTTTCTGTAACTTATTTTGATTTAGAAAAATGAAGCCAATATTTTATTTTTTTCAATTAGGAAAAAATCCAAAACTTCATTCATAAGACATTCATAGAACACCCACCCTGCTGGTGCTCATGGCCGTGCTGGTAGACTGATCCAAGCAGAGAACCAGATTGATAAATCTGCAGCTGTAGGAGTCACTCTTTATTGTTGCTTAGCTTGACAAGATGTGACTCCATTGGTAATAGCAGATACTTAGGCATTGCTTCTCCTAAGATAACAGCTTCCTCAACATGAAGTACTATACAACTACCAGTGGTTGGTTGCCAGTGGTTAAGTAAACTGGTTTAGGTTCCCATGTTTTACACACTTGAAATTAGTCTCCTAAATTACTGCATTTACTGACAGAGGTCGTCATGGTCCACCACTAGTCCTGCACTCCATTGGGAACTGCAGTGCTCAGCACACATCACCACCAGATTACCCAGTGTTAGACTCAGACCTGAGTGCGTAGCGTGAGGTGAATACTCTGGTTCTCCAGGGAGCACCTCTATGGCCGTGATGTTAAAGCAGACAATCAAGGCATCCAGATTCATGTAAGCACACATCCTTACATGGCTGTTTGCTATTGAGTTTGTCAGCACCTTCTCTAGCTATGACTTAATTTCATTGCTCCCATATGTCTGTGTCAGGTTCTAAACATTAGATTATTGCCCTCAGTAACCTGAAAATTGAGAAGAGGATTTTTTTGCCCTCTCTGTTTTGCTCTACACTAACTGGAGCTACAAAGTTGTTCAAGGAATTGGAGCATGTCCTCAGTGGGGAAAGGCTGGGGAAACTGGGCCTCTTCAGCCTTGAAATGACTTGAGTAAGGACCTCATCATGCCTGTAAGTGTCCAAAGGGAGGGTGCCAGGAGGATGGATCCAGGGTCTTCTTGGTGCTGAGCAATAGAACAAGAGGCACAGGGCGGAAATTGATGTACAGAAGTTCCACCAGTACATGAGGAAAAAGTTTTTTTGTGCAGTGGAATGGTTCCTCAGAGAGGTTGTGGAGTCTCCTTTCACTGGGGGTATTCCAGAGCTCTGGACACAATCCTGGGCTATGTGCTGTAGGATGGCCTTGCTTGAGCTGGAAGGTTGGATTAAGGGACCAGGTGTGGTCCCTTCCAAACCAATTCATTCTGAGATTCTGTACTTCTGTAATTCAGTGTAAATCTGTTGCATATTTTGTTCAGGTTGGCTTTTTTGGCAGTACTGTAAACTTCCTAATAACAGTTCACTACCTGTTTAAATTCACTACCTGTTGCTAATTAAAACAATCTGGTTTATTGTCACAAAAGAAAATGGTGTTATAGACACTAGTGAGCTGCAATCTTCAGTAACTGAGAAGATGTGTTTACAGGCAGGAACACTTAATGCCATTGCCAAGCAGGTCTAATCGGGATTAACCTTTAAGTATTTACACCTACTCATAAACTTAGGTGGAATTAGAGGGGAGCACAGTCAGCAAAGTATTAGTAAATCAATCAACAGATGCAAATAAACAAACAATGTTAGAAACCATTTTCATAACTGTAACATTATATACTGCCCAAAGTAGCCTAAATAAAGTACAAATTACAATTGGGTTTATGATTTGTTTTTATGAATTCACCTATTTGAGTATCTTATAATTTTTTGTGAACTAACAAATATTGCCCCCAGTGAGAAACAAGAGATTATAGAGATGAAACAGTGCATTTCACTGCTTTAAACTATTTAGACTTAAACATACACATCTAGAAAATGTACTTAATTCCAGCATCTGATTGGCAATGGCATTAAGTGTTCCTGCTTGTAAATACATCCTCTCAGTTACTGAAGATTTGAGCTCATTAGTTTCTGTAACAGGATTTTCTTTTGTGACAATAAAACAGATCGGTTTAATTAGCAGCAGATAATGAATTTAAACTGTAGTGAACTGTTTCTAAAGAAGTCTCAGTTACTGCCAAAAACCCAACCTGAATGAAATATGCAGCAGATTTGTGACTGAATAATTAATGGTACAATAAAACAGGGAGAGGAAAAAAAGTCTGGTACAACCCTTCTCAATTTTTTGGGTTATTAAGGGAAACTAATACTTAGAATCTGGCACAGACATACTTCCAATCAAGAAGATTACAGGGAGCATTGAAAGTAAGTCATAGCTAGAGAAGATGCTAATAAATGGAACAGCTAAAAGCTGTGTAAGAATGTGTGCTTACATGAATCTGATCTGGTGCTTTGATTGTGTGCTTTAATTACAGTTGCTTTAGCTGGATGTGTACCAGGCAGTTTATTTGCATTTTTGAGTCTGCATACATAATTTTTTTAAGTTATGTGTAGTAATTTGCAGTGACTAGCTGTTAGTTTTCCTTACCACAAGCTGAGAAATGCCTCTCTTCATTAAGTAGGTATCAGTTAAAGTTATGCTATAGCTGTCACTGTTTTCCTACCAGAGATAGAACATAAATTTTACTGTTAAGGTGTATCTTTAATGTCAATTGAAAACAAATTCTAGAATAGCCTAAATGGAAGAAGAGAAAAAGCAGATTATGTGGAGTATGAAAGATTTTTTCAATGGCTTAAGCTACATCAAGGAGTGGCCTAGTTTTTCCCAGTGAGGAAACTTGTTGGATGCAGTGCCATATCTGTCCCAGTCTGCCATGGGTGTCTATGCCTGTGTGGAGGCAGAGAAATAAATTTTTGAAAGTTTCTGAAATAAAAGTGCTTTTTTCTTGATTCGGGGTTTTTTTAAAATGTATGCTTTTTGTTTTGTTTGATACATACTTCTTTGCTTACTTTAGGGTATCCAAAATGCTCAAATTATTGCCAGCATCTTAATATAGCTTGTAGTAGTTTTTTTATTGCCAAGAAAACAATAAGTGCACAGGCTGCAAGTAATTTTTTTTCTGTCTGGTACTTGCTCAGAAGAAAAGCTGTGCCAGCAATTACGAGGCCTTTGTTTTAAAGCCATTTTTCCCAGGTTGAAATGACTGTCCCTTGTGACCAGCCAGCACCTCTTACCTTACTTAGCAGAAGTTGGAGGGTGAACCTTCATTGTGAGTGCTAGGACAGAAGAGGTGGTAAAGATTGTTTTATTTTCTGTTCTTGGAAGACAGAAGACACATTTCCTTGGTATTAATATATATTACCGTGTAACAGTATATTTTCTATTACCTTAGAAATAGGTGCATGCAGATGGGTGCAGTTGCACCTTAGTAACTCTTGGTTTAAGGTACAGAAGAATCAGCCGTGCCCTTTGCTGCTGACAACAGGATCTACCAAGAGCATCCAGTGTTTTGCTTTTCCACTGACTCCATTAACTTTTCTTCAAAAGCGAAAAAAAGTACGCAATGACTTTGAATGTTTCTGAGTGCAGAACTGAGGGAAAAGTGGGATCAGCAGAAAATGCAGAGTGATTGACTTAGCTGGAAATAAAGGACAAATGTTTGGGGACAATATTCACATTGCAGACAGACTGTGACCCATAACTATGAGACTTTCTTTCTTAGTTCTGTCCATCTCTTGTCTAGTTGGGTTGTAGACTGTCACAATGGACACAATGGACACAAGGCCATGTCCACATACGCACACCACTTGATGCTTATGGAGTTCTACTATGTGCTCTTTTGATTCCTGTGTTATGTCTAAAAAATTGTAATAACCAGATATTAAAAGTGGGGGCTTTTTAATTTCTTACATCTTTAAAACAGATTCATGGAACAGTTCATTGCATTAATCAAAACATATTTCCTTCTGGTTTCTTGGAAGAAATCTGTACTCCCCATTTAATATTTGGCATTATCAGGTTTGAGATCATTGCCAAAACCCATTCATTTTGCCTCAGTGTGTATCACACATTGCTCAGCTGCTGTGTGAAAACACCAGAGTTCATTTACCCTTAACAATATTATTTTTCCATCAGTTTCCTCATTTTCTGCATGGGGTTTAAAACTTGCATTGAGTTGCTCCCTTACGTTCACCATTATGTAAATTGCACCTTTTTTTTTCTCCTTTAATAAGTTTTTTGTTATTTAAAGACCATTGTATGGTTTCGTGTGTCTTGTTTTAAATCCCGTACTTTTAAGATGTGAAACCTTTTTAAAGATGTGTAAATAGTAAATACGTTGTGTTAACCATCTAATGAAAGATGAACAGGTATTCTTGGAAATCATTAAGAAATGCTAGTCTGTCATAGTGGGTCCTCCACCTTTTCTCTCATCCCTGCACTCTAAATTTCAGCAGTTCAAGTTTTCCTTAACACGATTATTTTCCTGTAAATGTATACAGAAGGTCTAACCCATTTTACTGTGGCATTAAAGGAGCCAGTATGGTGTTACACGCTGTTCTGCATGGAGGGATTGAGGGAAGGGAAAGTCACTGATGGCCGGAAAACTGGAAAATATGTGAGTTAAACTCAGTTATCAGCAGTAATTTCTTGCATATGCCTGACTAAACATCATATACCTTTGTGGTTTTCCTCTTGCAGTAGTCACATTGAAGTTTTGTCAAGGGCCATACTGGCTGAAGTGGATTGAACCAACTTCTCATCTGCTGTCATGGAAGATGGTTTCAATTGCTGAATTTTTATGTCTTTCAATTAGAATGTGTCTTACAAGTACACTTATGCTTTACACAATGCAAAAATCCTGCCGATTCTCTGATTTCCACTGTCCTCTCCACAGCTGGTTCTGCCTGCCATTCAGGTATCTTGTCAGTCTGTGCTCTCTCTAGAGTGTCTACATGGATTACAGTCTCGGGATCTCAGAGGTTGGGATGACCCCGATATATGTAAAAGTCTCATTTTTCCAAGCCCATCAGCCGAAGAAGGAGTCAGGACTCACCGTCTGCAGTTTCCGAGGTTGTTTATTTTCTCTTATATACTACATTTTTTCCCTGGCCCCTGCTCTAAACCAGTCCAAAAGTGCCACCATCACCCAGAAGATGGAGGCTATGAGGAAGGAGAAAGAAGGACAGGACACGCCCAAATCCCTCCATCTTGGTCCCCAAACCCCTATTTTAAAAACCCCAAAAATCTACTTTTCTGCTTTGTAACACACTATCATTCAACTTCTGTGGCTTGTGCTTCCTTATATAAGGTTGGTAATTTTTTTCCATGGATCAAAATCAAAAACACAAAGGTCTTTGGCTTCATGCTGAGGCCTCTGAGCCCCCTGCAACGGTCTCGAACCCTCCAGGACACCCCGAGGGAAGTCCTGGGTTCCGACATTACATCTTTTATTAGAATATAAAACCAAAAATAAAATGCATAGAGGAGGGAGCCTGCAGGACCTCTGAATATACAGGCATAGACAAGCAAGTGTTATAAGCATTGAATTAAGAAGTCATCAAAAAGGTTTTATCCGTTTGCAAAACAGATACAAAGAAAATATTTATGGGGGAAAAAAAGAAAACTGATCCAAACCACAAAAAAAAAAAAAAAAAAAAAAAAAGAAAAAACAAAAAAAAAAAAAAAAAAAAAAAAAAAAAAAAAAAAAAAAACCACCAAACCTTTGTTATTTTAATGATAGACTAAATTATAAGCATCTCTGAGAAAGCATTTTTTGTGGGAGAAGAATAATAAGTAAATATGATAATTGCTTCAGTATGTTGTGGTTGTTAACATTTCTGCTCCCAAGCTGTGCTGAGATGAAGAATATCAGCTGCCGCAACGCTTGCCATGAAGTCATCTTCACAGCATGGTGATACACCAGTTTTCAAGGCAGTTGTTCTTACAGTAGAAATGCTTTCAGAGGCTGTTGTACAAATTCATACCACCCGTTTTTCTGTGTAGGCATTTTCAATTTTTATGGGTTTTTTTCCCCACTGTTTATCTAAACAGGTAAAAATATTTAGATTTAGAGGCTCTTTTACATTCTGTATCTTTTGATAGTGGACAGTGAAAAAAATAGGCAGTAGCAATTAAAGATATTTGAGATACGTCTGAATGACTTTTCTTCAAATGAATTAAAAATGGTTGACCTTTTACATTACTGTAAACACTCCACCGTTGGTGACAAGACTTCAGGCTTTTGGTAGACTACCTGAGGAAGATGCAGCACAGCTGGCTAACATGGCGGGTAGCAGGCGCCAGATATTGTTAGGGAAAAGGGGAATCTGGCAGCCCTTAACCTCTGAGCGGCAGCAGTGAACAACGTTCCATGCCGGGAGCGGTTCTTCCCAGAAGGAGACCCACCCAGCTACTTTGTCCTGCCCTGAAGAGGCCTCCCATCACAACGGAAGGTGCTGACACAACCTGCCTGTCATTTCCTGAATTTTCCTGAACATACTGGGTTTGGGGGTTTTTTGCTTCTTTGTTGTGTTGTCATCGTTGNAAATTCTTTTGCTTATAAATCGAGCAAATCGACTTCAGGAGTTTAAATGACAGTACAGAGTAATTTTTTAGAGTAGAACTAGACTCTGAAAAGTTTTATTTATTGATAATCTCTATCTCAGGGCTTGTAGAAAGCTTTAATTTTTCTCAGCATAATTTAATTTCCATTAAATTAACTAAGTACATAAAAAACTTCTGCCTCTGATCTTTCCCTATTTTAGTCCTAGATAAAGGACTGGATTAAAGTCAAAAGGCGTGTAATTTTTATACTACCAAATAAAGAAGTTAATAGAAGTTTTGTAATAGTAGATAAGCATACTTTTGCATGGCATAACACCAGAATGGTCTAAACAGTTGACATTTTTTTTAAGCAAGGTGATGATTTTTATTTCTTAGTCTTATTGATAGCAATTATACTTCATCAAAAACCTTGACATATTCCTAATGGATATTTTAAAAATTTTACTTAGATTACTTACAATATTTAAAGACTGAGTATTGCTATTTGCCTTAGAAACCTGGGAATAGTACCAGATGCGTATTAATCTGTGGTGCAGTATAGCTACCCCTTTAAGTGCTATCTTTCTGAGTGAGAAAAGCAAACAGCTCCTGAACGACACTGAAAAAGTGATGTTCTTCAAAGACAGGATTTGTGCAGGAGCATATTCTAATTTGGATATAGTGGAATTCTTTCCACTATCTCATGTAGGGACAGATGCTACATTTCTACTACCCCCACCCATATTTTTAACAAATTTTTCTCCTTTCTTTCTTTTTTAATTTTTCCTTTTTACTTTTCTGTTCTTTTTCATCCCCATTTCCCCCAGTAGTCCCCAGGACTAAATTAAGTAGAAGAAACAATGCTTGGTTCTCCTAAAATGAAGCCAGGCCATCCAGATAAACTGACAGTTTCTTTGTCTTACAGAGATGCCATGTTTGCCAAGTCTGTAGTGAAACATAATGATAGAATGTATTTTCCTTCTCCCTCTGGGTCTCATTAATAACTGCAATTAGTTAAAATAGAAGACTCTAGCATGGCCATATTTAGAGAGATTTATAATTTCTCAGTAGTTTGAGAATTCTCCACCCTGTTTCCCCAAAACCTTAGTTATGCCAAATTAGCATCTCATAAAACAAGACTGTCTACTTTATCTTTTATAGTATTGCCCATCTTGTTACGTTTAAGCATGTTTTCCCTTGATGTGTTATTTCAAAACCTTTTGATTACCAAAGCCCTATGGAATGCAAGTAACCAAGACAATCATGACTCTCCTGTGTTGTTTTTGGATGTCATCATGTCTAACGCTTGTCTGTTTTGTTTGAGTAATTTAGGGGTAGTGATACCACTGAAAGTCTTTGTGGATGTGGCACAATAAATTAACTGAGTCTTCTGCGGGAAACATTGTGTCAAAAAAAAAAAAAAAAGAAAAAAAGAAAAAATGCATCATCCTCTTTCAAAACCAGCTGATGCAGCTTTGCACAGCCTTCTGCAGATTCTTGAAAGTCTGTCTGTGGGAATATGAACTTGTTCCTTCCTCTGAGCTGGCTGGAAGTCCCCTTTGTATGGTAGGAGCAGGAGAGAATTTGTGAGAGGATCTTGCTACTTCCCATCTACACAGGTAGTGTAACAAGTGGTGGCACTGACAGAGCCCTGAGCAATCCCGTCTGGCTCCTATAATGGTACCTCAAATTTAGGCATAATCTTTCCTATTGAAATGCACAGACTAATGCTTGTCACCCCTAAAATAAGAATAGTTAAACCAAAGGCAGAAAACTGCATAAGATAATCCAGAGAGGAAAATGACAAATCTTTAGGGAAAAAACCTACCAAGCACTAACTTCTAATTTTCTGGAAAGTGCCTTATTCCACTAAGCTCCAATTCACCTCCTCAGTGCAGCAGACCAGAGGTGACAGGCATTGCAAAACAAAATGCAGCATCTTTATGTAGCCTTATGCTTAGTGTTTCACTGCCAGAGGTGTGTCCTCTGGACTGCACATTTCTAGTATGTACCTTGTGCCAACTCTCGTGCTAGTGAGAGCTCTCGGCGCCAAGCTTGGTCACGAGCCAAGTGAGAATCTACCCCCACTCCCCCAAAGAGTCACATTTGTGTGCTGAGTCAGTGCACAGAGTAGTCAAGATGGTACCAAAGCTGCCATCTGTGAGATGGTGGGGCCGGATGACAGATGAGAGGGCAAGTGCATTGAGAAAAAAGAGAGTGGAGCAGCTTCTAGTAAGCTGAGCTGCCCAGAGTGTGATGGCCTTGGTGCTCAGAGCGCCCAAATGGGACCTGGTGGTACTGGTCACAATGTCTTGTGCTTCTGAAGGGACAGAAATTACTCTCCTCTGTGTCTGGCAGTGTTTTTGTCCCAGCACCATTAGGCTGTGACATACTCTAAGTAAGTTTTACCTTCATGTGTCTGTAGTGTGTGGAGACTCTGGATTCCTTCCAAAGTAAAGCCCTGAACTAAGGATTGCTTGGGCCAGAGGAGGCTGGGTGTTTGGGAAGACTTTGCTGCTTGGTCAGGGTAATTTCATAGCTGTTTATTGAAGCAGGGTCTGTGACACACTCCTTTCCACCCAGCTAAGTGCTGGAAACACCAAGCTCTATGGTTTTCCTTTTACTGTAACCTTGTGGGCCATTATTTACCTGGTGCAAAGTGGAACAGGTTTAACTAGAGGGGTGCAAGAGACCCTCTTCAAGCTGCATTTGAACAGTTAGAGCAGCACTGATTTGTGCATTGAAATCTTATTGAACGTATAAAGCATTTGCCAAGGATATTCAATTCTGACTCCTTATTAAGAGACAAGACTAATTTTTCTTCTGCTCATGTTTGGTGTGGAAAATCTATTTCATTACATGTCTTCAAAAAGTCTACTTGAATAGGTCCTGCAGGTGAGGCAAATGGGATGGAAAATGAGACTAGTGATCTTTGTCAGGACTGAGGCTGTGACAAAGTCCAGCCTCAGAGTTAGTCCTCAGGCTCTGGATTTCTGTAGGTGGCAAGAAACTGCTGAGCCTGCCATGCAAGGCTGAACATCTGCATCTCATCTGCATGGTCATGCAAGTATGAATTCCTTCAGCAAAGAAATTGATTTAGAGTGTCCTATATTTTGGAAAATTCAGTAATCACCAGATTTTAAATCCTTTTAATGGGTCTAAATCAATTTGCATGTTGAAAATAAAGCATAGTTGTATTTTTTCATGCTTGTAACTTGTCACCTCACTGAATTGCATAAGAGTTTTCCTGTGGTTCCTGGAAGCTTCTTGTCTGTTGTTGCTGTGCAGAAGGGCTATGCAAATTCCCTAGAGCCAAAGCAGAGCAGCTATTCTTCTCAGTGAGTGCCAGGATTGTGCCTGCTGCATTGTGTGCAGTCCAGAACAGCAAACATCTATCACATTGAACTCCCAGGGCTCAGCTGTGCCTTAAAGACATGGTTTAGCTTTTAACAGAGCTGATCAGCACAGAGTGTTCTGACTGTCATTCCTAAAGAACAAAATGACAGATGGGCTTATGATAGGTTCGTCTGGAGGTAGAGAATGAGAAGAGCAAGTTGGTTACTAATTACCTTCCCACCACTGAAAGGAGAAATGTCCCCATGCTTGACACAATTCGCATGGACGTGTCAAAATTAATGAACATTTTCACCCTCTGCTGTCCCAGAGTGAGCTTCACACCATTGTGTCCCATGTGGCCCTGAGATCTTAATGCAGCCATTTGCATTCATCAGGACAGCACAGACACAACGTGAGAGTTCAAGAGTTTTGAAATGCATCTCTGTCATCAAGATGCTTCGCAGCATGAGTGCTGCTGACTAACAGCCATGGGTCACATCAGTGCACTGTCACTGTTGATCCTTTTCATTACACTTGCTTTCTTTCAGGTCTTTGCATCTGATTATCAATAAAATATTTTTTGTTTCAGATCTGTTATTCAGATTACTGTTTCTAAATTGGTATGACTGCTCTTATGTAAAAAAATATTCCTGATAGTCTCTGAAGTAATACATAAAACTGCAATTCCATTTAATTATTGTTTGTTTTATTTGTTATTTAAGTTTTGGGATGAGTCTAGACACATGAGAAATCCCATCTAGCTGTGCAAGAAGACACAGTAATCTTAGGACGTAAGGTACTCCTGGGGCTGAGCTAAGGTGCCAGGATTGTGTCCCTAATGGCTGTATGTACCAGAGAAATTATCTTGCTTTTAAATCATATTTAAAACTGGTTACAGTGAAGTGCCGATAAGATCCTTTGTATGAATAGTCTTTAAGAGTTGCTACCCATTACCTATTTCCTTTGATTATTTTTAAAATACTGCTTTAATACTTACGTTTCTTGACAGGTCTATTATTCTAACAATTCCATAAGGAGATACATTAAATACTGCAAAATAAATTATCACTTAATCCTATACCTAAAAAGGATTGGGTTTGGAAATGTTTTCAGATTTGATAAATGAGATTTTTCAGCTCAGACTCCAGAATTCTTCACTAGTTCTTGTCATACTGAAAGATGATTACAGAGGTGGGGTGGTGGGAAATGCTAAAAGCAGTGCGTTGCTTGACTAGGCATGAAAATAGGAGGGCTCATTTGCAGGGCTGCATTTGAAAAATAAAATTAGAATAATGAAGCATATCTATCTGGCAAAAAAAATAGAGGCTGACATTTTAGGGAGTAGAGCTGCTGCTAATATTTAGGTAAGTGCTCTAGGCCATTTTCCTCTAATTGAAAGCTGATGCAAAACCATTGTAAGTGATGCAATCAGTATATTGGGTATTCTATTAGTTTAATTTTTGACACTGCCTTGACAGAGGTAAGGTGGCTGACCCTTAATGACAACAATTTGTTTTTCATTTGTACAATTATGGTGTGTCTTTATTGTCAATCTAATCAGTAGCAGGGGGTTAGATCTTCATATGAGACTTATTCAGAGTGTTTAATTTGAAGGAATTCTTTTCAGTGAGTTGATGAGCACTTAAGTGCTGCTCACAAGCTATCAGAGTTCAAAAATATCTGTCATTTTAATCGGAGCCTTTTTAGTTTTGAAAACAACCCCCTTCAAAACAGATTTCACCATCTACTTTCGTTATTCTTGGCCCTTTTAATTTATCTTTTGGCTGATTTTTTTTTCCTCTTTCTCCTCCAGCTTCTTAGTTGCCTCCCAATATCCAAAACACAAACTGTCATTGCTGTGACAAGGGGTGGGATGCACCTTCTCCACAGCACTCAGATATTTTCTTCATAGCTCTCCGTGTGAAGTCGACCTTCCCTCTTTCTTTCTTGAGAGCTGTGTACTCATAGGCCTTCAGCTTGCTGTAATAGTCTGAGAATTTATTGTAGAGGATGGAGATGGGCATGCCATTCAGGATTATTCCAAAAGCAATGCAGAGGAAAGCAAACAGGCGTCCAAGGTGAGTTTCTGGACACATATCTCCATATCCCACTGTAGAGATGCTGACCTACAGGCAAACCAATACACAGCTTATTAGCTGAACAGAAATGCACAGACAGATATGTTCACTGATCAGGGACAATGTTAAAATTAGCTTTTTTACTTTGCATTGTAAGTCTAAAATACTCTGTGGGATTTTATTTGGTGGGTTTTTGTTTGTTTGTTTGTTTGTTTGTTCATTTGTGTGTATGTGTGTGTGTATTAGCTGTCTTATGCAAAATATGCCTAATTAAAAAAAAAAAACCAAAACCCTCTCATGAAGTAAAGAAAGACATTGGTTTGACACCATTCAGGAGGATTTTTAGATTTTTACCCTGCAGAGAGAATTCCCGGACAATTTCCACACCAGCCTGTCCAGAAGGTGAGTTTGCTTGGCTGTAGGGAGAGGATGGATGTGGCTCCCTGACCACGCAAATCCACTGATAGCTGCAACCCTGCTCCCTCATCATGTCACTTGGAACAGATGTCCTGTTTCTAAATCCACTATGCTGATAAAACCCAGTATTTGGGACTTATTCTGTGGATTGTATTTTGAGTTTTACCTTAGTTTTTAATATATATTTTAGGAACTGTGAAAAACATACAAAAACCTTCATTTAATTATGAAATAAATTTTCCTATTTGCGTTATAGGAAGGAATGGTCCAGGACTTCAAAGTGTCTTCAAAGATAAAATCCCCTTTAATGACTACATACCTACGAGGAACTGCAGCCTGGAAGGTTTTGCTTGCAGTGTATGGTTGCAACATGTATAGTTATAGTGTTAAATAAATACACAGGTGGGTAATTGTTGCTGAATTTCCTTTTGAAGAAGGATTTAGAGGTTGTTAAAAATGTGGTTTTTTTTTTTTTTTTTTTTTTAGAGGAGTGGTGTTTAGTGTATTTGTTTTATATGAATCTGAACACTATGCCAGCTCACTGTGGACATACCTTCACATTTTTCTTCTCAGCCAAAATAATTTTCTCTTTCTAGCCTATGGATATATAAAGGAACTGTTTTATGGGTCCAGTGCTACACCAAGTACTGAAATACTTCCATTGTAAAATTCAGATCAAAAATGAATGGATGTTTGATTATGGAGATGCTACATTTGAAAAATGTACTCTCAAACAGTCAAAATAACTCCTAATTTATTTAGTTTCACTGCACACATTTTGATGTTTTGTATGCTTAACACTGAGTAGATATAACTTACTTTTTTCCTGGCAGGTAAAACTTACATGTTGCTGTCACCTCTCACTTTCTAGTCTGTGCAAGGGATCTTTTTCAGCCAATGAATTTTATTTATTTTTTGTCACAGTATCTCAACACACTGTGTATATCTGCTAAGCAGTAACCTAAAATTCTGACAAAAATAAGCCACAGACGGTAGGACTTTCACTGTAATGCCCTTATGGCTTTAACACTGAAATAAGTCTTCAAAAGGTCACTGTGTAGAGTCTGCCATCCTCTAAAATGGTAAATGGAATGATATTTTAAATGAAGAAAACATTAGAGTACATGAGACAGCACTGGGTGAGCACATTTTTAGGATGCACCTGGTGCTTCCTGTGGAATAAAAAGGATTAGTGATTTGGTTTAATGGAAATTAAGTCACTGGATTTGAATGATAATACAGGATAAATATCTCCAAAAATAAATACTGAGATGAAGGCAAGATGTTTATCTCTACCAGCCAGGACAAAAGCATTATCCTGTGATAAGGTTCTGTACCACTTTCATAGTCTTATACATTGCCTGTAACAGTTTAGGAGGGATGCTTCTTCTCCTGCATGTATGAGATGGTGAATGCTGTTGGATTTTAATAAAATTGTAATGCTGTACTTATTTTAATTTACAGTCCTAAAGAATGAATAGGCTTTAAAAAGTGTTTTATGCTTTGGAATTGCAATGTGTATGATACAGCTCCTGTTTTGAAGACATTTGCTCAACTAAATAGGTCTTTTTCACCTAGCCATATATTTTTTTTAGGAATAACTAAATTACTATGGTGTCACCAGTTTGCAAAAATGAGCCCTAAAGATTTTTGCATATAACCTGCATGTTCAGAAAACAAAATATTTTAGGAATGTATGAATCACCAGTGTTTTCATAGCCTTTGCATATCACTTACAGATGATCTGTGAAGGTCACATTACAGGACCCTTTCCTTTATTCACTGATTTTTCCATCCTATCATAGCCCATCTTAAAGGATATTCAGCACAGTTACACATATAAATGTGTGCATCTATGCTTGTCTGTAAGGTTTTTTTTCTGCCATGTGCTGAGTCACTGCAAATGTGTGATAAACCCCCACATCTCATTGTCAATGGCTGAACCTGAAGTGCAGACCCTGGGCTCCAGGATGGCTGGCCAGGAGAAGTGACCTTGAATGCGTTGGGATTACTGTCTGGTGGGCCCCATATGTATCTTGGGGCATCCAGTGACTGTGCTGATCAAACAGCATGAGATGTTCTATCTCTTATCCAGTCTATTTTCATGGGCTTCTTTCTCCAGGGAAGTCACTGAGACAGAGCCAGACCCATAGCCATGCCCAGGGGTTAGAAGTGCTCCTGGAGCCCCACACAAAAATAGACTATGCAGGCTGGCATCAGCTGCTGCAAAACAAAATCTTTGTGACAATAGTCTAGGACAAGCCTTAAGGTTATGGATGGCCAAGATGTGGGCCCTGTGCCTTCCCTCGGCATCGACAATGTCTAGCTACCCCCTGGTTTCATCTAGGGTGCTAAAAATACACACCTCTGCAGCACAGCAGAATACAATCTTGTGTAAAACAACTGCTGGTCCTAATGGATTTTTAACAGCTGGAGTTCTGGTAAAAGTTTGAGTGATCTGACTGTGATTAATAAACTATGTCTTATCATCTTGCAGTTTTATGGGTCGCAGAAGACCTGGACATAGAATAAGAACAAAACCCCTATAACTAGATAGCCAAATGCATACATTTTTTCCCCTATTGTTTTGGCAACATTGACAATGGCATTAAATTGGAAAACGCTTTTTTTTCCCCTGTGTCTTTGCCCACTTCTTCTGTAAAAGTGGAAATACTGTCTGCATTTGGAGATTTGGGAATTTCAAGACTGCCTGCCTGATTAAGCCTTGATTTAAGCTTACAGAGAGATGAATGAGTGCATGTGTGTGTGTATGTGTGCGCGGGTGCGCATATGTCCTGTAAGCTCAGAATTCAGAGCAGATGTTCACTGATCAGAGCCTGTTGTTTTCAAGACTGTCAGCAACTCCAGCTGGGAGGAGAGGGGAAGGGGAGGGGAAGGAAGGGAGGGTCTCTGGCTACCCAATAAGGCAAGATGTGTTTACTTACAGCAGCCCACCACCAAGCATGGGGAATGCTGGTGAAGTTGGTACTGGAGACATCGTGCTCCACCGTGTAGACCATGGCAGAGAAGGCAAAGATGCCCATAGCAATGAAGAGCAAAAGGCAGCCCACCTGCTGGTAGCACTGGCGCAAGGTAAAGCCAAAGGCACGCAGCCCTGTGGAGTGGCGGGCCAGCTTGAGGATGCGGAAGATGCGCATGAGGCGCATGATGCGAAGCACTTGTCCTACCTTGCTCACCCGTCCCACCTTCTCGATATCGTGCTCATGTTGGGAGCCCCGACCCCGGGGCTGGTCATCGTCAGTAAAGCATTCAAGCAGCAGCTGCAGATAGAGGGGCAGGATGGCAATGAGGTCTACTGCATTGAGGGCACTGCTGGCAAAGCGGCGCAGGTCTGGGGTAGAGACCAAGCGCAGCAGGTACTCCAATGTGAAGAATGCAATGCACAAGGTCTCAACATGCTCCAAGACAGGCCGGCTATCCCCACTCTTCCAGTCTACCTGCTGCATCTCCTCAACTGTGTTGAGTGCCAGGGCCACCACGGAGATGAGCACGAAGAAGCTGGAGGCCACTGCCATCACTTTGGCGGTGACAGAGGAGAAGGGCTTCTCCATGAGGTTCCAGAGGCGCCAGCGCTGGGGACCATAGTAGCGCATGTGGTGGAAGAGCTGCTCACTCTCCTCTGCCTCTGCCTGGGAGCGCAGCTCCCGCTGGACCTTCAGCTGCTCACTCAGCTCGTCACGGCGCTCCTCGAAGCAGATGCGGCAGCAGCGGGGTGTGTACTTGAGACGCACGCCCCAGTAGCTCAGCTCCTCCAGGAAGCTGCGGGGGCACAGCTCGTCCCTCACCCGCAGGACCCCAGAGGCGTAGAAATTGTACACCAGCTGGAAGACAGCTGGGTCCCGGTCGAAGAAATACTCATCAACCTGGGCAGCGTAGTCATCGCACAGGCCCAGCTGGCAACGGCGGTCAGTGGAGGTAGCCAGGCGGCCCAGGCGGGTCTTGGGATAGATGGCCACTGCCTGGTAGGTGAGCCGGTAACTTTGGCCACCAACATTGATGTTCAGCATGGATGGAGCAGGTGATGTGGCTGGGGATCTAGAGGAAGGAGTAGGGGAACAAGGAATAAATGATGAGGCCTTGCTTTCTCCTTTAAATGCATCTTCATGTGGCCATTTCCCTTGTTCTTTCTCTTCATCTTCCTCATCTTCATCATCCACATAATAGTTGTAAATCCCCTCAGGTCCTGGTTGCAGTAGGGGCTGGGTGTTCAAGGGAATGGAGGCAGAGGAGCCACTCTGCTTGTCTACATGAATGACTTCCTTTTCCTTCCCCTTGCTGGGCTGTGGGAGGATGTTTGATGCTTCCATCTCTCTGCCTTTATGTTTTAGGAAAAGAAACTCTTGCTGACTGTTGAACTGCAACATAATATTATTCCTTATTCTTCTCCCCTCTTTGCATTCACCCGATCAAACAGTTAACATCAGTCCTTTTCAACACTGCAAAAGCTGGCAACCTGGTTTTCTTCTCCCTTTATCTCAGAAGTATTATGCACAGCAGTGGTTCTGTATATTTCTCCCTGCCAGCCACCACTCCAGTTGTTGTGAAAGCTCTGTGTGGGATATAGACACATGAGGACTGCTGTTGACCGTTTTAATCTTGCTGACAACAAAGATCTGAGTGCTTAGAGGAGGGGATTTAAGGGCTATTATCCTGTTCAAGCCTCGTTTCCTTAGGCTGTGACGTGAATGATTATGGATCCATAAATCTATGAAAAATCAGTAGGGGGGAAAATCCCCTTAAGTTTTATTGCTAATAAAACCCACACATTTTCCTATTTCAAATATATATGGATTAAAAGTAACCTGAAATAAAAATGTATGAGGGGCAGAGAGAAAGAGAGCAGTACAGATTTCTTTCATCCTCATGGGCATAGCATGGCTTGGTTTTCTTTAATGAAAATAATGAATAATTGATATGCAGATACAGAGCAGGAGCTTACTGGTGTATCTCTTAAAATATTTTCAAAAGGTGAGCAAATAAAAGTAATTTCATTTTATTCACAGTTAGAATACCTCCATTTGGTTAAGAGCTGAGGAATATTTCACTCTGTGCCTGAAGCTTTGGATGTACTCTGGGAGTGTAGGTCTAATGCTCTGCTGGGCTCAGTGAAAGCAAAGGGCAGGGGTGTGAAGGGGTTTCCAGCTTCAAACTCTTCATGAGCTGCTGAGAAACAGTATAAAGCCACTCTTGTTTCTCTTGCAGATCATGTTACTGTAGTGTAAAGCTGCAGTGGGTAGCTAGCAGGACAGGAGAGATGTTTTCCCTGTGTTTGGATGGAGGTTTCATTTTCAGCTCTGTTTGAGCTGGCATCAGCAATTCCTGTAACAATGAGCATCCCAAAGACCAGGTTATATCCCCTTGTCACTGGGAGCACTTCAGCTAAGCTGGAGCTCCTGTAAAGCAGGGGATGCACACAACAAAGTGCTGGTGCCTTGTGCAAGCTCTTAGCACCTGACTCATAACTCCTGAGCAGCAGCTCATTATTCCACCAGGCTGGTGCAGGAATGGACAAGGCACTGGAAAACTACTAGCTTTGGCAACACCCTTGCTGGTCTGAAAGGCCTCCCACCTGCAGTTCTGTAGCCTGCCTTCTGCTTGCAGCTCCCTTTCACATAGGCTGCTGGGACAGTGTATCCCAGAGCACTGCTGCAGTGTTTTCACTTTGCTGTCCTCAAGCTCCTGTTCTTCTCCACTTGTCTCAGGTTCTTGCTCCTGCAGACCACAATACTGTTGTTTTGGTATGTGAAGCAATTGCTGTTGCTATGAGAATGTCTCCTTTTTTCCTGTTTCCTTACCTCCAGTTGTAGCTTTTGTATGATTATTTACTAGTTCTTGACAGAATGGAAGATGTCATAGTTGAGCATTTTGCAATACTTTTGTTCTCAGTCTGTGTTCTAGTGAGTGGATCACACTAAACTGTTCAAGGTTTCTTTGGGTCACACTGTTTAAGACCTGAATTATTTATAATTCATATTTAACTCTGCTTGAAAGTGAATTTGTCTCCACTGTCTGTTCTCTTTCTTGATGTGAAAGAGGCAAGGCCCCTATTAATAGGGATTGTCAGCACCTCTTTAGAGATACCAACCCGCTTTGCAGTTTGCTTTGAGCATTAAACCATGGTGAGTCCTTTTCATAGCAACCTTAATGCAAATTAAGGTCAAGTTTCAACGCTGTTTCTTTCTCCTAAGCAAACTAATTTGGACATAAGAAAAAGGGTAGTTCACAAGGCCATCATTTTAGTACCAAAAATTCTGGATTTTTTCTTAATCAAGATCCAGGGTAGACTATAACATATTCCTCATGCCAGTCTCTGCTGTAGCATTTAATTTTGCTTTTTGTCAGGCTCCCTGCCCTCATTTCTGAGAAGTATCCAGTAAGATTTATTGCTCACTATTCCAGAGATCATTTTTTATGTCATACTGCAGCAGCAGGAGCTTCTACAGGATGAACTTCATGACTGTCAGGTACCAGTTCCTCATGCACATGGACTCATATCTTGGACATCATTACTAAGAAAAGCAAGGACGATCACTAGCTTTGGTCTGCTCAGACTAATCTCTTTGACCTAAATATTATCGGGAACAGAGCTCTGAGGCACCTGCTGCACTCTGCTCAAACTTGTCTCTAACTGGCAAAATAGCTAAAATAAAATTGTTTCATATATGTTCTTTATTTTCAGGTGGGAGTTGGTTCTGAGGTGCTAGATTCTCAGTCTAGACACATAAGAAAATGAAGTGACTAGAAAGGACCCACTTTTTTCCCTTATCTACTTTATTTAGTGTGCTGCTTTTCTTCATAAATGTCATTAGTAAGAATTGCTCATCTTGTATGGGGAAGAGCAGACTATGGGTTGCTTAAAGAACTAGTTAGTAAAGTCTCATGGGATTTTTTTTTAAGTTTCAAGAGTTATATATATGCGTTACATGCTTGTCTCTTTTCAAGAGCTCTCTTCTCAGAGTGGAGGAGCAGCCAAACATGGTATGTTGAAAGCCAAGTTAATGGGGCAGAAGGCTGGCTAGGCTGAGCAGTGAACTTAGATGGAGAAGGAAAGCATATCAACACTGGAAACAAGGTGACGTGGGAGGATGACAGAGATGCTGCTTGTCCCTATGGAGAGAAAATTTGTGTGGCCAAAACTCAAATAGAATTCAATCTGTGCAGGACAAACTGTGAAGGGAAGCAAAAAGGGCTTTTTTGGTTTTTATATGTTAACAGCAAAAAAAGGATCAGAGACAACATTGGTCCATTGATTGATGAGGTCCAAATAAAATTGCAGACACAGCAGAGAATGATGCCACCTTTTCCAGCTCTCTTTAAGACTAATGATGGGCTGGGATCCTCGGAGCCCATTGTTGGAAGACTGTCACTTGGGGAATATAGATTCCCAGGCAATCCTGAAATTGTTTGAGACTTGCTGTTTCAGTTGGATGCACACAGGTGTATGGGGTTGAATAGGATTCTTTCCATGGAAGAACTGGCTGATGCACTTGGCAGGACCTCTCTCCATTATATTTCATTTGTCTTGTGAGTCTGGAGATGTCCCATTCAGCTGGAACCTCAAAATTCGTCCCGTTTTTCAAGAAGGATAAAAAGAAAACCTGGAAGTTATAGGCCTGGCATTTTCACTGCAGCACGTGGTAAAATCATAGGGAAGGTTTTTCTGGGAGTTACTGAAAAACATTTGAGAGAACATGCAGTCATCATAGCCAGCATAGGTTCACAAGGGAAAAGTCCTGTTTGATCAATTTAATTTTCTCCTATGTCAAAATAACCCTAGGTGACCAAGGGAAGCCAGTACCTATGGACTGTTCTTATTTTAGCAGAGCTTTTGGTCTGACACAGTGCTGGATAAACTGCCAGGCACACAGCTAGTTGAGTCCATAATACATTGTGTAAGCAACTGGCTGGTGGGTTGGGCTCAAAAAGGTTTTGGTAAATGTTGTTTCATCAGGCTGGCAGCCGGGACCAGAGGTTCCTCAGGGCTCCGTTTTAGTGCCAGTGCTCTATAATGTTTTAATAAAAGATCTGGATGCAGGGATCAACTGCACATTAAATAGGTGTGGTGATGATACTACGCTAGGAAAAGTTGTGGACTCTCTTGAGGGTAGAGAGTCTCTGCAGAGAGCTGTGGGTAGATTAACTACCAACCATTAGAAACTAGACAAGATCAGTTGCAGGATTCTCCACTTGGGATAGGGTAATCCTGGATGTACATGCAGATTCAAGGAAAAAAGGCTTGGGGAAAAAGATCTGGGGGTTTGGGTTGTTGGCAAGTTGAACACAGTCAGCAGTGCCCTGGCAGCCAGGAGGGCCACCCGTGTCCTTGGGGGGGCATCAGGCCCAGCATCGCCAGCCGGGCAAGGGAGGGGATTGTCCCACTCTGCTCTGAGCTGGGGCGGCCTCACCTCGAGTGCTGGGGGCAGCTCTGGGTGCCACAATAAAAGAATATTGAACTATTAGATTGTCCAGAAGAGTGTGACCAAGATGGGGAAAATTCTCAATGGCAAGACTGGGGCTACTTGGTTTCCTCATCTCGGAGAAGAAAAGGCTGAGGTGACCTCAGTGCAACAACTTCCTCAAGGTGGGCAGTGGAGTGAGAGGTGCTAAATGTCCTCTCTATGGTGACCAGTGATAGGAAATGCAGAAATGGAATAAAGCTGCATCAGGAGAAGTTCAGACTGGACATTAGGAAAAGGTTTTTCATGGAGATAGTGGTCAGTGATTGAATCATGCTCCTCAGGTAAGAGGTCACAGCAGTGACAGTCAGAATTCAAGGACTGTCTGGATAACATTCTTAGTCATATGGTTCAATTTCAGGTAGTCCTGAAAGGAGTGGGGGTTTGGATTCAGTGATTCTTATGAATTCCTTCCAACTTGAGATATTGTATGATTCTCTGATTCTATGGATAGAAGAAGAAATGTGAAAACTTAGCAGTCAGTAACACTGGAGAATGCTGTCCAATCCAAACAGTGCTCTGGGTAACAGCTTCCTGAGAACAGGATTTTAACAACAGAAAACTATAATTAAAATGGAGTGAGCAGAGGGTTCTTTCCAAACCTTCATTTTTAGGAGTGCTGACTTTTCCAGGATAGGGGACTGTTGTAGTAATACAACTGTAGTTATAATGCTCTTTCACTGAGCAAATCAGCTTCAGAATTGAGCATATGTGCTTTTTCTTGGTTTAAAAAGAAGAGAATTTTAAAATTAAAATTGCTTTAAAGAATTTATATGATCCGTTGATTAGTTCCTACCTCATGAGGAATTTGTTATAGATTAGTAGTTTTTAAAGGTCAGGATAGGCCTATAAGATCATTTGTTCTGACCTACTTGAACAGAATTTCGTCTACTTAAACAAAATTTCACTCAGTAATTTTGCAATTTTGCATGTTTCAAATGGTCTAGCCAGGCTGTTTTCTTAATATCCAGTGACTTCTGAATCCAAGTTGACCATGTGGAAAATACTTCTAATGGTGATTATTAACAATGTAATAATTAATAATGTCCAGTTTATCCTTTTAAGGCACTCAAGAAGCTGTAATAGGGCTGAAGGTACACTGACTGACTGCAGTGTCTGCTGAAACTGTAAGGGGTGACTCAGCAAGTAAGAGAATTAAGATTCTTTTCTGTTTGCCTATCCACATACCAGTACTTTGTAAAAAGGGATTGTAAAAAAAAATGAAAATGTAATATTTTTTTTAAAATCCTGAGCTAGAACTTTTCCAAAATACCAGATCTACACTGAACCAACATTCAATCTATGCTTTGTCTCCACTCAGTTCAGTTACTTAGATTCAAATGAAAGTAGGTAAGCTAGAGGATCTGCTCTGCAATTTCAGATATCTTTGCAACCTACCACCCTGGCAGACTTTCTCAGCCATCAGAGTGCCATGCTGTTGCTGAACAAATGGTTACCTGCTCATTGCTTTTTTTATTTCTGCTTGTTTGGTTTTCTTTTTCCCCCACTTGCTAATCCTGCAGCTGCAGCCAGCCAGACAATACTAGGAAAGGATGAGTAAGTAAAGGATGGGAAGAGAGGGTAATTGAGGGGTGGGATAATCAGCATCATCTGGTCGACCTCTTCCTGCTTCCAGGGAAGAGCTCACGTGCCTGTGCAATCCCCTTCCTTCACTCACCAGTGTTGCCTTCATCTGGGAGGGAAAAGAGCACAGAGTGCCAGCTACAGGCATAGACAAGAGGCAGGGGACAGACTGGGGTTGTGGCCTTGTCACCTGAGCATTTAGGCTGTGTCATCCAGGGCAGCAGCAGTGATGCACGTGCAAGGGCTGTACCAGCTGACTGCAGCAGCACACCTGAGCCCAGAGACCCGGGATGAAGGACGTGCGCTCCCGCTGCTGCCGTGCATCGATGCGTCCTTGTCGTTATCTATTTCCACCTCGGCCACTCTATGTTATCACTTTCCTCTCCTAATGAACTTCTACTTAGTTTTATAAATTACAATTTTTTTTAAACAGGTAAACCCACAGTGTTTAGGTGCTTCAGCAAGTCAGTGCAGAGCAGCAGCAAATATACATGAAAATGTGACACAAACAAAAGCAACTGTACCATATTCCCTATCTTAGTGAGTTCATAAGCCTTCTTTACAGATGGGATGCTGAAGAACAAAGTGATTTAACCTGGAAACAAGCAGGAGAAGAATAAACCAGTATTTTCTGTATTTCATATTGCTGGGATTTCCACTGGCCCTTGCTTACTGTATGTGGTGGCTCATTCATAAACTTTAGCAGCTCTTCAGACACCAGCAACTGGTGCCAGCCCTGCAGTGAACACAAACAAACAGAAAAGGCACACAGCAGCAGCAGCAAGAAAAAAATATACTAAATGAGTGGGAATGAATATGAACTGTATGTAAAGAAACAGGAAATATGCTGGAAGCAGAGACCAAGTCATGGCAGTGACACATTGCTCAAGCTATGGGAGGAGTGACTTGTGCAATCAACAGGCTTTATGTTTTCTGAGCATTACAGATTTATGGGAATAAACACTTCTCTTGCTGACAGAGTCACCAGTTTTGCTTTGAAATCTTTTTCATATCGCTGAAAGGGAGGAAGTACTGGCATGTTAATGCAGTCTTTCCACTTCCTCTCTCTGCCAGAAATGTACACTTGTGAGGTTTTTTATTTGTTTTGCTGTTTCCTTATGTATGGTAGAGGCACTTTTGACAGGCAGCATGTAGTAATACATGCTTTTAAAATTTTTTTAATGTGAGAGTACCCTGCAAAAAAATAATGCTGCTATACAAAGAAAAAACAATCAAAAAATCAACAGCAATAAAGTCACAAAATGGAAGCCACAGATGAAGGTGTGGAACAGCATCAAACAGCCCTCCCTGACGCACTAAGCAGCCTGACATGCATTCTCTTTTCAGATTTCAGGATCACAGGTGGGCTGGACATCAATCTGTCCTATGAACTACAAAGAGCCTACTGAGTTTGCAAACTGTACCATTCTGGTACTGTTTCAGTCACCACTTCCTCTTTTTTTACCCTGTTCACATCCCACTCCTAGCAAGAACCAGCCACAGGAACACAAATCTCAATGTGACATAGCTTATAGTGATCCAAAAATCAAGATCTCTAAAAACAACAACCAAACAAAAAACTCCAGACAGCCAGCCAGCCAACAAACTAACCAACCAACAAACTAACCAACCAACCAACCAACCAACCAACCAACCAACCAACCAACTAACCAACCAACTCCCCTCTGCCCCACACCACCTTGCCCAGAAAAAAGAAAAGAAAAAAAAAAAGAGGTGCAAAATAAAGAGGTATATTTAACCTTGGACTCCTTTTGGTGGCATAATGGTGAGTTGTGTTGGACTCAGTTACAGAACAATATGATAGATAGATGTGTCATGGCCTCTGGATAGAATTTTGTTTTAATTTATGCATTCTGTCATACATTGTACTGAAAACTGCTGGTTCTTTACTTAGACTTTACTGAAACCAGCTAGCAACAGGGGAAAAAGCCCAACTCATTCATGCACTTTCCTTGTAACAGGATCACAGAGACTTAGAAAGGACTTAATGCAAGGCATATATCCAGGAATAGTCTTTTCCAAGTTCTGTCCTTTAACAAACATATCCATTTTAATAACTTCTTCCACTGTTCCTTCTTGTTTCCTTGGATGTAACTGGCCTGCCTGAGCCTTGCTTATACCAGTGATGGTAAGTTAGCACAACTTACCTGTCTCCTAAACATTTGCTTGCTGCTTTGCAGCTGAATTACCCTCATGTGCAGGTCCAATGTTACATCCCAAATCTTAAAGAACAGCTTGCTGTCTGATAGACCCTCCACCCAGAGACGTACCCAGCTTCACACCAGCATTACCTTTAAGGAGGGGAAAAGGGTTGCCACACTCCCTGAAGTGAATTTTCTGACCCCAGGCTTTTAAGTCCATAATCCATTGTGGGTTTTTTAAGGCTGTGCTGTTGTGAAATTTTGTTTGCTTCATGCATTAGCGTGTCACACCTCTATCTCCCTGTGAGTTTAGGACTGTAGCTGCATGGCCTCTGCTTTTTTGACATTTTTTTATTGCTTCCTTGTCTGCCCTTTTTGTATCTGTGCTATACTGCCTTGGTCCCACCTATCTGCCCATTCTATAGCAGCATCTCTCCCTACAAAATCAGTGACACCAGTATTCCTCTGAGTCAGGAGTTTATATTCCTCATGAAGACTTCTCTATCCACAGCATGCTTGAGGGCTCACCTCTCAGCTTCCTTATGAGCGTGTAATATGCTCTATCATTATGAAGTTCAAAGAATACAAAGTATTCTTTTAGTATACCACTCCTACAAAATTTTTAGTTTCCTTACACACATGAATGATTGGCTAAAAATATACTAGCTGCTCCTTGAACTTTTCAGAGGAAATTAGATAACTTTGTGCAGTGGAAGAAAAGATTTCAGTCATTACTGAGATGCTTAATTCAGAGCTAATTGTGATTTTAAATTCTGGGGGATATTTTCCAAACACTAGCAGATTTATAATAAAGTTCTCTATCTATAAAGCTGCATACCAAAGAACAAATCAGTTCAGGGGCAAAAAAAGCTTTTGCAAGTCTGGATTTTAGCCAGTTTTTGTGTATGGATGTTTGCATACACACATATTTTACGCATATGTGTGCAAATCTGTCAGCAAGATTGCTATCCTTATCCTAACCATGTGCCATTTGCAAACCACTTTAATGCAGTGAGCATTTCAGGCATATCATGAAAATATAGTTTAGTGATTTGAAAAGGTTATCTTTTATTTTCCTGCTGTGGCCATACACTGCACTGCACTGGCTTGATTTACACGCTAAACTTTTCTAGAGAAGAAGATTTCTATTCTCCACTCTGTACTTCTCTTGCTCAATCCAATGCAATACCCCAAACTTTCTCTCTTGGCTGTTCTCAGAAATTGTTATTGTTTGGAGAATGAACAAGATCAAGAAAAGATCTTTTGCTGATACTGTCTCTGAAAAAATAATGAATATACCCTTGAAAATGTTCCTTTGATATTGACTTCTGGTAAAAAACAAGTTCATTCCTTACCCTATCCTCAAAGTCTGGCAAGAGAAAAAAATAGGTAGAGCTGCAAAACTGCAGAAGGTTTTCAAATGTGACAGAATAACAAGTGCCTGTTTAAGTTAATCACTACCTTTGTCAAATACCACTTAAAAATTGTCTTGAAAATTGATTCTTTTAGAAAATACACTGTGTTCTGCTGTTTAAAAAAAAAAAGGTCAAAAATCCCTATTTTGTAATTATGAATGATAATTTTGCTGTAATGACAGGTTAATTGCAAGATGTTTTCTGTCAAACTGGAGTTGCAGACCTCTGTACACAACATGGTCTCTTGAAACTTGCTTGGAAGACAGTATTTAGAAAATACTGTGCAAAAACATGATGTCGTTATTGTGAATAACCATTGCACAAATAAAGGACCTAGATAGCTTAAAAAACAGTATCAGCAGTTTTGCAGTTTATCTCTCTAAGTAGCCTTAGAAAAGTAAAGGATATTAATGAAAGGTGGTTCACAGTAACAATAATTTGATCATGAGTGACCTCAGGAAATCAGAAGAAAAAGTCAGGCATAGGTGAGCTTCTCCCTTATGCAAGTGCAAGTGAGTGGCATAAGTGGTGACACATGGTTCCTGGAGTTACATGGGTTCATTGCAGCTCAAACTGGGCATGCTGAAGCTAATATTCAAAGTGTAAGAGCATCCTTATTCACCCTGCATGAGGATGGCTAAGCACTCCTATTGGGAAGA
>WBNO01000107.1:43708-76305 GCA_013400575.1 Peucedramus taeniatus
AGATTTTATTTCAGCATTCACAGGAGGATGTGCCTTCATCACGCTGCACCTTAAAAATAACAGGCCACTCTTCAGGAAAGAAGTTTTCACTTTTGGAAAGAGACGGTTTATCAGCCTTCCCTCCTGCCATAGGGTCATCTTTATCCACTGATGCTATTAAAGATCAAAATAAGGTTCAGATTTTTTGGCTGATGAGATATGGGAGAAAAGGCAGGAAGCATTTCAAAAAGCAAAACTGAATAAAGTAGAGTGATCAGTGTCTCCCACTGCAGGTGCACACTTGTCATTTGTGTGCCTCAGGGTAAGAGGGAGTCAGAAGTGCTTTCAATTCACTGTATTTGATTTCACTTCTGAGAGTAACAATCTGTTCAGGGACTCTAACTGTGACGCTGGAAGTATGTCAGATTTTGGATTTGCATTCATGAAGGATTTGGAGAAGAGAACAATACACTACTCATCCTAGCAGTTTACTCAGAATATGCTTTTCCAATTACCTGTTTGGCACAGGATTTAAATGCAGTAATTCTTGAGGTAAAATGTGTCATGAACAATTCATTTGCTTTGGCCAAAATGTGACGTTCCCAATGTAATTTGGAATCAGGATAGTGGATAATGAAAGGCCTGCAGGGCATAACATAACCTGTAGAATCTTTGTGGCTTGGATATCGCTGAGCAATCTTCAGACAAATCATTAAAGATGAATGATAAACAGGTTGAAGAGAACAAGGATTCCAGTAAATGTTGATGTATCAGCCAGATGAGTTTAGCTGACATCTCAACTATCCTGTCATTTGAGAAAGGATTTTTTTTTTATGTGAGTCACACAACCATTTAGGTTGGAAAAGACCTCTAAGGTCACATCTAACCTTTGACTGATCATCACCTTGTCAGTTGGAAAAGCAGGTCAAGTTCTTGGAAGTGTGTACATTTTTTTAACTCCCTTGAGAACTGAATGGATATGTAGAATTCAACATTACCAGACTTTCTTTATCTGCAGCGTGCAAGTTTGAATCACCAGTTTCACAGACAAGAGGTTAGTACAGGAATTACAACACACTTTACAGCCTTTTTCTCTCAGGACAGCTAAGACTGTGAGTTCTTCAATCTGGTTTCTGTGAGGTATAAAAATATGATGCCATTAGATCTCGTTAATGAGCTGCTGAGAGCCACACTCCACAGTAACCAACATCTCCATTTTCCCAGGCAGTAAATCAGCACTACTCCATTAAGTTCAAAGGGCTCCAGCTAATTTACACCGAGGATATGTTGCTGTAAACTTAGGCTCCCACAGTGTATGGGTTGCTTCATTCATCACAGAATCACAGCTATCTCCAGCTGGCAGAGAGCACCTATTCAGATCCTTAAATTAATAAGAACATGAGGCCCTTGTGGGATTGTATGGTATATGTGTATTTTCTGAACATCATATGGACTTTGGTCAGGGTGCTCACGATTCAGCCACTGTGCTTGGGGATGGGGTAAAAGAGATTAAAATCTCTGTAGGATTGTAAGTTATATATAATGCAATGATATATCTAGAATAATTATAGGACAGTGTTGATCCTATGCTAGTCCATTTGTAGTCTTTGGAATCTGTCAGAAGTTTAGTATAGAGTATAAAAGATTTTAAAATGCAATATTGCAACATTTCTGGCTGTTGTAAACTTGAAACAAAGGATCATATTAAAACTGCAGCTGAATGAGAAAGCATTTCTCATTGGGCTTTTTTGTTCTCCTGTAGCTTTTTCAGAGTGATTTAGTTATGCTCTGAAGAGAAACAAGGAATAATCCAAAATTTATATAAATAACCATTATTTTTACTGAAATAGGGCATTTCTATATTAGATAGTAAATTTTCTACTTTCTGGCCTTTAGTGGGGCTCCTGCTTTTAAAGATCAGTAGCACTACCCTGAAGGAGAAAACCTTAATGGAATTTAGAAATCTTTGTATAGACCATTTAAACATATATGAAAGAACACAGATCTACATATTGGCCAACCAAAAAGTTGTCTTTTTCTTCTACTCTGCCGAAGTTTCAGAAACCAGTTCCTAACAGAGCTGTTGATACTTCTGTACCCAATCTCACCTTTCCAGAAGGAGTGGTCCCTGCTGCTTTTCTCAGCTGTGATAACAGGGGTATACTACCTGAATAGTAGGCACCTTAAGCAGGTGAAAAAATGAACAAACAGAGCCTCTTCTGCCATGTCCTTGGTATTGGTTACATGGAATACATATGACCCAACTAGTGGGAAGTTACTTAAAAGAATAAAGAAAGGTTCAGGCTGTGAGGAGGAAAGAACTATTTTTTTTTTTTAAGAGAACAACAAAAGAAAAGTTGTCTAATTTTTGAAGAGTTTTGAAGGCCAAGATTTGTGAAGGGATGAAAAGGTGAATCCTGACAAAGGGGTGGGGAGGGTGTAAGACGTATCTATGTGTGGAGTTCCTACTAGGCAGTTCTTCGTTTGAAGTATGAAAAAAATCAATTGGTTGGTATGTACAAAACCAAGGTTTTCAACAGAGGGACTAAAAGAACTTTACAGATGAAAGTAGCAGGGAAGACAAAAAACTTACAAGGAATAATGCAATAAAAATAATCCATTAAGAAAATACTATGTGGCATACAACATCTGTGACCTTGGTGTATCCCCAGGAAGCTTAACAGCAAATCTTAGGTTCTTAAGTCTAACACCAGTAGGTAGACTGTCCTCAAGGGGCAAATCCATTCTAAGCTCCAGAGGTTCCATTACAAAAGGAAAGAGAGGATCTTGCTGCACCTGCAGGTAGATTCCCTGCTTGAACAGCAGATGATGGTGAGACACTTTCTTAGTTGTTAGCTCATTACCAGTTCTGTTCATTAAAATACAGCTGCATCAATAGAAATATAGAAAATCCATTATTTGATTGTGCTATGGACTCTCTTGGCCTGGTGCTGAAAAACGCTTTTCCAGCTTTAGTTTCTGATGCTTCCTTCAATATTGTGGCTGCTTTGGCTCTCAATTTGCCCGTTTCATGTTGACCAAAAGTATGCTAACCTATGGACTTTTTAAAAATTACCAGAAGTCTACAAAACTTCAAGAGCACTATTGTCATGCTCTTTTCTGGGGGGAAAGCAGCTTGGGGAAATCCTAACATGGATGCCCAGCTCTCCCTTCCCCTCCTGGTTTGGGAGGAAGTATTTTAATATTGCTCAGGTCTCTGGTATTTGGAATGATGCCTGGGGGCTTCATGTTGTGGCTCTAAGGATTGTGATAGGCAGCTCAGTTAATAGATCTAGTTCCGAGTATGGAAAACATGAGTATTATGATAATGAAAAAAGCTTTTTTTTTTCAAGAATGTTATGATTGTATATTTTGCCTGAATGTTATTTTTCATATTACACTCTGTTCCCAATGGACTGGAAATCCTTTAGGGTAGGATCACTTTTCCTGTTTCAATTCATTATTTAGTACAGTGCAGGCCCTACTTTTATAGTGGATTTGGGTTATGCTGAAATGTCAATAACATTAAAATAAAGATAATAATCTTATATTAATTTCCCTGTTATTGTGCAATAAGCTGTGCACTCAGTGTTCAATATGTCCTAACTACCTAATTGCTGATTTCTGGCTCTGGAGTGAGCCTTTTCAAATTTACAGACTTCAGATGTGTCCCAAATAAAAATGTACAGTGGCCACACAGCAACATTAAAGTGATAGGATGTGACAAAACACCAATCATTTTTACTGAGGTGGATTGTAATGATTAATGCTGAATTGGATAGGAAAAGCAGCTGTGCCCTGCTACAAAATTCTCAGAGCTCTAGCTTCATTTTGTTAAGAGGAATTCCAGTGTGATTTCTCAGCTCAGACTGAGATTTTCTACACTGGCTGTGGGAGTAAAAGTTGTACTCTGACTCTCGTCACTGTGACAGGAGTGACCCTGCTGGCTTGCCCTCTGCCTAACTTTGTCAAATGTGAATTTCTCATGTGAGATCTCCCATTCAGGAGCTGTTTGGACATGTTATTGAGTCTAATTGGAGAATAAAAGGACTGGAAAGACAGGGAAATGAATTTTCATTTTCCACATGAGAGGAAAATGTGCATCCTGTGTTTTCCAGTCCTCCGTTAGCTGCTAGTAGGAATGCAAATGGCCACTGGCTGTTCAGTGATTAGCCAGTACCCCAAATATACAGACTTTACAGCCCACAAGTTCTGTTTTGGGTTGTATCACTAAAGAAGATTTATCCTGACTCATGACATTAGGACCCAAGATTTCATGCAGCCACTGGTGCTCAGATGCTTGCTGCTGTTTCCACAGTTTGAGCCATGCAGTTCAACCCCCATTCTTGCTGCCCAATTCTGCTGCTGCCCTTTGCAGACAGATAACAGTGTGTGAGGGCACTGGGCCTTGCCTGTCCGAGGCTACAGGTGTTACAGGTTACCAAATATTACCTATTATTATATTTACAAGGAAACAAAACAAAATATATTATTATATTTACAAGGAAACAAGGTTTAGCATTGCTAAACCTGCAATGCTACGCAAGGAAGTCTGACTGCTATACAGATAAATTGTATTGATTGAGTTTTGTAAGAAAGATAGATATTGACTTTAGTTATATGAATATGTGGTAGGTAAAATGGCTCGATAATTTAAATAATAGGTCTGTACACATGCCTTACAGTCTTTCTTTGTTTTCTTTGAGAGCCACAGGCTGTGACCTTAGACTAAGAGTCAAGGCCATAACATTCTCTGGGACCCTAGATGTTCTTGCATGTGATGCATCTGTAAAATTAAGTTTCAAGACCAGAAGAATTGTTAATGATCAGCTTTCGTACTGTGATAGCAGCTACATGAAAATCAGCTAAGGAATAGGGGCTCACTGTGCTTTCTTAACATTTATAAACCTTTGGTTAGGGATACATCAACACTTTTCAGTTCTATATGTAAATAGCTGTAAAACTACAATTTGCAGAGGAGGATGAACAATTTAGATTACTTGATATAAACTTTGGAATCTCTTCTCCTATTTTCTGCTCCAGTTTTCACTATGGTCAATTGTGGAATAAAAAGTGTATTATTGCTACTATTGTGGTTCAGCCATCACTATGAAAAAACAAGTCAGCAGCATAATTTCTTTTATTTGTGATGGTGCTTCAACACTCCAGTATTCACCAGAAGGTGCAATAATGGGCACTGACAGCAGAGACCCTGAAGATTTGGCTGCCAAATCACATCACTGGAGTGATAAGATGAAGTTTACAGCAGAGGAAATCACTACTTTTTACAGCTACAATTTGGTTGTTTTTTTTTTTTTTTTTTTTTACCAGCCTTATATTTTCTTGGTAGAAAAATGTCTTTTTAGATGAGAAATTATAGCCTGCAGAAAACATCTGCTAGTAAGTTGATTAATTAAAGATTACATTCCCTGAAAGCAACTGTTGTGTCAGTCAGACTGGAAATGAGAGAATATAGAAAGTATGGCTAAAAGGCTGGGGGATATAATAGATGGTAGATATAATTGATGGTAGTAAAGGTTCTGAGAGGTCTAGATTTACTTTACATGGTGTAGGAATAGGCCAAAAGAATTGGAGGTTGCTCATTCTTAGTAACCCAAGGAAGTTTAATTAATTAAGACACAAACTACTTGAAGCTATCCTGGATATACAAGTGTGTAATTCTCCCCAGTCAACTGCCTGACAGATAGAGATACCAAAGGCAGGTGTATTACATCCTCCTGCAAACTGTAACATTCCCTGGGTCTCATGGAAAGAGCCATGGCTGAGGTTTTAATTCTTACCACTTGTACTGTGCTTTCTCAGGTAACCTCTGGGCACTGCTGCTTTTTGCCAAGCAGAAGTGAGAAACCAAAGTGCCATTCCCAGGCCCTCTGCCTGCAGGTGGAAGCAGCATGGAGAGCCCTAAGCCCCGCAGGGAGGTCCCGCGGTGGAACATTCTCCTGCCTCTTCCTCAAACTGTGCCAAGCTCCAAGCCCATACTGCACCTACTTGATATTCCAGTGTTGGTTTAGGAGAACCTAAAAAAACCACTTGAAATTGCACTTTCTGTGTGGAGTCAGCCATGGGGATTTGTGTTTCACACCTTCTTGGGCACCAAGTTGCAGAGTGTGATGCTAACACAGCCAACGCTGCCATCATGCTTGTGTCTTCAATGGCATGCTTGGACTGTTGTTCTGGAACTGCAATTTTTCACCATGTGTCTTAGTAATTAAAAAATAATAATGCTGGAAGATTTATGGCTCATTTAGCTACTGCTGAATGGCTGAGGGCCACTGAAGCCCCAAAACAGGTTGTGTGTAGTCATACTGTGATGAGCCAAAGAGCTGTACGTTCTGTCTAATCTTTCTCTCATGATAGTTTATTGGATTCTTTTTGTCTATTTGGTTCCTTCTGTCTGCAATTGGGTGGATAAATAGTTTCATATGTGGAAACCTCACACACTTTCTCACCTGTCAGGGGATATCCACCCTACCCTTTGAGGAGGAAAGTACACCTACTGTCTTCCTGAGAAATTTACATTTGCAGTAGCAAGACAGCTCATAGATTTTCTGCTTCAAGGTCCAATTTGCCATCTTTGAATTCCTTGAGCAGGAAACTGCCTGGAAAGCCTGATTTTCATTCAGCTTCATAGGACAGTGTTTGGCCTCAGTTACCAGTTACAGCACCCAAACCCCTTTTGTTAAAAAAGTAAAATCTCAGTTCAGTACCATGACCTCCTTTCAGCTTGTCTAAGAAAGACATACAGTCACAAGAGAATTGAGCTGGTACAGAAGAAGCTCTTGGGAAAGAATCTACAAATATAGGAACAATGGTCCTATTTTAATTCAATAAGCCAATAACTTATTATCTTTAAAACATAATCTAAAATTAAAATAGTAGAAACCAAAATAAGGTTGTCTCTTTATTACAAGTAACTCTTGGTGAATCCCATGCCATAGAAATAAATGTTTATTTAAATCACAGGAAAGAAAATATGTTTGTACACATGGTCTGTGATGAAAAAGGAGTAGAAAATGGTCTAACGAGGCTCAATCCTCTGATGCAGAATTAAGCCTACAGATTAATACTCAAGTGTAACAGCCAGTTATTCAGAGGGATTATTACAGACGGCACCATAGTGTAAGGTACAGCCCTGAGCCTGGGAAAACCCATTAACATGAAAGACAATGGAAATGCTAAACTAGGAATTTATTATCTGCTGCTTTTCTTTCCCCTCTTTCTTATAGCAGAAAACAGAATATTAATGCAATATATGAGAACAAATTGAAAAGGGCCAGACAGAAAAACCCATTTCCAGCTGTTCTAACAACACTAATCTACTCACTTGTCTGCTTGGCTCCCTTTAAATGGAACATTCAGCATTACTTTTGAGCATGACATAACCACACTCTGTGTGTGTGTACGTGTACATGTGCACGTGGAGAGGGCACATTTTGGAAGCAGCATCACACTGCAATTTCTCAATTTTTTTGGCAGCTGGAGCGTAACATTGCCTTTTAAGTAGATTTTCTTGCATTTAATTTGTTGGTTTAGCATAACTAAAAGGGTGGTCATAGGACAGAAAAACATTGTGTCTCTGTCTTCTTTTCTTTATTGGCTTGCCCTCTGACAGTATTGTATTTCACTGTCTGCCAGCTGGGTGACAGACTGCCTGATGAAAATTTATCATGTTGCCCTCCATGGTGGACACAACAACGTGTCATGAGGAAAGTATCCATGATGTCATACTTTTAGCCTCTGGTGGATGTACAGCACAAAAAATAATGGCTATAAAACAGCTATTTTAGAAAAGGCTACTTCTCTGTGCAAATTTCCTTGCTCCTGCTCGTGGCTGACATTGTTATATTTATTAATTTTCTTCCATTAAAACACATTACTCTGTTACATACCAAAAATCAAATCATATTCTCTTCTTAAAACATTCATTTCCTCTATTTCATGGGTCTTCAACTTCAAATATAGGGGTTTTATTTGGGAAGCCCTGAAATAACATAGTTATTTCTGCTTGCTAAATAGACATATCACCCAAATCAGTTAATGTCTCACAATAGTGCTGGATTTACATGTGTATCCAAGTACATCAGAAAATAAAATTTTGCTTCCAATGATTTTTTTAGGTTTTTTTTTTAAAGTAACACAGATAATTCTACCCATTTAAATATTTCAACCTATGAAGATATCCTTTATCAGTCAAAGGCAGTTTGAATTTTAGAATGTCACTATTGAAATATGTCATATATGTTTTCTTTGCGTAATTTCAAGTAAGAGAATTCCTTCTGGCATTTAACACAATGTGATAAAAATAGATTTCTCAACCAAAAAAACTGAAAATAACTCCTTTGTTTCTTAAAGGCAGATCAAAATTATCCTTGAAGAGAAGGGATATTCTAAACTCAAGAGTGTGTCCTTAAAGCTTCATTGGTTTCTTTAGCTGGGATAATTATGGCAAACCCTATTGACTCAAGAAGATTAAATCGTTATGCAATAAATATACACTCTGGACCTTTACAACATCCCTGACATTTTCCCCTTGAGCAAAGACTGCTGTCTCCTGCACAGAGCAGTCAACAAGATACCTGAAAACTGAAATAGAAAAGTTTTGCTGTTAATTTAAACAATTCATTTCAGTAATATCTTCATTACCACTACCATTTAGGCTAATCTGATCCTGGAGATTTTTCTTCTGTAAAATGTGTCCTGCTGAACTTAGTTGACTGTTACTTTCAGGCTATTGCTTTGGCTGTGAAGCTGCTACTTTGAGGAAATCAGGTTCCAGTCCCAGGATTCCAGCTTTGTGTGGATGTTTGAGGAAGCACTGTGCTCCAGACTCCACGTGATCATTTCTCACACTGTGCTCCAGACTCACACAATCATATCTTAGATACAGAAAATTATATTCTTATACTGTTAAAAAGGAAATTATATCTAACCCTGAAGCAGTAACCAATTAAAAAACCCTCCTGATACATGGTACTTCTTCTTTGTAATTTGTGCCATTCCTTTTTCCCCTTTATATAAAGCTAATAATTTTGTTTTGATTTTGTTGCAAACAGAGAAAACTTTCATAAACATACAGGAAAAAAAATTGTTCCACCTTAAATGTGCACAATGCTACACCTAATGTCAATTGTTATGCCTGGGTACAGTCAGGAATGTATCTCAGTATGGGCCTCTCCTTTTTTAGTTGCATGAAGTGAATTTTAATTGTAGTAAGGATGCCAATGACAATACGACAAAATTTGCAGCTTGTTTTACATCAAACAAGCTATTCTTTTTTGCCTCTTGTATAATCGATTGTCTGTACACAAAAGATAAAAAAAAAGCTGGTCAAGGGTTTAGTGCTGTTCAGCCACCATTTGGCATGCCCATCAAATTACTGCACAAAGCAGACAACAATGCGGATTCAAGCCACAAACCTAGTGTTAACTTGACTGCATAAATGGGTCTCCAAGTTTAAAAACAGCTGAACAAAAGAGCCACCATGGAGTGATTAAGACTTATTTGGGTGCTGGAGTGCACAGCTGCTGCAGGGAGGAGGGGAAGAGACAGCACACATCCTCAGGGCCCGCCTGTGCTTGGCACAGGTCCCAGCTGCAAGGGAAGGAATGGAGGAACCCTACAACCTGTGTGCTCCTTGGCTTCTTCAGGGCTGTCCCAATCCCCCAGCACTCACAGGACCAGTCCCACAGGGAATCAGTCAGCAAAGGGTCAGCCAGGCTGCAGCAGTGCTCTAGTCAATGTGATCTCCTGCCACACCACACTCCAGATTAATTCCTTTCTCCTGCAGGCACATCTCTGCTCCTTTTGTGTTACTGGAGAAGGGCAAGGGGATAGAAGCCAGGTGGGGAGTGGTCTCCCAACTTACCAGTGAAATTTATTTCTTCAGCACGTGAACTTGAATGCTCAGCACTTCAAGCACAAACTTGAGCACTCAGCACAGAAAAAAGAAAAAAGCCTTTGACTGCTTTGATGTCATCAACAGTACAGGGGTGACATAGCTTCCAGCAGAAAGATGTCTCTTCTTACATTACTGACTCTGATGTCTTGCTTCCCATGTAACTGATTATCCTGGACTGCTCATGTTTGCTAATGACTTCAGGAGTCTGCTGAGAAGGAAGATCAGCACTGTAGAAACTAAAAATGAAAGCATCATGTGGCAATATTAACATAGAAATGAAACATTTCTTTGTGACTGTTTTAAAAAAGACCAATTACAGTGGAAAACTGTACCTACTTCCAGGGAAAGGCAGTGCAGGATTGGAACCAAAACAGGATGTCAGGGAACCATTTACATGTTCAGTATTACAGCTTTATCAAAGAACTAACAAATTACAGATTTTTTTTTTTCAGTGCCACCAGGCAGTTTTCTAATACCAGATTTTATTTAACTGTCCTCCTTTAACACAGCAAAAGATGGGCAGATGGTACAGTACATCCAGCTTCTATGCCAGTCCTCTGTCCTAAAGACAAAATGGTATAATGATACAAGCTGTATAAAGTTGATTTTTACTTTTTGTCTTTGGGATGAATAAGCTAATCAGCCCGAGACACTTTACTTTTTCTCTCCTTTAACTTACACTTTTGATAAATTCTCCGCTTCTTTGGGACATAGATGGTTTAGCACTATCACAGTGTAAATGTCACAATCACAGCAATGTATCATAATTTTGTTCAGTTTAAGAGAAATCTTGATTTAAAAAATATTCTTAGTGGCATAGTCCTATAAAACTGAATAGAAACATTTGAAGGTTGGAAACACTACATCCTTAAGGCCTTTTCTCACGCTGTTAGCTTGATGCGTTTGAAAATGTATTTATGCTGTTAATGCATGACCAGTACAGTAGGCATGTGTATGAGACTTCCAAACAACATAAAATAAATCCAGATTATTGTTGAACTTCCATTGTAACCTGAATATATGCACAATATCAGTCTTGGAGCTGCTGACTGGGGCAGTGACTTAACAAAAAAATTCGGTCTTAAGCATGACAACATATAAAGTTCGCTTCAGGAGACAAGTCACGAAAAATATTTATTTTCATTGAAAGCATTATGCTAGTTGTGCCAAAGAACTCATTCTTACTCACTCTGATAGCTGACATCTGCATTTGAGTCCATTTCTCTTTTTAAAGAACGATGCCTTGTTTCATGTCCTTGAACCAGAAAGCCTTGTCAACTCAATGCTAAAAGAAATGAGCATCATAAAGATATGTTAATCAAAACTCAGTAATAAAGTCTGATCTAAGTTGCAAACTCAAAACTTGCCCAGCCAAGCAACCTGATTTAGCTTTGAAAAGAGCTCTGCTCGGAGCAGTAGGCTGTACAAAATGACCTCCAAGGATTTTTCCATGGCTATTTGAAATCCAGTTAATGACATAATATTCTGTGCTTACTCTTTCTATTTCTTTCAAACAAGCATCTTACTAATGCAATAAGTCTAGCAGAATGAACATATACACAATTTATATGGTTGGATTAAACTTCATATATATGTAATTTCTGTTTTCTCTCTCCTTTAGAACAGCATGTTTAACACAAAATCTTACAACTTAAAGACAAGTAAACATCTTTACGGGGTACATCTGTGGTTTAGGAAAGATACTCCCCAATTCAATGCCCCCACCGAGACTCTTCCAAACCAAATCGACATTCACTCCCCCCTTTCGCCTCCTGCTTTCCATTCCAGCAGGATGGAGAGGAGAATTAAAGGCACAAAAGGTTAAAATTGGGTTGAGGTAAGAACAATTTACTGGAAACAGCAATGAGATAAGAAAATGAACAGCAACAACAACAATGTTAATAACAAAATGTGTAAGACATAGAAATTATTTACATGGAAAGGCCACAAGGAATCACAACCAGCTCTTCCACACCATGCTTTCTCCCATCCAGAAATCTCACTCTTCTTGGAAGAAAGAGTCCCTTAGCCTGCCTGCCTCAGGCAGTGATCTGAGGTGATATGGTATAGCATTAGGGTCTGGCCACTCCCCCTCTTGGCTATTGCCAAAGATTAACTCCGTCCTTGGCCAAAACCAGGACAATCACCTACACTGCCTTCTAGAAAAACCACAGAGACAGAACACCAGAACAACTCACCTCAAATCTTTGCTTAAATTTGGTTAAATCATGGCATTGGGCATCTTTAAATGAAATCTGCTTATACAAGTGTTCTTCTGTGTATAAGTACAGCAATGCACATGCATCCATCATTCCCCTAGAGCTTTACAAGCTCTGGTTTATATTTGCAATAGCCCCATGACTCAGTACAAGTGGGAAAGCTGAGGCATAGAAGAGATTTGCCTTAGATGAAACAGGAAACAAATAGCAGAATGAGTGCAACACACTTTCCACTTACTCACCACATGAGCTATTTAATAGCCTCTCATACATACCTAATCTGAAGGCAGCTCCTTACAAAGCACAGGACTATATTGTTTAGTCATACTTCCAAGATCCATGAAGCTTAAAAAATCAAACATGATAGACTGGTGTGCACAAACTCCAGAGTGCCAAAGAATCCTGTGACAATTTCTCCTCATAGCTAACTGTGTCAGCTTGTGTGCTTAAGATAAATTGCTGAGCAAGGCATTTTCTTCTGTGCCAGGCTGAGGATTCCTCTGAGTTTAGTTTCCTCTCTCCAATAAACTGGGCTCTTTGTCAGTACACTTCTCTGTATACTGCTTCTCAAAGCAAACAGTAAGTTCCTAGCAAATCAAGCTACAAATTTGCCAAGATGAAAAGACATTGATTTGATTTCCTTCCTATTTGTAACAAATACAAAGAAACAAAATTAAATCATTGGTAATGTATACTCTCTGCTACTGCCTGGTAATGGCCCTTTTAATTGTCATCATTTTAAGAGCCGATCTTCTGGATTTTCATTTGTAGTCAAAGCTGAGAATGGTGGTTAATGCTGCTCATAAATTAACACTTTGTACTGAGAATGATTCCCTGCAAGAAGGATGAATATGGCAGCTTCACCTTTGACTTAAACAGATTTTATGCTCTCGTCTTCAATGTATTGCTCCACTTTTAATATTAATTTTTGAAAATCTTCAATAACAGAGGATGTTCTCTGCCTGAATATCAGTCCTTGATAATTTTTTTCCACAGATGGATGAGGCATTGCATGCTGCCCTCAGAAAATGACCGTAGCCTTTCTACAATACCCAGACTTGCTGGCAGGGACTCTTCCTTCAAGGAGCACCTAGGGATGTTGCTGCAGGCCTAATGGAGGCCTCCCAGACTTTGTGTGCTATTTCGGTTGCCCTACCTTTTGCAACATGAGCAGTAGGGGTTCTGCATATCTTGCTTTTGTTCTTGGATTTCCCCATCCAATTGCTTCTGATTTGTACGAATTTAGGCCAGACTCCTTCCTGTGAACTATGGCTAACATTAAAGACCTTATTTTACAGCATCAAGAGTCTTCTAAAAAACAGCTAAATGAGGAAGTGCAGGCAAAGGGGAAGCTGCCACATATCTAAGCACAGCAGAGGTACTGGGATATTCTCTAATGAGGATTGAGCTCCTCACAACATACCCCTAGGCTCAGTCCTGTCTCTTGAGGCAGAGTGTGAAGCTTCACTTCTTCCCTACAGGACAACAGGCTCTGGAGATAATTGATTTACACAAGTTGTGATTATTTCAATTCTTCACTGATTCATTGACATGATTGTTAGACTCCTAATGACCAGGCTGGCTGCTTGACTTCCTTCTATGCTGAGGTAATTTAAAGGCAGTTTCATTTTCTCAGTTGCCCCTACAGTACCATGTAAAAAAACTGCCACTTAGTGTTAAATTAACTAACTGACACTGAAGTGCCAGATGAGAAGAACAAAAGGAATGTCAGGTCTAATTATTAAAGTTATACATCACAGCCACTTGCAGAGGCCTACTCTGGAGTGGATCCTTTTAACTACTGAACACTAAAAGAAAGTGTTGGGGTAGTTCCTAGTGAAAGTCATGTCTGTCATACTTATACAGGGAGCATGAAACAGCCTTCTGATAGAGATTCTTGATGTCGACAAGGGACCCTTAGATGACATAATGTAATTGGGAACATCCACTGCTTGCCTGTGACATGGGAATTACAAAGACAGTTAACAAAATGTTAGCCTTCAGCAGTCAGTGGGTATTTGCATCTGAAACCTAAGATGGTGAAAAATGGCTTTTTTGAGTGGTTTTTCCCTCAGATGGATGCACTATATCAAATACTGAAATGCAGTTCTCATTACACCATTTGAATTATGCTCTCTGTAAGCAAGCAGTTTTACTTTTCTTTCTCTGCATTCACTTACATAAATTAAACTAGCAGTGGAGAAACTGCCAGAAAGGCAAAGGGCTATGAAGAAATAGCTCTTTCTATATGCTGCAATCTGTCAGCTACCCATTTCTGTCCAAGCAATTCTTCAAACAGTTTCTGAGACAAGATACAGATATACTACAATTACAAAATCACCAGATTTTACCTGGCACCAGGAATTTGATAAAGTGTGTGGATCACAACCAACAACTTATACATAAATTCTACAGACACCATCCACCCACGTCTCTGTCTCCAAATTACTTTGACCTATTCCTCCACCAAAAAAAGAGTTGGGGGAGAGGGGTAGTGGGTGGGTTGAATGCTGTCTAATTAAAGAATAGTCAGTGTTTCTTCTAGTAAAACTAGAATGACCAAGTTGCTTCTGTATGAATACAGCACATGCAGCTTAAATTTTGTACTGAGGCTTCATTCAGGATCATTATTTGTAGAACGTTAATGGGATGAACTTTTTTTTACCACTAGAGGCACCAGCCAAAAAGTTAGAAACTCACAGTATTTGTTACTTAGACAGTAGCAGCCACAACGCACTATGGAATTATAATCTAACTTCAAAGAAAGTCTTCATTTAAATGCACATATGAGCTCTCATATATTTAAGGGCCCAAAAAAGGAATAAGCTGTCTAAACTGAACCACACTTCTCAGTTGCACACATCCACAAAGGGGACATTAGAACATGCAGCATTGTTTCTTGATGGTTGTGGCATTGACTGTATTCAATGATCAGCCTTTCAAAAATAGTTTCCACTGGAAGGAAACAAGCATTCTGAATATTAAGTTAATCTTTTTACATTGCTATCCAACTATCAACTTCAAGTCTATGCACTGACAGTACAATAAAATATTTCCATGTATTTTGAAGTCTGACTCTAGGAAATGATCTCTTGAAAGGAGGTAAAAATTACCTAAAACCTGTCTAGTTTTTCTACAGAGGACATCGCCACAGCAAAAATCCATTTCTATGAAATGTGTTTTTCCCAATCATTTCTTTTGATTTAATGCTTAGTGTTTCCCATCTTCAAGCGATTTATTACATAGTAAAGAATATGTTAGTGAAGTTAGCCTTCAGTTACCTGTTTAGGTTGTTGGGGTGGGGGGAAGTTTCATGTATTATACGAAGCATTTTCCACTGCTTGACAACAGTATGGAATATCCCAACCAGGGCTGTGCAAGGAGAATTAAGACAATCATTCTTCCCACAGGCAGTCTTTATTTTAGATGTTTAACAGCAGCCTATTCAGATATTTAGCAGCCTAACTGATTGCAGAACCTGTCTGTCCCTCCCCTGCTCTGAAGAATTTTTCATTGATATGGGCAAATTTCAAAGCTCTTTCAGGAGAGGAAAAGCAAAAACAAGCAAGCAAGGAATGTATTAAGTTGGCTTCAACAGAACAGAGAGACCTCTCCAAACACCTTCCAGTAAGTGACAATACCAACCACTGTCGTGAGGCAGCTCAAAGAAGGAACATGAGAACATTTCTTCACAGACATGCTGTGCTGTATCTACAGAAAGTACTGGCAGGCCTCCACTTATATCCAGGTTTTGAAGTGAAGAGAGCTTCTGTAGCTGTATGCTTTTTTTCCTTTATCTGAGGACTCTCCCATTATTTCTTCCAGCCTAAGTATTTGTTTCTGTACTTCTTCTCTAATCTAGCAAGATACTTACATAAAAATAGATAAATGCATCTTTGCTGTTTCAGAAAAGATCTGATTGGAAAAAAGGTATGTCCATTAAAAATGTAGGCAAATACAAGTTGGGTTGGAAAAGGCATATTGTAGCAAGCTGTAGAGGAACAAAGTGCAGAAGGGGAAGAAAATCATATGTGCAGCATCAATTCCCTTTATGTTAATTTCCCTCTGAGCAATAATGTAAAATATTTACAGTGCTATAAAAACAAAGGCAGATCAAATAGGAGGCAGAAAATAATGCAGGAGCAGAGGGAGTGTATTAAAAGAAATTTGCATGTTTACAAGGGAAAGAAAGAGCCAGATTCAAATTTAGCTTTGCACTCATGCTGGCCAGCAGACACTGAACAGAAATAGACAGTATTTAGAACCAGAGGGCTTATTTATTTTTCTGGGAAGCAAAAATGATACCATAACTTGATACTACCTCAATAACCAACTACTGTCATATCTTTTTATCAATAAGCAGAAAATTCTTCAGGAGGAATATAAAGTCAACTTAACAGTGAAATCTGACCAAAGAGGTTATTAATGTCCATTGCTCTGGGATATCACAAGACTGCAGCAGAGGAGCTGAGACTGGGATGATGACTGAGAATTCCTTTAGCGGACAAGAGCACAGCCACAGGGTGCTGCTTGTAGGAGTGCTCAGTACGGCTTAACCACCTTCACTAGATGCCAAAGGAGTCATATGACGAGGAGTAAAACAGAGTCAAACACTTGCAGATGGCAAGGGGAAAAAAACTGTTCAAAGAGAGGAAGGTATTTGTCAATGCAAGTTGGATCTGTTTTTACAGAAGGAAACCTTGAACTCTCTCCAAGCCCGCTGTGGAAGTAAACAATGATTTCATAAAAATGAAGAGGGGCAGGACAGAATAAACCTCGTGAGACTAAAAACCAAACAACATTTGCAAATAAGTACAGGCCATCTTGTATCATCTCCTGCTACTGCCTTGTATTCCCCACTCCTCCCTCCTGCTATATGAAGTTTTATCTGGTAAAGTGTTAAATCCCCTCTAGACTATAGGAATAATTTTTTTTTTGTCAAGGCACTATTCTTTGTTCAGCACATTGGAGTAAAGTCAGAAAACAAATTCCTGGAGTCCACACTGTCTGTAAAAATTACCTCAGGTTCCCAAAATACACTTAAGTTGCTAGTTCAAATAAATATCAACCTCAGGAAGAAATGTATTTATTTGTCTTACTGGTCTCTCCTTATACTGGTAGGAGCAATGAACTTCATCAAAAAAGTAGAGCTGTTCTGTACAAAGACTGGTAAGGCAAAGCATTTTGCCTGTAATTAGCTGTATGTAAATTTGTAATTAACCATCTGACTGAGAATTATGTTTAGTTTTGTCATATTTGAACACAAATACTTCAGAGTATCCAGAGTAAGGAGCTCAACTGAAAAAGTTGAACTCTACCCCATAACTAATGAACCTCACATATTAGGCAGCTGTGAAAGGCACTTTATCCCAAAAGGTACTTGACAAAATAGATACAGTATTGCTAGCCAGAAACTTTAGAGGCCCCCTTACATCCTGATCTTTGCAAGACAATTTAGTCCACGTGAGTTCCAGATACCTTAAATGCCTGCAGTCAAGAGTTGCCAGAGATAACTGGTTAGAAGCTTCAACTTCCTGAAGAGTTGTGAACTCGCTAGAAACAACTTATTTTAAATCTGCACAAATTGGCAGCTGTCCTCATCTGTTAATAAAGGAGTCTACAATACAAGAAGACCATTAGGAGAACAGACCCCAGCTGTAACTGCAATGAGAACAGGCATTAGAAGCAAGCCTAGGAACTGATCCAAGTTCTGACTCAATGATTTTCATTGTTACTATTTTAGAGACAGGATTGATTAAGAATGATTTAACATGTCATCACTAAAGCCAAGAGATTATTGCTTCTTCCAAATGATGTCTTAGCCTTGAAGTTGCATTCCTCCCACCATAAGCAATTTTTTTCTTACCTTGAAGGGGGAAGGATTAGCAAGAGTCAAGTAGCACCTCATACTACAAAAGTTATGGGCAGTAAGTGCCATCAGCCTGACACTGCAAGGACCTCATACTCACCTGGCAGACCACACTCTGACCTGTCTCCATCTTGCACGTCTGCCAGGGCTGCCTCTCAAAATATTGCAGCAATAGTTGTGTCAATTTAGCCTGTGTCAGCTCTAACTTGGGAGATCAGCTGGGCTTATGTGATAGGAGACCCACTCTGTCCATTACTCTGTGCAGACTACTAGTCTCAAGAACAAACACATCACCTAGCAAGTGTCTTAGCTGCCTAGGATGCTGCTGAAATAATTGAAGAAATACTTCATGATCTGGCTGGCAGCCTACTAAAGCTTTCAACTTAGGAGATACATGATTTTACTTCAGTGCTAACATAATAATCAAGAACAATGCTTTACTGCTTGACTCATTTTATTTTTATCCCCTTGGCTGCATTTGAGTTTTACAGTGGTTTCTTAAAGATCATTCATTCTTGTAGACCTCTAAGAGGTAACAGACAAGACTGAAGCAATCATACATATAAAATTACTTATGTTTACAAATTTTTGGCAATCATAGTAACCCGTTTTCTCCTATTGCCATTGCCCCAATCATTGAAAAAGAGAGTGTACAATAATTTACATCTGAAGTATTTCAAAGTGCTTGACAGTGATTTTCCAATAATTATTTACAAGTGGCCTATAGACATATGTACAGGTGTTACAAGTTGTGGCTGGAATATGGCTTTCTATGGAAAGTGCTTTATATTTGGTCAGTGATGTTACTGACTAACCAACCCAAGGGTTACTGATAAAACTGTAACCACTAACAGTTGAATTGTTGTGGACAGGTATTTACAGAGTTGTTAAGCTGTAGAAAATAACTATTTACACAAGTGTTCCATAAATACAGAAAGTATCTTCTTTCTTCCAAGAATGGAGGAAGTCCTTCAGCCACAAACCTGGTTACTATCCCCAAAGAGTGTAAGACACAAGTAAACTGAAAGTGATTGCTGATCCAGTGCTCACGCCATATCATCATCTGTGCTGACAACAGATATCTGTAAAAAAGTAAGTACAAGTTAGATACAGTTGCACTAATAAAAGACAAAGCAACAGACATCATTGCTAATTCTGCAGGCTAGTGACCACATTGAGCACAGATTACTCCATCCCAGGTAGAGACACTAGTTACCTACCACAACTTTAACCTTGATTATAGGGTAAAGTTGTCAGTTGACTCAGCCCAGTAGTGTCTGCAGCCAGCAGCTTTCAAAAGCAGAGACCTCTCCTAAATTCAATTGACGCATCATTTGGCAGTCTTTCTACTCCAATTATTAACCTGGAGTCTCAGACATAATAGGTTAACTTACTGCAGGGTAAGTGTGTCCTACTGAACCGCTGTGTCTTCCAATATCAATTGTGAGGTCCTCTTCCGTGGTTTTTAGGTAGACTGGATTATCAAAATTCATGCTTTTCATGTTCTTGTGCTGCCAGTTACGCCACATGAAGTAGCCAGCTGCTGCAGCCATCATCAGCAATACTGCAGGGAGATAAAGAGATTGCAAACTCTCCTTAGAGAGTAGAGTTAGGTCAAGCTCCTAAGAGTGGCTTGTCCCACCACATGGGGTCCAAAAGGCTAGTAAATGCTCTACTCACCAGCAGGAAGAATGATCCAAGCTGCTGATGTTCTTCCAGCTGCAGTTACTTCAGAGGTTGTACCACTAGTGTTGAATCCTGCATGAGAATTTGACATAGTGAGCTTGCATACTGACAGACTGGCAGATTGTCATATACAAGCATTTCCCAAACCCAGAAGCTCCTATTTGATTAGCTTCTCAGTAGCACACTGCTAGAACAGCCTAACATGCTTCATCCTGTATTAGTTGGAAGCTATCTTTATTGCTTGTCTTCTCTGAGCACTCCTGGGATTTCATGGAACCTACAGATTCCACGCTGTCCGATGTGAACTAAATCTGTTTAACACATGCTCCAGCTGCTACACTACACAAGTGATCTGGCCTGTGTTCTCTACTTGCATGCAAAGGAGAAAACATCTAAGTAGGCTAGTTGGTCAGTTTGCATTTAATTTTTCTAATGTTTAGCAGTGTGAGTTATTGGGACCAGTACCTCCAGGAACTAGTCCAACAGTTGGAGATTTTTCTGTTGTGCTGGTATCTTTAGCCTCAGTGTAAGCCACAGTTGTTCCAGTACCTGAAACTAATTATAGATCAAGAACTAATTATAGATCAGTTAATCCTGAAGTTCTGCAATGGCTTTGCTATGAGAGCCATGGTAGTGAAGGTTCAGCAGATGGCAAAAATGATCATGCAGGTTGTTAGCTTCACTGGGAACACTGACATTAACTATTTCACTAGCACACCCTCAGCAGAGAGTTCTTGATGAAAAGTAATTCAAAGAACAAGGCCAGATAGTTAATCAGGAATGAATTATAGGCATTTAAAGTCACAACAGTTGTAAGCCATCCCACCCCTCACATAAGGTTTTCTGAGTAAGGTTTTAGTTTTACAAGTTTACTGGTTAGGTACAGCCTTTGATACCCATAGCAACCTTTTAGAGCTGGCAAGGGATGTCAGCATCCTTGCATTTAGCACTCTGTGGCACTCAGAATCAACGCACAATATAGTCAGTGGCACCTTGGAGTTTCTAGTTCCACTCCACAGGACAAAGCAAGCTTGCTTCAGAGTCAGTGCTGACAACAGTAGTACAGCAGCATGCTCATACGGACCAAAAGGGAGGTAAAAACTTCCTTGGACAGCAACATTAGTCAATCACCTTTTTTATCTGTTTATTTGTATGTAGAGCCATGTTAGTTTATACCTCTGTTTTATAAGAGGCTGAGTATGTTTTGTCTTTGTGCTTGTTGTCTGCAGAAAGCCATGGAGGTACAAGACCTTGTTGCAAATGATGATGATGACGCAGAAGCAAAGCATGGACCTTGAACAGCACCTGCAAACTCTAAGGGCCATATTGATGCAAAAGTCTCTCCCCTCCAGGATTAATTACATCAGATTAATTTTAGCAAAGCTGTCAGCCTATATCACTGTATTTCCTTCCCCCTAACAGGTTCAATACTCTCCTACTCCTTCCCCATTCATCCCGGGAATGATCCCCGTTGTGTTACAGTACCTGCACATCTCAGACCATCCTCCTGCAAGAAGTACCCAGCAGGACATGCACAGGTGTACTTTGGAGAATGTTCATTTATCTGAGGAGCAGGCAGACACAGGTAGCTACAGCCTCCATTTGCCATGTGCTCTTCACACCAGTTCCTACCTGTTGGTACAGCAATTAAGGAGTGAACAAGAGTGAACCTTCATGCTCCAGGTGTGTAGCAAAAGTATTTGCTCAGTAATTGTTTTAGTAGAATTACTTGTCTCAGCTGGTTATAGATTTATATCTGCTTTGCTCAAGAAAGAGCAATTGCAACTAGACCTCTCAACCCCCATGGGGCTGCCTATGTTAGAAGCTCCAAGCAGGAGTAGGAATGGACAGCTGTACAGTGAAGGGATACCATTTGCCACCATCCAGGCAGGGTAGGCTTCTTACAAGTGTACACTGACTAATTATAAACTGCATTGAAATTACCTGAAGGCTGAACAAGTTCATGATACACAATGATGTCCTGTGCATCATTGAGGTTGTTCACTAGGGTAACCAAATCGGTTCCAGTAAATTTGTTGGCACCATATACTGCCTCGTTCTCTCCGTCAATCCAGTACACACGGTCCTAGAAGACAATGTCATTACCTCCATATGCTATCAGCCCCATACCAGCAAGAAGAGGATCTTTGACAATGACTGTAGGAAGTCATTCTTACCTCAAAAATGGTTAGAGCAAGAGGATGAGGAAGGAACATATGTGACTTCAGCACAATTCTACGATCCTGGCCATTCAAGTCCACACTTGACAGCATGTGTAGTTTAGAATCAAGCCAGTACAGGCGGCTTTTTACAAGATCTAGGAGGGGGAAAACACCAAATATATTTAGTGTCCACATGGAGGTAACCTCCAAAGCTTGCTGCAAGAATTGAAACACCCACAGGTTTGAGAATGGTGGCAGTGTTGCCCTAGTTTCTTACCATTCCAGGATACAGAGGGCTGCTGCAGTGATGCCTATGCGGCCTGTGCCTCAACTACAATATAGAGCAGTTCAGGAAAAGTTACTGTTTCAGTATCTGAGAAGTGCTGATGCCTGTTGCAGTGTCTTCAGGCATACAGAAGCTTCCCTTTCTCAGAAGCTGAAAATAGTTCTCTGAAGAATGACCTTGGCTTTTGTAGCAAAAAAATTGCTAAAGCTCCAGAATACCTCTGGCAGAGACAAGTTCAACATACCTAGAGCAATTCCATTAGGCCATTGGATTTCTGTTGTCACAAGCTGCTGTCTGTCAAATCCATTCATTCCTGCTTTTTCAATTTTTGCTGGCTCACCCCAGTCTGACCAGTACATAAAGCTGTGAAGCAGAATTTATGTTGTATGATGCACTATAGTACTGTGTAGTATCACTCTTTATTATGACCAATAACTAACAAAGGCTACCTAAGTCAGTTATCAGAACATGTAGTTGGTAGGTCCACTCTTTTAAAAGAACCTGGACAAATACTTACCCAGAGATAGGATCTACAGCAATAGAAGCTGGCTCTCTCAGCTCAGAGAGAAACAAAACCTTTCTTTTTGTGCCATCTAGGCTAGCCACTGAAATGGTCTTTGCAGTTGAGTCCGACCAGTAGATGTTCTTATAAACCCAGTCAACAGCAATTCCTGAAGGGCTGTGTATGTTGTCCAGGATTCTGATGTGTGTTCCAACTTTATCACGGGTATCAATAGAGGCACTGGAAGACAAGAATTACTTGCTTTCGACCACTTCTGCTGCAGATACTATCCCTTGGCACACCTCAGCACATACCGCACAAGATTTCAGGCAGAAGATGCATGTGGGACTTTACAGACTGCCTTTTGTACAATTGTAGCAGCAGTTACTAGGAAGTGCAACAGGCATTCCCATTTCTAGGTGTGGGAGCTTGCATCAACCTTACTTTGTCTTTAGGACACCAGGAATCTAGTTTTCATTATCAGAGACTAGGGAAATACCTTGGGTAAAACCATGGGATGGTTTAGGGAAGTACACTAGGTTCAGAAGCTAAGCCCATTTACCTGAAGATTGCTTTTTGGCTGAAGTCTGCCCAGTAAAGCTTTTGCTCAGCAATATCAGCATCTAGAGCTATAGAGTTTCTTAGCTGCTCTACAAGCTGAATGTATTCTTTTCTCTCAAGGCCAATCTTCCTTATGTCCCGGCGGTTGGTGAAAATTAGACTTGGTTCTTTCCCTGTGAAAAGAGTTTAAGTGTTATCTGTACTTCTAGATATTCAGTCACATACTTTTCTTTTACAAAATGTTTTAAGAGTCATCATATTTAGTATTTGCCATTCTACACTAGGTAGCAGATGCTGACAGGGGTCTTGGCAATACCATATCTCATTCTTTTCTCCCTCCACAACTTGATGGGGAGGATCCTCCTGCCCAGGGAGTAGACACAAGCAGTTTATGTCAGGCAGCTTTAAGTATGGTATCATGGCATCATTTGAAGTGTTAGTAATGATCAGTACCACAATAGCTAGTGTAAAAACCACAGTAGTATAAACAGTGCATCATTTGCTGACTCATTTTCAAGTGGGGATATAAAAATCTTATGTCAACACTCACCAACTGCCTTGCACACCCCAGTAGCAAGATCCATCTGATAGCCACGGCTACATTCACATTTGTAGCCCCCCTTCAGGTTGATACAGATCTGACTACATATACCAGGGTTTTGACATTCATCAATATCTGTAAAAACAAAAATTTAATTTATGCTCACCTCCAATATCACCAGTAGAGTCCATGTTAAACTACTAGATACTTACCTCCACAGGTTCTCCTGTCCAGAAGCTCAAACCCAGCTGGACAGTCACATTCATAGCCAATAATGAGATCTCTGCAGATATGAGAGCATCCACCATTGTTCACCAGACATTCATTGATGTCTAGAAGAGAGAATTGGCCACTTCTGAGAAGGCATGCATATTTAGTTTTATAGTCTTAGCCATGGAGCACTTTTCCAGGTACACATCCATTTTCTAACAATGCCTGCCACATCTGATAAACTGTTCTGGTACTCAAAGTCATATGCAAGAGAACCCCCTCAAATTTACATTCACTCAGCTACCAGCACCTTCTCTGTGTTACAAGCAGGCAGCAATAAAGATTGAGGCTCCCGAAGTTTCAGTGTTTCTAATGCATTCAAGTGCTTTCCTGGGTACACAGAAATCATCCTATCAGCCAGTTTGGCTAGGATAAAAATAGCCTATTAACTAAGTTGGTCTCAGCTGTAAGTTTGCCACCAAGAAGTGCCAATGGGCATTCCAGCTGACATCTGACAACTCATAGGCTATATCCAAGTATATCTAGTAGTCAGCATTGTGCAAAGAGTTTATTCACTTACTACACTCCTTGAGGGGCTCATCACTCCAGTCCTTGCAGTCTCTCTGCTGGTTACACACTTTGTTGATATCTATGCATTCTCCACTTCTGCACTTGAATTTGCCAGGTCCAGAACACTGAATAACTGACATAATGAAGATTGTGAGGGTGACTACCAGATTTAACAGATATTCTGTAAAGACTTTATTCTTGCTCATTTCCACACTTACCATTGTTACAATTTGCTTCATCTGTGCCATCCAGACAATCTCTCACACCATTGCACTGCCTACTCCCATGGATGCAGTTCCCATCTTCACATCTGAACTGGTCTGGTCTGCAGGTCCGAGAAGCTGAGGACACAGCCATTACACACTTTTACTCCTGAGGTTTAACTAAAGCAAAGGAAATTAAAGAGGAGTCAAGCAGTACCTCCTAGATAGCAACTAAGTGAACTTACGGCAGTTGATTTCATCACTTCCATCCTTGCAGTCAGGATCTCCATCACAGCGCCACTTTTTGTGGATACATTCACCTGAGCCACACTGCACCTCACTGGCAGAGCACTTCACAGAAGGTGCAGGCTGGCGGCCACATTGCTCTAAAGACTCATCTGAATGGTCAGGGCAGTCAGCATCATCATCACACACCCAGCTGAGGGGAATGCAAGTCGAGCTCTTGCACTGGAACTCATTAACTCCACAGGTAGGAGGTGCACACTCTAGCTCATCACTACCATCACTGCAGTCATCTTGACCATTGCAGACAAAGCTCTTGGAAATACATTGCCCACTGCTGCATGTGAAGTCTGCTGGACTACAAGTCACATTGCCTGGGGTAACGGGAGTAAGAGAGATTAGTACATTGTCACAAGAAGGAGGACTTTTGCATGAAGGCATTTTGTTTTGCAGCTGTTAGCTGACACAATATCAGCATCCTGTACAAGACAATAGGGAAGCCTAAATGACTACCTACAGGACACTTGGGTTCCACAGACCATCCTCACTGCCTGTGGACATTGTAAGTGATAGGAATCAGATTTGAACTACTGAGTGAAAATAACTTTCTGAAGTAGCTAGGCTGTCCTGCACTTCAGATTGCAAGTCTTTCAGAAAACAGGGTCAAACTCTCTGAACCAAAGACAGAAGGTAAAAGAAATGCTAACTCAAGAGTACAGACTAAGATTAAGGTAGTCCAGTGATCAGCATGTACTGTAGTTTGAAATTGAAGGGTTTTGTGCTGGTCCCCAGGACAGTAGTGGCCCATTTGCAGGGATAACAGACCAAGATCCTGCTCGAGTTGATCCCGTGGTTAAGCACACCCATGCAATTTATGTCAGTACAAATCATGATCGTTTAATAGCAATGTAGCTAATAGCTCCGTATGCCTAGGCTCATAGTTTTATGAGCTTCATTAGAAACACTGTCTGTAGATTTACTTGTAGAGTAAGACATTAGTTTGCTAAGTAAGATGGCAACTCCACAGACACACAGCAAAATTCTGGAGATTTGTGTCTCATTAAGCCATCCAGGTAAGCTGGTTCTGATGGAAGCCAGCCCTGTGGCTTTGGTTACAGCAAGTATGTCTCAGGACACCTCAGAAAATTCATATGTATGTAAATTATTTTGAATAAGCCAGGAATGCTGCACTCTAATGCTGCAGTGACAGCTCTGAAGTTTCCCCCCTGCCAGCCACCCAAACATCAGAAATTCAGCCTCACAAATATTTCAGGACAGGACTATAAAGTAGATTAGCTATGCCCTTAGCTAAATGTTGCTACTACGCTTTTAGGAGACAATTTTTTAATGTAAGTGGCAACTTCAGAAACTGTCCAGTAAAAGAAGTTCTGGCAGTTGGCTTGCCAGGTGACTAAGCCAACCTATGGCTACTGCCAAAATTAGCAGAGAAGAAAGACACACATTAAAAAGCTTACATTATTGTAGCTCTTAATTTAGTAAGATAGAGGAATGTTAGAAAAGGTTTGCTTAAAGTGGCTGCAAAACAAGATTAACGTAGGAGAGATATTGATACTACCAAAAATTTATCTTCCCAGGTGCACTGCCCAGCTAGCTCCTTTCCAGACAAGCCAATTTCAAATAGAGTTATGCAGCCACCATTTCTCTCCTTACCACAATTCTGTTCATCTTCTTCACTGTCACAGTCTTTTTCACCATCACATTTCCAGGACACTGGGATACACTGAGTTGACTGAGGACCACAGCTAATTTCATTTACCCGGCATGTTCTCGTATCTATTGAAAAAAAAGTTTAAGTTCAATCTAGGAGCCACTGATCTTGGGTTTTCAGCAAATTTTCTGCATTTATGCTGAAAATCTAGGCTGAAAGGCTTCAGGCCTGGACAAAGTTGCAGTTATTTAGATGCCAACACAAGTTGATGGAAAAGCCTGTACTATCCTGTCGTGTTCAGTTAAAAGAGATGTTTCCAGTTCCTAAGAGATTAGTATTTTAAGGGTACCTTTGTAGTGGTAGCTTTGTGATTCCATGCCAATTGCACTGCAGCAGCTTGAGCTACAACAAGTAGTAGTAGGGAGGAGTAATGCCAAAGTGCACTAGGACTTGGGCTGAAGTATTCCCCACCGTGGATCCTACTGATACCGGAAAATGACACTTGCTGGATCTGTATTGCTTGATGAGTTAACTTCAGACCAGAGTTGCTAATCCTGAGACCTCATAGTCAAGCCTCTGCACTACTGCTTTCTGCACCCAACAAATAGTCAGATACTCAGTCCCTACTTTAGCTCTGGTACTATTGGGACTGCACTTGCAAAGTAGCTGTCTTAGACAACAGTAATCACTTGGTGGACAAGCCACAGTGACAGTCAGGCCTGCCATGTCCTACTTGCTGCTTCTGACTGTGAGGAAAACCTGGTACTTGCTATCTCTTACCAGCGCAAGTGCAAGAGTGCCCACTCAGTCCTGCATCTTTTTAAGCAGCAAAAAGTCTCCTCAAGACCCTGACAAGGCCAAGCACTTAGGAAGGTGAACCCCAAGACAAGTTCATCCTTGCTTTAGGAGGAGAGCCAGACTGCAAGCAGGCAAGAAGTCAAAATGCTCCTCCCCACAGGCTTGGCTACACCACCACGCCAGGTTCACTTACGGCACAGTTCGGAACTCTCATCAGACCCATCCTCACAGTCCGGATCCCCATCACACTGCCATCTGTTAGGCACACATTGACCACTGAGGCACACAAAATCAGATTCGGCACATGTCTTCTTCACTGCAAGGGAGAAAAAGACACGTGTTTAGGGACCAGAGCTTAGCTTATGTACTGCTAACAGGGATCAGCTTCATTGCCCTAGAAAGTTATTCAATTTCCTTGGTTTGTGGATGCCTGTGTTGTCCCCCACCACCCTAGTAAACAATGCTGTTGAACACTTCCTACAGAGCTATTCTGTGCACAGAGAAGCATTTATATTCATCTAATCAGGCACTGAAGGACCAGTATTGCTAAGGAGACTAAGCAGGTTAGTTTATATTAGCTGCTGCTTTGAACAGACCTGAGTTAAAATAAGGTCTGTTGATATTAATATTTAGGTTTTGAACTCTGAGTTTATAGTCAAGGCATTTGATTTGTCATTTCAGAAGCATGGAACTATGTAACTCTAGGGTAATAGTTTAGGTCTGCCTGAGGAGACTGGCAGTTCAACCATACCAGTGATGGATATAGAGTATGCTTTGCCTGGTCTCCAAATAAATCTAGCAATCTATCTTGGCTTCTATGTCTGCTTAAAGCAAGGGTTGGCAGCCAAAGCTAGACTTAATGTTTATAGGAGATACAGCAGAATCACTTTCACATATAAAACAGGGCTTTTGGCCACGGAATAGCCAACAGCAGTGTGCTAATAGCAAACATTTTCTATTATGTATTCAAGAAACAACTGAGAACAGGCTTATATTCTGTTCCTGTCAGTCATCACTCTCACAAGTGAAGAATTTTGGTCACAAGCTTTGTCTCAGTTGCCAATTTCAGGAGAGTTAGATAACTATCAGGAAAATTCAATTGCCTCAGATGGGTACAAGGAATCAACAGTGGTTATTCTAAGAAATTTGTCTTTGTATTCTAACTGCCAGAAGTGTTGGGCACGATAAGTATCTCTCCAGCTATCCAGCTATCCCCACTTCCAACTAGCAAGTACTACTACAGAGGTATTATTTTGATTACTTACCACAAGCACTCTCATCACTGCCATCTGAACAGTCTTCATCACCATCACATTTCCAGATCTGAGGAATACAGCGTCCATTACCACAGGCAAACTGGGATTCTTCACATTTTGCTCTTGCACCTTCAATGAAAAAAAGAACCTAAGCCTCAATAGTGTTAAGCAACACCTTCTAGCTTTCCCCATTGATCAAGAAGCTACCCAGCCTAATCAAGAGCATAACATCAACACAAAACCAGATCTGAGCTCCAAATTTTTGCAATCACCTTTTTTAATCATGAAAGTAGAGCAAAAAGCTTTCCTTCACAGTACAAGAGCAGAGTTTAAGCACCATAACCGTCCACCTGCCAAACAGCAGCAAATATTCTCAGAGTTATTCTCACTCAGTTTTCCTTTTCAGGACAAGGTCAAGCCTGCAAAAATGTGTGCCCACAATTACTTTTGCTGTCTAGCATCTAGCATCACATTCTCAAAACTCTTCGAACTTTTAGCAAATTTGGTTTAAACTTGAATAATGTCAAGCTGGATTCGTATTTAAATGCTCTGCTGCCAACAAATTACAGCAGAATCCCCAAGACATCTTTAAAGGTAGCTTAGATAACTACTTTGTAGCTGAGCAAGTTTTCATGCTTTATGTTACTCCTCAAACAGTGGCATCCAGAGACATTCCTTGGTATACACCAAAAGAAGTGTGATGCTGAAAGAGCAAAGTAATTCATCACTTCCTTCTGGAATGAAATCCATTGTCTCACAAGTGGTAAGTCTTGATTTGCTAGTATGTCTGAGTAAGGTACTGCTTTCTGCAAGATCCTTAGAGTGCATTTTCCAGAGTATCTTCAGCTCTACAACTGTATGACCCCGTACCTCAAGGGAACGTGCTTTGTCTTGGAAGCCCTGTAACAACTGTCACTAAAAGCAGCAGCCTGCATCTTCAGCAGCTAAGCCAGAGCTGTTCCACTTAATGCACGCAGGCAAGTGTATAAGATTGTGCATCAGAATTGGCTGCACATGCCTACAGCATGATGCAAGACTCCTGATCCTTCTTGGTTTATTGCATCATTTAGTGAGGGTGCTTTATCCTGGCATTCCAGAGCTCAAAGGGCATTGAATTTTAGTAGAGTATTATTTGCTATTTTTATGTTCTCTCTGTATGACATGCAAAATAGTTTCCAAGCAGAAGGAAGATACTCAGCCATTTTACATTACTAGCCATCACGCATGAGGTACTCACAAATATTGGACAGTACAAGCAAGACCAACATGAGCAATTCTATCTGCTGAATGTCTCATGTAAATTCATGACCAAAGATGTGAAAAAGCACCTTACTGAGTTCTGCTAATGTTTTAGTAGCCTTACTGGAGGAGTAAAGCAGTAACCCAGTTGTTAGAACAAAGTTAACAACTTTTTTCATGGGAACTGCATTCAAAAAAATCAGAACATCAGCTCTTGTGCATACTGTTTTCATTCCCCTGTTTCCTTTTCCGGTTGTGAATTACACTAGCACGTGCTTTCTAATAGCGTGGTTTTGTGAAGCTACTACTAACTTGGTCATGAGCTGTCAACCAATTAGCTTGCCTTGTGCCAGACAGTCCCAGGAGTGGGAGTAGATGCCACAATCAGAAGCCTGTTCTAAGCCTTGCTGACCAGCAACCTCTAAAAGAAGGTTAGAGTTGTGAGCCCTGGTCACATATTTCAGATTTTACTGTACTACTACATAAAATAAGCAACAACTGATTCCTGCTAGTTTCAGGACTTCCTCATCCAGGCATTCAGAGTGAGAACAGTCAACCTTTCCCAAAATAGCATACAGAGATATTAGACTAAGCCTGCTACTAAGGAGATTCCAAAATAACTCCATGGCCCTCAGTTACTCTGTTTCAAGCTAGAATAACCAGAAAAGTCTTGCTAAGGCTGCCTAGTACTTGTTACTTACAAACCTAACAGCATTTTGATCAAATGCTACAGGGAAGCTACATGCAAGACTAACAGAAACCATAGCTGAGCTTGGAGTAACAGCTGTAACTTTACAATTACAATCCTAAAACCAAGCCATTACACAAATATATCATTGCTTCTGCAGATGATACCAAGTGAAATGTCAGAGCAACTACTTTTAGCCCACAAGTAAAAAAACTGACAAGACCTAACACCTACACAGGTGCACAAAGGTAGAGGTCAGCATCTACTACTGCTCCTGAAGATGTCTGTCAGACTCTAGCAGCCACGTGGAATGAGCTCCAGTTAAGATGGTTAGTTACAGCCAGTAACTCTGATCTCCTGTCCTACACCAAGCACCATTCTTCAATGCCAGGTAACCATTTAGTTAGATACTACCAGTCTAATCCACTGCTATTTGAAGCAATGGAGTCATACCTCAGCTGCAGCTTCAGTCACTAGACACTTAATGATTTTTGGATCAGCATCAATTAGCCACTAATTCAAAGTTTCTCTTTATGTGCTCTTCTTACAGTAGAAGCACCTTCACACGTTTTTTTCTTCCTTGAAATACAGTTTAGGCTGAAAAATGTCGAGAACCAGCAGAGCCTGTGATTGCTAACACACTCTGTTTTACTGTTCCCCAGGTTACTTGTTACCTTACTTGTTACTAACAAGTAACTTACTTGTTACTTGTTGAGAAGTTGACTCATAAGCAGCAGTGGGTGTAGGGTGAAGGAGCACAATTACACTGACCACCCAAATATCTTTCTCCATATCTCTGCTATCACTGTTAGTCTCAGCCCCTTAAGCAAGTTGCCAGATCACTTGTCTGGGCAGCTTCAAACATGTGACAGTTGTGTACTGTCATCTGACACCAAGTCCCAGAAAAGCTTCCAACCGTGATTGGGAAACCTTTCGAGAGCGCATATAGGAACTAGCTCAGACTTTTCCCAGACCCCGGTAATTGCAACTACTAGTAGAAGAGAGCTGATGGGGTCACTAACTCAAACTGAACGAACAATCAGAATTACTTGGTTAGCTAGCCTACTAATTACCATCCACTGCATATCTCCTGTGATGACTTCTGAGCACAGTAAAGTAGCAGTTTCAGTGCCAGCCAGTTTGGTCCTTCATTCTACAACTGTTTAACCATGTCTGTTGCAGGCCAGGCATGGGAGCAACCTAGATGACTGGGAGACGAGAGGTGAGTAGGCAGACATTTCTCCCTCTTTGTATGAGGACTGGATACAACACGCTGGCAGGGTTCTACCCGACATACCTGGTATCTGAACGCCTGCACACTGTAATAGGAAACACCACCAAGATCAGACACTTAGGCCTACTTTAGGACAACAGCCAGGAGACTTAACAGCCATATGACAACACAGACCTCAACTGCCCATCTCCTACCTAAGAGAGCAGACTGAAGCTCAGCTCGTCAGGGAAGAAAGGAGTCAGCCAAATGATTACTACTTCCACTTAAGAGTAAAATATTTTTTAACTGGCTCAGTGTGCAGGACCCCTGCCAGTAGGGGTAACAGATTCTACGCCGGGAGGCAGCCCGGGAGCTGGCCACGAGCAGCGCCACTGGCGAGCGCCCAGCCCCGGGAGCAGGGACCCAGCGCCGGCAGGACCCAGCCTTGCCACCAGGTGGAGATCCCTCACGGTGGTTATCCTGGACCCTGAACTAGAGCCGTGCCAACACCGCTGGATAACACAAAGCCTAAGTTGCACCGCAGTTTGACAGCACCTTTAACGCCGCGAGCTTCCCAAGCGCTCCTCTTTCCCCGTCCACAAGAGAGCCCCAATCCTCTCCGACCCTCTTGCGTTAGCCCCAGCCCCTCAAACCCTCCTCCTTATATCGATCAGGAAGCCGGGCCCCTCCCGCAGCAGGCGGGTGACTCCCGGGGCTCGGTCCCCCCTCACCGCTCCCGCCGCTCGGGGCCCCGGGGGGAAGGCGGCGCCTCGCCCGGCACGGG
>WBNO01000107.1:76919-100482 GCA_013400575.1 Peucedramus taeniatus
ACGCGGCGGCAGCGGCGGCTTTGTTTCCCCTGCGTCTCCCCAGCGCCGCTGCCGCCGGCCGCGGGGAGGGGGGATGCGGCTCCCCCGGTCCGGGCGTGCCGAAACCCGCGCTGCGCCCTGGCTGCCTCCGAAGAAGCGTTTCTTCCACGCGGTGCCCACCGCCCCATGCGCACATGCTCGCGTGTTTGTGCGGTTTTCCCTCCCTCTGTAGCGGGACTTGATTTAAAACGAATCAGGCGCGGCTGTAGAGGAAGAAAAGCACTACTTCTGCTTAATCTGATCGAGGGATCGTAGTTAATCAGTAATTTTGCAAAACGATATGTCAAAATCGTGTAATTACGAGCGTAACCTTTTATTTAAGGAGGAGAATTGGTAGTTTTATGCCACGTTTGTAGCGTTTTACACATCCAATTACGTCTCGGTGAAATATACATAGAAAAGAAGGGCTGGTAAAATGCAAAGTTGTGTTTGTACACGGCACCCTTAGAATTCGAAACTGTGCTTTCTAAAATACTCTGCCTTTTAAAAAAAAGTATTTTTATAGACCTCCTAGTTCATGGTGGTACAGTGTGCTGTTCTTTTAATACTGTTGTGCTGATACAAACCTCAGCAAGCAGCTTCATCCAAAAATGATGAAAAAGCTGGTTGCTGTTTCTTCCCTTGGAAATGAAGTCTTGATTTATTAGCCTAATACTTTGTCTTTTCCAGTAACATGAATGATTCCTCCAGTGAAGCGAGTATCTTTGATTTTCCATGTTTCCTCAATGTCATAACATATTTCTTTGTATGTCATTTGCAGAGTGGAGCTCTTTTTGATTCACATCCAGTTGTATCATGACTACACTAAAGACAAACCATACTACTGCATGAATAATTTTGGAGTTGGATTATCTCTTGCAGTTCATGTAATGAATGACTGCACACGCCATCCTTAATGGGCAAATAGTTGGTGTATCAGAGACTTGTTTAAAAAGTCAAGATTTGATTTTGTGTAACTGAAATATATCTGAGGATTATGTTTCTCCTATGTGTGTAAATATGAAGAGAGCACTTCCTAGTGTTTGCCTTCCTACAGCTCTTCCACTTCATGGCCTCAGGGGCAAAGACTGCTTTCCCAGCCTGCCTGGTATGTGGCATTAGATGCTACAGCCTTGTTCTTCCAAACATATGGTGCTCCAAGCAAGAAAGATCTTTTGTGTACACGGGGGTTGACTGGGGTCCTCAAGAAGGTGGCTTAGTGTAAGTAGTATGTTGAAAATATAATTCTCCTTGCAGATCTACAACACAACATACTGGCTGCAGTGCTCACAGCTGCATGGTCTGATGTGCTTTGAGCTGAACAGCTTTTTCATAAAGGTCCTGCCGTCATTACAGAAATATTTTATAAGCCATATCCTGATATGCAATACACAAGAAGACTTCAGTCATGCAGAAATACAAAGCTGGACATACCGTGGTGTATCCTGGTAGCTGATTGCCTTCCTTGTTTGTCTGTAGAAGATACAGGTTTACTAGAGAGAGAGAAAAACTATTCTTTCTGCCCTGCATTACGGCTGGTCCATGAGCGTCTGCTCCTGGCTTTGTGATGGGGGTCCAGCTTTCTGTCTGGGATGTACCTAGCTCTTTGCACACCTCAGGGTTTGGACTCCAAAGCAGAACTTGGTATGAAGTAATTTTTATGATATCAGCTATATTAAAGTGCTTGAGTAAGTTAGTGCATGAATCTTAAAATCCACAGGTTTTGGTGGGATCTCCATAAAGGGATCTCAGACACAAAAGTTTTCTCCATCCTTAGCACCATCCTTATAGGAACTCTGTTCCAGAAAGGGGCAGGAATCAGGATGCTATGAGATGGTCTGCAAGATGGGTGCCATCTGCACTGAGGTACATGCCTTTGCAGCAGCTATAGGCTTTCAAAGGCTTGCTTCATGTGGGAATGGGAAGGTATATTGGGGGTCTGCAGTATGTATAATGAATAGAGAGTCATTTGTTCATATAACAATACAAGCCAGAATAAATCCGTACAGGAAAATAGAATAAAATCATGGTTTCTGTCTGTTAGAAATGCACGCGCATGGGGGAATAACCGCCCTACTGTGCTAGTGATAATGTAGGCACAAAGCACCCAGGATGGTCTCAGGTTTAGGAAGGCACTGAATTTTGTAAGGAATGTGAGCTGGCTCCTGTAATTGTAACTCCTTTGTTAATTTTGTTGGGGAAAACACGTTAACGTTTGTTTGTTTCCATTAGTGACCTGCAGTCTTTGTTTTTTTGTGATACATGTTTGAGTTAAAATTCTTCAGCTCTGGGGAAGTCAGGAAGCTGCAGACAGCAGGTGGATAAGAAAGTGCACAACCTCAGTACAGAGAGGGAGTGCATAGGGAAACCTGGCATTGCCACCAAGCAAGTTCCCATAGTCAAGAGGTATATGGTATTAAATATTATGCATAATTGTTTTATTAATGCTAATTGTTTTTAGCGAAATCTCCAAGTCTCCACCCTGTTTTCTGGCTGAAACTAGTGAATATTCTTGAATATGAGATGTTCCCTTGAAAAAGCTGGAAAGTACTGCCAAGAAGCTAAGCGAACCACTTAGGCATTGCCTTCACCTTAAAATACGACGCAACAAGAAAAGGCATCATATTACCTTTCCTTTTGGGAATTGTGGCAGATATTGGCTCCCTGAGACTTTACAACATCAATCCACTGGTTAGTGCATTTGGACTTACAAAAAAATGGATAAGTCGTCCCATCCTTTGGTTTGGATCCTTTGGGATAGTTAATTTACTCTGTCGGTTATAGAGTGTAAAGTCAACTTACAAGAAAAAATAAAGAAAAAAAAAGACGATCTGGAGTACACATAACATGAATTCCGTGTGTTTTGTTCTCTCTTTGCCTTAAAGACCATGTAGCCTCTATTTCTAAACGAATTCCTGAAGTACTGGGATTACTAATTCAGCCTCAGGTCTTAAATCAGTGGGACTTTTGCCTTCAACTCTTTTGGTGAAGGACATGGAGTGAGGATGCGTCTACAATATTCAGCCTAATCTGATAAAGAAAAGGAAAGCCTCATGGGTAGAAAAAGCAGCAACTATGTATTATGGGATAACACCCTGCATTAGGATCAGTTGCAGAAATATTTTCTTCATTGTGTGCTGGCATTAAAGACATTAACTGCTTTTGAGATTGCATGCCTGAACTTACAGTAAATGAAGAAGGTGTGTTCATGGCTATATTTTGGATGTGCAGAGCCAGGATCTCTATTACTGACTTCAGAGGAGTTGTACAGAGGATGAGAGAGAGAATGCATCCTTTGGGAATAATTTAAAATAGGTATGTGCATGAATCCTGATTCATGTGATTGCGTGTATGTATCTGAGGGATAAATTGGCCTATTTTTTCTTTTTTGAAGGCTTCTCTGCAAACTGTGAAGGTTTATACTCTTGTTAAAAAGTCCTGCTCATGTCCACGTTCTGTGTTCTGTCTGCAGTTTACACAAAAAGAAGGGGAACAAAGAAACACACACAACTTTCCAGTAAAAATGCACCATTCCTGTGTTCTTCATGATATCTAGGAGTGAATCAGGACTCACAGAAAAGTCCCATTTACCCACCATCACTATCTGAGCTGTAAAAATAAGGCAGAACAGTGGTACCATTTCAGTGGTACAAGAAATGTATAGTTCATCTCTGAAGGAGACCAGAAAATATTTTATTCTTTTGGTTGTATTGTTCACAATGGCAGAAAAAATGGATACAATTCCCAATATCAACACCCAATTGGAANTTGCTGCTGATTTCTGTGAGGACAGGATTTCCTCCTCTGTGCTAAAAACTGGTCAGTTTTCTTTGTATAGTCACTAATTAATGGGGCTCCCCTGTTTGTGAGCATGTGTGATATAACACAAATGCATTTTTCTTCGTGTTATCGTACTAGGAGACTTCATAGTAGCTATGTCATGTTAGGAATGGAACCTTGCAAGCATTTAATTTGTTTTCAAAACACAAGTTTGCATTTCATTGGTGGTACTGTGCAGTGTTTAAGCCTGGAAATGAGAGAATTTTAAGTCATGCTTTGGAACCAAAATTTCCATTATCCTTTTTGTTTGAGTAATATGTGATAAAACTTTAGTTGTGAAAAAAGAGCCTCCATTTCTGTCAGATGTGGTATAGAAAGTGGCTTCAGAATACACTCATACCAATTTCACAGCTGTGCACTTTTTATACTTATCTTTAGAAATGAGAAACTCTTTAGCATATCATGCCCTGACATGACACCAATTCTGTATGCTTAGTAATAAACCAAATAAAACTTGATCTTGCTGATACTGCAAGATTTATTATGCATAAGCTGGAGTATATGCTGATCAGATTTTCCTGTGAGAAAACCTGCTAGGATGAAAACGTATTAAAATTCCATTGGAAGTGCACGTTTGTAAAGTTTTCCTGTGGAAAAATAGGAATTTGAAGTTTGTTTTTCTTTAATGTTTTTCTTAATATATTCACCTTTGTGGAAGTACACATGTATGCACATGGTAAATCTGACATTTGTGTTCCAAGAAACTATATAGTGGAGAAGAATATTAATATTTGTTTTCTTCTTTACTAAGGATGAAAAATGATGTGGTGTATGTTAGAAATAAGAAATGTGATTAATTAAGCGGGTTAAAACTTCTGATTATGGTGTTGTGTCTGTAGAGCATAGAAAATAGAAGGGGGAGCAAGACATTACTGGCAAGCTTGGAGTGGGCCATGATGTTCTTGCATTATTTTGGGTGCATTTAGATTTGGAGGATAATGTGGAAACAGAATACAGTGTATTATCCTGAATATAGAAATCCCGGAATATATTCTTGGTTCACACAAAAGGTAACAGGTGGTGCAGAAACCTCTGTGTAAGAATAAGCAGCAGAGGACCATGCTGGGGAAATTCTCACTGTTCTGTGCAGATAGACTGTGGGACTTGCTGATCAAAAAAAGAACAAACTGAGGACAAGGTGAGAGAACTGCTCTGGGCTCATCAGTTATTTGGACTTAACAGTGGATTGTGTTTTCCACGTCGCATAATTCTTGCAAAAATGATTTGTTGTTACACTCTGCATTGCCTGCTCACATTTTAAATGTAGATATCATTTTTCATCACTAAGAGTATAAACTCTTGCCATTTTCATTCATTAGCCCTTCCTCTTCTCCATATGTTTAAGTTTCACAGTCTTTTTTTGAATACTCTTGTTAGGGAAGAGGTGCAATATTTGACAGGCAAGTGGTCAAGCTTGTCTCTGCTGCAGGTGGTGTTTGGCAAGAAGTGGTAGAAAGATTTACAAATGGAGGAAATGCAATATATCAACACTCCCTTACATCTTAACTTACATCGAATTGATCAGTTCTGATGCCTTTGCATCTATCTGCAAGATACTATTGTTCTGCATATTTAAATATTGTTAGACTTTGCTTACAAAGAAATTGCTTCTGTGAAATTAAATGATGCCATGAAATACAGTTTCGGAATCTATTTCAGTAGTATAATGTGTATAATAAAATGTGTCTGCCTATAGCAGTACATAGACTCCAACTTCAATTCTGCAGGTTGAAAATCAACTTCCTTAGGCCTGGGCCATCTTAGGACATACCCAGACAGCATAGATACAAGTATATTCTATCCCTTTAAGGTCAATTGTTTCCTTATTACAACTGATTTCAAAGGGGAAATGAGGGTTTTTTTTTATTTTTTTTTTTGCTTACAATGAGATGTTTACTGTAAACCTTATGAAGAGTACCCTGATTTCTTGTTTCTGTGTTACTCAATTTCCTCCTAATTTACACACAGAATTTCTTTATTCTGTTAGTTTTGTTCCTGTTGCTTCTGAGACTGAGATTTGTGTTCAATGGCTGCCTGACATTCTTCCCAGTCCTCTCTAGCTCTCTCTTTTCCAAGCTAAACTAGCCAAACTCTTTTAAGCTCTTCACTGTTGAGAGACCATTCCTCTAACCATTGTGATTGGGATCATCAGTCCCTCTCTCAGCTTGAATCCACCTTTCCTAGCTTGACTGAACAGAAAGGTAGGTGGTGCTCCAGGGCTCAAAGAGCTCCACAGGAGGACTTTTTCAAGCCTTCTATGCTGACATTAAGCTGACACTGATCATTTTCCTTGCTGGAAGTACCTTGACTGATATCCTGTGCTCTCCCTCTGGCTGCATCAGATGGTGTCATGGTCTATGGTGTACATACCCACCTACCCTAAGTATTTATCTTGAGGACCAAGTGTACCTTTATAGTCAAAGGGGAGAAATTGATATTTCTGCATGGCCATTCAGAGACGTTGATACAATTTCTATTTAGTGTATGTGTTGGTTGTCTGTTAAACTGTGCTGTTCGACTTCATGTCTTTAATTTTGTTAATCTCCTTTCTAATTTCTGCATTATTGGTGATGATATTTAAGATTGGTGATAATACTATTTGATAGGTCCCATAGTTGATCACCTCTTACTAAACTCCTTTATCCTAAAGTTTTCTTTTCACCATTACTCCTCATATAGTCTTCAAGCTATATATGTTACCCCATCTGGCAACTCTTGTACAAATTGCCAGCATTTGCTGCTTAACTAATAGTTTCCATGTTCATCTCATTTAGATTCTTTCCTGAGTGACATGTGGACTTGATCTAGCTTATTAGTTGAAAAATTCACATGGCTTGTTGAAAGAAAGAGTGAAGTTGGCTGGGTACGGTCAAATTCTGGTAAATCCCAATTGCTTTCTCCCATTTTCCAAGCACACATGAAGTTTATGAAGTTTTCTATTCTGTATTTGTTCTAAAACTTAGTATATTATTGAAGTTGAGACTGTAGCACTAACTGTAACTGGCTGAGCAGCTGGAGAAACTTTTCGCATTGTCTTCCTTAAATATAAACAATGTTCATTTTGTTCTTCCAAAGCATATCTTGAGATAGAGACTGTCTGTGCCACTGCAAGATCTTTGGAGCTTCAACTCTGCTCCACTTGTACTGCTTCCTTTTTTTCCTTTAACCATGCTACACTTGACAGCATTGTCATTGTTCTCTTGAAAAGTGAATCAAGTGTTAATTTAGTAACAGTTCTATACTTAGAGCATCTTTGATCTTAATATCATATTCAGTGTGTGTGCAATGAACTTTCTTTTTTTAATTTATTAATACTTTTAATGATCATTTGAAGGAATTGCAAATTCTTGAATCTCTCTAGTTCTCTGAGGTTTTTAAAATTTGATCTTTTACAATTAAAAACTTAATTAATTTGATTTAAAGTAAGTTGGCTGGTGCTCATTCAAATAATATTTTACCAGCTCTAATGTGGAAGACTTAATAGAAAAAAACTCCTCAACTACAGTAGTGTTGGTTTATTGGCTACCTGGTGAAGATACACCCATCATTCATATGCTGAAATAGCCAGAACTGACAGGAATCAGTAGTATGTTTTTCTGCATATGGAAAGTTCAAGTAAAAATACAAGGTCCTGATATATCTTTCTGCCATGTAACACAGCTGTAGAGCTGTGCCTGCCATCTTGTCTGGTAGCCCATATCAGACTTTAGCACTATCCCTTTAGAATCTGTCTGCTCCAGACTGATTTTGATCTTTTTTTCCTGAAGTCTGTCACATCATTAGTATGGGAAACTACTACACTCTCGTAACCATTATTTCATTTTACCCAAATTCTTAAAAATATAGGTAAGTATCTTTTCAAAGCTGTGTTTTTGTCATGGTTGCAATTTTATCATGTCTCTGTTATTCCTTGGAGATTCACTATATCATGATCTCTGCAGTTAGTTTCAGTGTCATTACAGCATAGCATCTCCTGTTACAAGAATATAAATCTTATTTGCATATAACAAGTGATTCTTTAGGCTTTTCAACTGCAGTTACCTTCTCTGTTTTTTTTCTAAGAATATTGCCGTGAAGATACCGAACAGCAGCCCAGGATATCTAGATTCAGTTTATGACTTGGCTTTGTAGAAATCTTTTTCAAATGTTCTTGTGCAGATCAGTTTTTCGATGTCTCTTTGCCCAGTAAAATGAAGGAAAAAATATCCCCCTATGTCTGAAGGCACTTCCAGGGGTATATTTATCAATGCTTGGCAAGGGCTCAAGTAATATGGTAGTAAATACAGCAGAAATAGTGACTGGGTGGTTCAGAACAGCAGTTAATACATTGCCTTTTTTTTTTTTTTCAAAAATGAAAGCTTAGAAAAATTTCAAAATACAGCAACCATTTTGTAGAATAAATGCTATCCATGCCTTTCCCAATAGTTGTTATTATTATTATTGGAGCTCTTGGCTTATTTTCAGGTAAATAGACACCACTATTCAAATTTTAAATTTATATTGATATATGTAAAAGGGAATCACTGTCACTGAGATAACAGGTTTTGTTAATAATTTCTATTATGACATCCTGTCTTTGGACTGATGTTCTCATTACTATTTATTAACTTAGCAATTATTTATAAAATTGCTGTTTATTAATTTAGCAATTATTTGCTTGCTCTTGTATTTTTTAATATATAGTTGAAGGAAATTGCCATATTTTGGTCATTCATTCTGAGAATTCTCAGAGCTATTCTTCTACACTCCAAGTTTAGGACATGTGGTTTGCCATTTGAAAATGAGGTTGCCTGTGCTTTTTGAGTCTCATTGTCACATGAAACACACTACCTTTTCTCAAGTAATAGTATTAAAATAATGAGTCTCTGGTTCATATAGCTATGATTTTCTTACAGTTAGAATGGTGAATTCACCCAAGACCCCGTATCATAACAATTATTAAAAATAGAGATGATATAAATTCAGTAATGGATGATGACAGAAAAGTAAGACCACAAAAAAAGACACTGAAAGAGCTGTGTTAAATGGAGGACTCGGGAGATTTACAGTTACAGACTATAAATAATTGCAGAGATAATAGTATAAATGAAAGAAGGGAATTACCCACATTCTCAGAAGAAAGAAAGACAAGGTGCAATGGCCTGAAGCTGAAGCAGGAAAATCTCAAGTCATATGCGAATGTTTCTCACAATGAGAGTAATTGTGCAGTGAACTAGAGGGCAGTGCAGTGGCACTGCAGATGGGTTACTGAGGCCATGAACATTCCTGCAAAGTGAAGCTGGACAGATTAGGTGACGTAGATGAGCTTCTCCAGCTGCTAGTTATTTCAAGAGCTTACGAAAGTCAGTCTGTTTCTCTACATCATTTTCATAAATCCTTCTGCAGCTGCCAGTCATGTTTGGACAATGGGCTGTCGTACTGAAATGCCTCTTTGCAGCCAGGCCCATGAACCCCAGTGGCTTCAGTGAGATAAGGGTCTATCTCATCTGATTTTCTGTTGAAATTAAGTGTGCCTTCTGTTCTTGTTTTCCCAGCAGGCCCCATCTTTCACTGTTGCTTACTCAGTAAATTCTCACTGTCATCTTCATTGTCATGTTCAAGTGCACTGCAGTGCTTATCTATTGTGTAAGCATCAGCAAAAGCATGCAAGAAAGGTCCAGTGTGACCCTAACCTGTTTCTTCTTCCTACGTATCTCACTCCATTTGTTGCTGTGCTAGTGATGCCATCTATTTCTATTTCCAGCATGTGAATGCAGCAGTGCAGCTTATCTAGGCTTTACTTGGGTTATTTGGAGGAAAAGAAATGAGAGTCAAGGTCTACTTGCATTTGGCTTGGATATGGCAGAAGCCTTTGTGGCGTTAACACATTCCAGGGAAAAACACAAAAGAAATCTTGGGAAAGTTCCTGATCCCTTTTCCTCTCCTGTTACAAATTAGAAATTCGAGGTCCTCATTAGTGCAAATTGCCAAGAAAAGCCACCCCTATTTTATCTTTGGTGGTTTTGCTAGGTAGCCATTCCTGTGATGGGAAAAAAGCAGGAAATGTCATACACTGGTCTCCAGGCTGTCCACCGGTTTCAACAACTGCTACTTGACAGTTTGCCCTTGTTCATGGTTGTTACCCTGCTCTGAGCAAGCAACAAGCAATGGGACGTCCTGCTTTTAACCTGCAAGTTAGCTCAGAAATGGTGTTAGGCTCTAAATAAACAGCCCCAGCAAGAAACTACAGCCTGGGAACATGACTGTTTAACTGCAAAATGGGAATGTGACCAGGCTTGGTGCTGCATGCTGCTTTTCAGCTGGAGCTGGAAGGCCCATCTGCAGGGTTAAGATCAGAGCAAGATTCAGCCCTTTGTCAGCAGGCTTTAAGTGGCTGCAGGTCCACTCTCTTTCATATTTATTTTGCAGGGAGAGCGTTCTTTGGTACCTCCTGACAGGCTGTGCTCCATAGATATCAATAATTTAAGTTTTGTGACAGTTCCATGAAAGAACTCGTGCGTGTGAGCCTGAGGGACAGCCACAGGACTGGTTCAGCAGGAAGGCAATTGCCATGTTAAGCTGCCCTGGTTGTTTATGCACTTCTTGCTGCCTCACTGCGCCATGGAGTCCTTAGCCCTGTTTTATTTGTTTTCACTTAGTGCAGTTCCTGCCTCAGAAGTTGGTTCTGGACTAGTGGTCCCCAGGAGCAGTGAATCTGAGGGGGAAAGCTTTGGGTTTGAAAAAGCATAAGCACCTAAATCTTCCCAGACATCCTTAGGCTTGTCAAGCAGGGGCATCTCTATGTTTCAGGGCCAACCCTCCCTGGGTAGTGAAGTTCTAAATTTCTCCTGTGCCAAATGGATGACACTTTCTAACTGAGATCCCATCTCAACTTGTTTAAGGAAATGTTTTTATGGGTATTTTGTATGCAGTTTTAGATGTGCTTTTCCCCATTAGTTCCATTTGAATCCAGATTCTTCAATAATGTCAACATATAAGTGCTTTATATTGGGGTACAAATTCTATATTTGGACCTTAAATAGAAGCATCTTGCTACTCACTCTGAAAGTTAAGGACTTTTTATGTAGTTGAACTGCAGGCCTCTGGTTCAGTCAAGTGTCTGGTTTTCTGCTTTCCACCCCTATGTAACTGTGGGTCAAAAGAATTCTCAGAGCAGCATCTTGCCAAAGGCACACCTGGCAGCTGCCTGGGTATAGCTAGCTTCTGTGTTTCTGATTTTACTATGGCTATAAATGAAGCAACAAACTTTCTTCCCAGGCTTCAGTTTTGGCTAAGGATGTTGTATTATTTAGCTTTGCATTAGCAGCTGGGGAAGTGCTTATATGGTTGCTTAACTAATTAGTTTCACTCTTATTTTTGAAGAGTTTACTAATAGTTCAGTCAACTACTTTAACAAAAAAACACTTGTAATATCCATGAATTGAAATGGTCAGTCAGTGTTGCAAACATTTTGGTAAGCAACTGCATATCAGCCTGCATGAAGGTAGTAGATAACATTCTGTGTGTAAGCTGGAGACAGATCATCCAAAGTGAAGATAAAACTTCAAAAAATGTTGTAAAGGTAAAGTGTAGTTGTTCCTTAGAAACCCAAAGTATAGTATGATAGGAATCATCAGGGAGTTGTCTTGCCACTATGACTGAATTAACTCTTATACACTATTATTTTATAGCTGTTTCTGTAATTATTAATTATTATTAGAGAATTAATACTGATCGCATAATAAATAAAATCTTAATGTCTTCACTGAATTTTTTAAGGCTTCCAGTGAGACCTTTATCAGACTTGGGGGAGAGCAAAGGCTGATGTTAGTATTTGCCTTTGTAAACTTACATCTGGCTCAGTGCAGGCTGGTAATAAGTAGTGCAAGACAGACCTATAGAAATACTGGGCTAGAACTGCTTCTCCAAAGTCATCTGATCCAACTCTTGCCACTAGAAAAGGCTGATACTCCTAGATTGCTCTTGATGTGGGAAAAAGCTTGTCTTAACATGGTTTTAAAATCTTCTAACAATTGAGACTCCAGGTCTTTTTCTGCAACAGCAGGACATTACTGGCTCCTTAGTTTGTTATCTACAGTTTTCCACCTGACATTTAAGATGCACTAAGTCTTATAGAGAGAAAGTTAACTGTGCTAAGGATGCAATGTTTGTGTTATGTTTTGGGCGAGATTGAGAGGCTGTGAGGGTATCTTTGCAAATTTAAATGACATATTTTTATTCCTGGTTAAACAAACCAGGTGCTTACAGCATGCCTGTCAAATGTATGAAGAAATTTTCAAGGACACTTTAGGAGAGGTGAAAACTTCAGTTACAGCTGTTTTGTGTGCCAGAAGCAGTCCTAGGATTATGCACAAATTCACCTGATGAATTGATCTGAATGTGATTTGCCAAAAGCTCAAACCAGAATTTGAAACTATCTGAGTTCTGTGAATAAACTGTTCAGTGTACACACTGCCAACTGGGCTCCTTGATTGTAGCAGTCATGACGCAGGTGGGTGATGAAATCTACCCTCTGCTAGCCAGAGGGCAGGAAGCAGAGAGCAGGATGGCAGCCAGCAGCTTGCTCCCTTTCCCATGTGCAGCTTGTCCCCCTTCAGCCTCCAGCTCTAGTGAAAGGGAATGAGCCAGACCCCTCCTGGGCTCCTGTCCCAGCCCTCTGCTGTTTCCAAGGCAAAGTTTTCCATGACATGGTACTTTTGCACTTGCAGATTGTAAAGCGGGAGCAAAGTCAGGTGACATCTACCCCTGTACTAGGGGCCTCTGCAAGACGATTATTTTGAAGTGGTAGTTTCATGTGCTAGCAGGTAGAGTTCTGTATTGCAATTCCTCACTGCACCAGGCCACAGGGCAGAGAGCTGGCACAGTATTTAAACATCCCGCTTCCTTCTCAGTCCCACCTTTTCCATTCAGTAGCTCCAACATGCTTATGCAGAAAGCTGAGTTTTCTGTCATTGAAACATGAACATCTCAAAACTGTGTTTGCAGAGGCAATGTTGTAAGACAACATTCATGGCCAAATTCACTTCTCCCATGCTCTCATTTCAAGAGGTGAACCTCACACTTCTTATTTGAAAGGTCAGGCTAGGTAAGTTTTTATAGAATTTGCCTCACTAGAAAGATGCCTGAGGTTGTTGTCTTCACTGGTAATGTCAGAAGCAAAAACTAATTTGAGCACTTGTTGATGTAGAATTTATTCTTTCTTTACACTCAAATTTGTTAGATGGCTTGACATAAAATGTATGACATTCTACTTCCACCTAAGTTCCTTGATTTGAATAGTTATCAGCAGCAGAATTGCACAGGAGAGCACATGTTATGAGAACAATACCTCCATTATGACCTACTAACATTGTAATCTAATTTGAGTTTAAAGAAAGACCTACATATTAATATCCAGCTGTGTGCATTTTTATAATACAGAAACAGCGATCTCTGACAGAAGGTCAGAGTATTTGTGTTTCTGGTATTTATGTTTCAGTGTTATTTACTTTGCCATTTTAAACTGGTAAAATATTTCATTTGAATTAATATTCAACTGAATATTAATGTCCTCTTAAATGGACTTAATTTTATTTAGTTTGTTTGTTTTGGTTTGTTTGTTTTGTTATTTAAATTTTTAAAAGTTTGAAAAACATGATGCTGTAAAGACTTTGTTAATTAAGGAGTAATTCTTTATTTGGAACCAAATTTGTGTCTCGAAATACTGAGGATACAAAGGAGCCTTAATTTCTCATAATGGCCTAGATTAAGGATAATGTTGTAACTGCAGTGATCAGTCATGGCCTATATCGGAAGCTCAGAAGCTCATAGGCTCGAATGTATTTCCCATCAGAGCAGGGATGGGAGTTGGGACCCTCTGTTACCTTAGCTTTACAGGCTGAGGGAGCCTGTAAGCACAAGAGATTCAATAACCTTCCCAATGCCGTGGCAGGCCCTCTGTGACAGAGCAAAGTTTGGGTAGCAGCAGTTAAGATCCTTTCTCTCTGTGTGGTACAGCTAGAGCCCCTGGTGCACATTCCCATATGGAATAGATTAGCTGCATCGCATATTACAAACATGGCCACAAGATATTTTTTTATAGCGCAGTATGCTGCACTGGTGTAACGTGTAACAAAGTTACATTAGCAGGAATTTCTTACCACCAAATGCAGCTAAACTGCAAATCTTGCAAGAATTCGTCTGTTTACACGTAAGCCCATTTCTTGCTTGCCTTGGAGTCAGTGGAAATCCCTCCATTTATATAGTGGGTTCTTACTGTGCTCAGATTTCCCTCTGTTCCTGTCAAAGACATCTCCTAGAGGACTATGTAACTGTGTCAGGGTAAAGGTACCTAAGGGGAGTTTAAAGTATCAAGTTTGGCTTGCTTGTTTTAACTCTAACTACGAGCACTTCTCACTGCGAGCACTTGGAGCACTTACTTAGGCAGTTTGAAAACACTCCTTGCTCATTCTTATGCAAATCTGAATACTAGTCCTCCATCCAGATCTCAGTTATGTATACAGTGTGGCAGCTGGTACTTGCTCCCATTCCCAGATGAGAAAAAAAAAATTGATTGTGTATTTTTTGCTATTGGATTTTGGGTGACTGAGCCATTTTCTTCAGTGCAGACAAACTGTACTCAGCCATTAACTACAGTAGCTTAATTAAATAATTTGAAAGTTTCTGCTTTCATTGTGCTAGTTGGTATGCTTAAATACATATTTTTTTGGTGCCAATAGAATTTTTCCAGCTGTTTAATAACACATAAATAATGGTACCATTTTTAATAGACGTTTGTTTTCACAGTGTCAAGCTTGTGAATCATGCTTCTTAATTCCAGTTAAAATAAGGTATTACGAATACTGAGATGGCTGCAAGATACATAGTGGCAAAAAATACATACAGTTTCTAAATAAATGAAGAAACTGCTTGTGACCAAGTATGTGGGAAATTAAATCCTTTTTCTTAAATAAAAAGTCCTACCTGGCCTTTCTTAACATTAGATAGCTGTTGCACAGTAAAGGCACAGAATTATATCATAACTTAGAAAAAAATCTCTGAATTTCTTTTTGAGATATTACATGTATTATTTGTACAGGATTACTTCTCAAAGGAAATTTCAACATTCATCTAGCATGTAGATATTTGCCAGACATGCCTAAGTTGTCAGAATAGCTGCCTAACATACATGGTGTGCCTATTCCCCACTCGAAATACCACATTTTGATTTCTGCCTGACTTGCACAATAGTAGGCCTATTTCTCCCTCCCATTCCTGTTCTGACTTTTAGATTACTTGTTCCGGCTGGAAGTACTCTCTAACATTTAATGACAGCTGCCATTTTCTGCTTTATACTTTGTACAGTCTATTATTCTTATGCATAGACAGAGAATAGTCTTGCTTTCCAGTTTCTTTTTCTTCACTTATTTTGTGTTCTGTTTGCATAACCTTACATGTTTTCAGATATATGGAGCTTTAGGGATCCAGCTTTGTCAACAGGTCTTAGAGATGAGAGAAAAACGGGGGGAATGGGGCCAGGAGAATGAAAGAACTGAGATAAGTTCCGGTTGTATTAACAAAATAATGCAAGTAGTAAAAATACTTGCTTTTGTGTCAGTGGTGGTATGGTAAATAATTGCAATATCTCCTCTGAAGTGCGCAATAGGAACTGGGTAAAAGCAGTGATGGCCAATTTAGAAAACATATTAGCCTTTACTTATGTTGAACTGTGATTGAAGTAATGTGAACTAAAACACTCATTAACTGTATTACATGGTCATAATTTGTATAGGTTTATTGATGTCTTTTTAAAAAAAGCTTAGCTGAAGAGGAATTTCATAATGCATGGTTTCTTGAATAAAAAATATGGCCAAATTTTAGGTTTGTGAGACATAGCAGTTACAAACTGGAAGACACATCATGGTGTCTCATATGCATTGCAAAACAATGGTAATTACAGGAATATTCCTCAAACCACATGGAAATGGGTGGTCTCTGCATCAAGGAAAAGCCAAGTCTATCCTATGATTTATTAGGAGTTAACAATGCCAGAAGATGACTGGATAGCTTGTATGATGCAGAAAGTTCCCATTGTCTCAGAAGGGAAGATTAGGTGAAATACATGGCATATATGTTGCAATCCAGAATAGAGGCTTTGCAGATACTGAGATCTTGTGGGGGAAAGCTGTAGCCTGCAGTCTGATGGCACCGTACGTATGTGCCTATTGTTGGTTGAGCTCGTGCACAAATGCCCTCTGCAAGGGTGCTCGGCTTCCTGGACACCAGCCAGCTCCAGTTCAAAAGCATGTTTGTGAAGCCCAGCCCAGATCACTCAGCCTCTGCATATAGCTTATTAGCTTGGGCGCAGTGTCACCCCAGCAAGGTCACAAGGGTTTTCAGTTCGGTGCTGGCTTGAGGCCCATTAGATTGGTGTGCAGGCAAAGGGAGCTCCTGTATACTTTTTGTAGCTCGTTTATCCACATCCTGTAAGAGTTTACGAGGAGAAGCAGTAACACAGAGGTTAAGAAAAATGGACAGAATGCTCTGGAGCTCTTTTGGACAAAACTATTTTTAATAAGAAAGCTCGTATCTTACTTGTAGACTGGGTCATTCATATACTTTAAAAGGCCATGGTAAGGGAGGTTATAGGCTTTTACTTAAAGGCAGGCTAACACACACTGAAAATACTGCTATGTCCTGTGTAGGGCTGGCAAGCACACCTGACCTGCAGGGCGGCCTTCACTCTCGCAGCTCTGCTGGCTGCTCCTGCAGGTGTCACTGTGCCTGCCGCTGCGCCTGACTGCTCCTCCCCATAGCCTGCTGATGCAAGCGTGAGATTTGTGCAGCCACATGGAGAGCTGGGCTAGTGGACCACCTGGCTAAACCCCAGTCATTCATTTCCCTGTTGCTGGCCTTCAGCTGTGCAGCTTCCGAGTGCCAGCCCCTCTGTGTGGCCACAGGAGTGGTGGCACAGGCACGAGAGGGAAAGTGGCTGTGGGCAGGGAGAAGGGAGTGGAATCACTCACTCTAGTGCAGCCCCAGTTTTCACTATTACTGCCTACCACTCCTGGAGTATGCCTGTATGGCTCAACATCAAGTTACACCTCTTCTGAGGCACATCATAGCCCCAGAAGTTGTGGGCACTGCTTCTGAGTTCCACTCTGGCTTGCAGTGGATCCAGGCACTGGTTTGCAGGAAATAGGAATAATGGGAATGTAAGCTTAAATGCCATTACAGTTTATCCTGACAATATCTGTGTGGCGGTTTGGTTTTTGGATTTTTTTTGTTGTTGTTGTCTTTTTTGTCTCTCTGTTTGTTTGTTTGGGGTTCTTTGTTTTTGGTTTTGTTTTTCTCTTGTATAAATGCTTAGTTCTATGAAACATGTGTTGTTCTTTTTTTTGCCTGATGTTACTTTTTCTGAAGTCCTGGAAGCTGTATTAGGCCCATCATAGGAACTGAACTTTGAGTACACGGCACTGAGAGTCAAGTCTTTTGTAGGGAAATGACCTTCATATTTCCCAGATATAGCAGCAGGAAAGGTTTAGGTTTTTTTCAGATCATCTTAAAAAAATTAAAAAGTGGAGTGCATCAGAGAATCAACTTTTAAGACTTGTTTTTGCAGAATAAAGTAGAAGACTGACAATGGGAAGCAGCTCCACATTTTTGCTTTCATGCATCATCAGTGCCTTTTCTGAACGTCTTAGGTTTTGACAAATACTGCTTGGTGGAAGTTGAAGATGAGGAAGTATAGAATAATTTGATTTTATTTTGATGGGTGATCTGTCAAAAGCAGGCACAGCCTTAATGACAAACTGTGATCATGGTATCTTAGATGCTGGGAAATAAGGTTTATTCTCCAGTGTAAGATAATATGCTGAACATTCTATGACAGGCATTTTAGGCACTGTGTATGGTTACTCTCACAGTTATGCTGTGGAAGACTATTTAGTTCTTTAGTAAGAAGTATCCCTTGAGGAACAGAGGTGAAGCAAGACTAGAATTCACATCATTTTAAGTTACACATTTTTCTATAAATAGAGTGCCTATTAAAATGAAAAAATAGAGCACCTATTAAATCTGCCATGGATTTCAGTGGGAACTGAAGTGGGTCATAGGTCTGCATAGAAACTAAAAAAAATAATGAAATGTTATGCATGGAAGTGCCTGCACCATGCCCCAGATTCTTTGTCAGGTTTTGTACTGTTCTTTTTCCACATAGATTTGAGTTCCTGCAGTGACTCTTGATCTATTAGTGTTCGTATTTATAATGTGTTTCAACAAAAAGGTATGATTAGCCTTGTGTTCTGGATATTGGCTTGTCTCCAGGGGTGACATTTTTCAGCTCTTATTATTTATGTCTTACCCAGAAGCACAGAAGTTGCATAGTAACCAACCTCACTGACAAGCAGGTTGCCTTATATCACTGTGGCACAGTGAAGGTGGCAAGAGACACTTGAGTTCTGTCAAATTATATTTACAACTTTTGAATTACCAAGGCTCTTTACGTTGCCAGTGCAATGTAGGAGTGCCAAGGAGAAATGGAGGACTGGTGCCTACATCTGCATCAGTGGAGGGGGAAAGGGATTAGCAGCTGACCACAATAACCAAGGTACTGAATAAACAAGGAGCCAGATCTTGGCACACAGCAATACTAGATTTCCAGCATTTTTTCATGGGTTACACTCTGTTAGAGACATCTTTTTCAAAGCAAGGCTTGATGTCCAGTTTTGTACAGAGTCTGTTTTTTCTGCTCACTTAGGTGACATTTATCATTACATATGGATTAATGAATCATCCATAAATATTTTGTGTTGCAACCCGATGCATGGATTCTGTTTCTTGTACATACAGCCCACAAGCAAGCTAAAATGAATTAAGGGCTGAAACAGTGACATACTCTCCACTATTTAAGAATGTTCCATTTTGGTTAAGACTATTAGAAGTCATGAAAGCCTGTTGTAAAATCTGAGAATACTCTAGCTTCTATAGAATGTTAAAAATTTATACAGTACTGTGATCACATACAGATGAGACTGCTGTGGTAGCTTAGTTGAAAAGGGCTATTTATAATAAAAGTAATATATGCCTAAAAATTCAGATTGCCAAAAGGCCTCAAAAGAAAAATCAGTATTTCTGAAATATTGCCTAGGTTATAGTATTGTAAACATAAAGACAAGAGCAACATTAAATATTGCCATGAAAGTGAAAGACCATATGGCTTGGCATTGCATATCAGATCACTGATTCCAGTCATCATCATCAGTTATAAGAGTTATTATAGTTTTAAAATCAGCTGCTCTTGTCTTCATCTAACCAACTGTGCAACAGGACTACATCACAGAGCAAATTCCTTCTATGAGTGATCAATCTGTTTATGCCAGTAAATGAGATTTTATTGTCCTTATCTTACTTCCTGTGTGAACAAATGGAAGTTCTCAATTTTCTTTTATCTCTACTGAATAGCAGAGATATGCTGACAAGAAATACACTGGTAGGAGAAAAATAAATGTAAAGCCACCTATCTTGAGTGCTGTTGTATCTAGATATGAACATAAACATATGACAAATACGTGGAGTCTATTTCAGTCATACCTGATGCCACTAGTAGAATTTTAGCAAAGGAAATTTTGTGAAATCTCCCACCCAGATCCTGAGCTTTAGGCTATATTCAACAGAGGAGCCAAGAGGCTTACAGAATGCTGACCCTCTGATCAACCCTTGAAAGCATTCATGAAAATGAAAATATGAAATATTCTCTCATCCAGATTTTTCAGTTCACAATGTGTTTCCTCTGCTGCAGTCAGTTTCCTAGTGATTTTTAATGGCTCAGAAGTTGTGGATATTTTAGCAAAGCTCATTCCGAGGCCAGTTGTACCAGACATTCCAGTTGCTTTCTCTAACCATAGAAATATGGTAGACTAAGTGAAAATGTGGAAAAGTAATGATGGAAACAAGTCAAAGGAAGCTCTCCTTTGTGTTTGAAGATGCAGCGTGCTACCTGCTTGGCAGTGTGTAGCCTGTTATTTGATGGCTTAGCTTAATTAAACTCTGAAATCTCTGGTACACCATCTTTCAATTCTCTGTAATTTTTAATTTTGCTAAACTCTGACAAGTGGCATTCTGCAGAGTTCACTGCAATGTAGGTTTTCTCTTTGCCCACAGAAGATCTAGGTCGTGTTCTCATGGCAGTTATATAACTTCTGTTGATCTAGGAACACTATCTGATTGCATTATCTCGCAGTGTCAAGGCCTTCCCTCTAAACCAGCCCTCCACCTCCTGAGGTCAGCGGGCTGGGAATGGACAAGAGTTTAGGAGGGGACCAACTGGGACAGCAGACACAACCTGATGGAAGGGATGTTCTATCGTACCATATGGCATCATGGTTGGCAATAAAAATTGAGGGAAAACAGCGGGATGCAGGGATACTTCCACTCATGGCATTTGTCATCCCAAACAATCATTACAGGTACCAATGCCCTGTGCTGGACATGTGCCTGGTGATGGGAAGCAGTGAGTAAATTCCTTTTCTTGCCTTGCTTCCAGATGCAGCTTTCACTTTTCTTACTTAACTGACTTTATCTCAACCCAGGTGCTTTTTCAACTTCTCTTTATCCTCTCTCCTGCTGAGGAGGGTGTCTGAGAGAGCAATTGGGTGAATGTCTGGAAGCCAGCTGTTGTCAGTGCACCATTGTCCTACCTAAGATTATACTTTAAAATGAGACCAACATGACCAATCTCAATAAACAGGTTTGATACACTTCATTGTACAAAATCATATTTCTGATGTAGGTTTTCAGGCATTAGGGTTACTTTTATTCACTCAGAAAATCATTATGTGACTAATGTTTTTTCAATGTAAAGCACATCTGCATAGCCTGCATTTACAAAGAAATGTTACTTTTTCAACAGAGTGGTTTGCAAAATAAAAGATTAAGGATTTGACATACATTTAAGGCAGTATCATTGTTCAGGCTTTCCACAGATCGTGTCTTCACAGTGATTCAAAGGCCCAGGAGCTGTTAATCCAGCTGATAATCAAGATGGTTGCTCAGCTTGCTACCAGCAGAAGAGATTATGCCAGTGTGAAACGCAGCTTCAGACGATATTTCCTGCAAAGGGAACTGTGAAATGATGGTATTTCCTATAGGGAGCTGTGAAAATCCATGAGAAGGGCATGGGGAATCCTACAGAAAGAAAAATTAATTTGATGTGAGTAAGAATGGCTTCTCTAGTTTGTTGAAGGGAGGACAATACGTGAGAAAGCGAGGTAAAATATCGGTGAATGCTATGAATAAATGTAACTCTCCAGACAGCCCTTTCTTTGACAGAACAGTCCTGATTCTCTCAACCATATAAAATTATAATTAGTCATGTCCCAAACTCAGCACAGCTTGCTGAATAGGCTGTTTATATAAGATCCCTGTAGCAGACTTAGGAGTCATGGCATAGGAAATGAATGCTAGTATAAAAAAATCAAACAGATTTTCCCATAAGAAGCTGTAGCTCTGCTTAAGTCTTGGGGTCAAAACCAGCTCTATAAAGATGAAAGAGTCATTTGCAGTTTCAAGCTACAGCCTGGAGAACTTCTGCAGGTGAATATGGTGTTTGTGCACACTGCACAAAATCCACTTCATGATGCAGTTGGAAATCCTAACCCCACAGAAAGCAGTGGAAGCCTTGGCATGCATTTGACAGGATCATGAATTTATTAATCACTATGGCTAGCAAAAACTGGTGGAGCAAGGGAGTGTGACGAGATCAGCCAACAGGGTGTGGGTACACACTCTTTAGGAGGGTACCACAGACAGTGATACACAGTTGTTTCTTGTAAAAATGACAGCAAGAAGCTTTAGGATGAACAGGTGGTAAGACTTTGTAGCTCAGTGTTTGCGAGCCTCCAAATTGGAGCATGAAACCTTTGCCTGTAAAAAGCACATTTTGGAACATTTTCCCAGAGCTTATTAAATATCAGAGCTGGATATTTAGCTGGAAACAGACTTTTTGCATAGAAGCATTCTTTGACATTTCTTGAGGAAATTTGTGATGAAAACATTTAAAAACCAAACCATTCAAGCGAGTGGCATAACTTTTTTCCTGACTGAGTGGTAATTCAAGCATGCAAAGCCATGCTCCTGCCTACAGTCACGAATCTTCCTGTTCTGCTTTTATAGAACACCTTACACTGGGAACTGTGTGCAGCAATAGAGCTGATGTGTGTTATGATAATACAAATAGTAAATACAGGAATAATCTGCAGCAGATGAGATTTTCACACAGCTTTTGCTGAGGAGTCTGTAGGAACATCACCCCAGTGCAGCAGGCCGCACAACAAGGGACAAGGGATCAGTCAGGATGATTCTTATAATTGAAATTAACTGTATGTTGTTTCAATTAATTGTTCCAATTAGTCTCTTTTCAGTTACGCCTCTCTGTAACAGTGTCATCTGGGATACTGTGAGAAATTGAAAATGCCCTAATGGTCAGAATGCTCATCAATTAAAGAACTTTCTAATTAGCTCCCTGAGAAGAATTTACTGTAAGAATGAAAAATTTTATAGGTGGAATGGGTGAGAAGTTGTTTTTATTACAAGACCAATTTTCCTCTCAGCAATAACATTATTTCTGTTGCCAAAAATAATTTTAAAAAAACTATCAATAGAAAAGACAAGGAGATACCTGGTTTGTTTCTATACAGCAAAAAACTTGATCTTGTGAGCTATCTTCCACAATAATTTAGTAGCAAACAACACAACAGCTCTACATCACTTTCTTAGAAAAAAAAATCGGAAATAATCATGCACATTCATACTATCAGAGCTACATTTTATGAAGTCAGATCAAGAGGTACTCTTCAGATTTTTGGTTAGTGAGACATTTCCTGACAAATAATGCTTAAAGATGGACAAGTTCTGGATCTGATTAAAATGTTTTTGAATTTATATATTTTTTAATGGAAAACTGAAGCCTAAGATGCAGTTTCAAAAGTTTATTTTCTTTTCCCCAGTTTTTATTTGCACTGGAAGTTCACACAGTTCTGGGAGCAGTTGCTAGTAGTTGTTTCCCCTGAGGCTGTAAATATAAAAGGGCAGAAAGCTCTGCCTTAAAGCATGGCCCAACAGATGCTTTCTGCCACAGCCTGTAACCATGTTCATATCCAGGTGCATCATACTGCCTTGGTATGCTGAGATTCAAGGAGACCGGTTTTTCAAATAGAATTCTAAGTATGGCACACAGCCCACACCTTAATCCAGACCTCCAAAGTGTGAGCACTAAACAAAGGCCTTCAATTTGAGAGTTTATCCACAAATGGAGCTATTTGTGACTTTGTCTAGGGTTAGTCTGTGTGTAAGTACAGCTTGTGAATGATTGTACCATCCGACTTTCAGACAGGGGGGCTGCCCAGGAAGCTGTGGGATTTTTTCTGCTTATCCTCCATTAGGAATGCTGAAACAGCTCTCGAGTTACTTAGTTGTGGTGTTGCTTCAGCTCTGGTGATCCAAAGAAATTTTGTCACCTAGAGGTGTCAAAAATTAGGGAAATATGCAATCTTATCTGTCTGTTTTATTATGTAGTATGAACAGATGGCACATGACACTTCTGTCAGCTGTTTGCATGGTCATTAAAAATATTTCAGCAACAGGACTTAATGCAGGTTTTTACTCTTCCTGTCTCATTTCTGATCTTAGCCTAAGAGAACAACTTTGCTGTAATCACCACTGATTTGAG
>WBNO01000108.1:1028-40920 GCA_013400575.1 Peucedramus taeniatus
TTTTTCATTGTGCAGGAGAATTTGCATCCAGCAGGGTTTTTTTTGAAAATTAAAATTCTTCTCAAAAGTGGAGCATCAGATGAAGATATCAACTCAGGTATCAAAGCTCTCCCTAGGTTTCCTATTACTCCATACCCAAGGAGACTGCCTGTGTCATACATAGAAAAAGACTCTTGTGTTTTTGGCAGAATCTGCATTAGCTAAATGTCCTTTTGGTTTTGAAGTGTGACACATAGTACTCAGTGTTCACAGAGGAGGTATCCAGAAACCAATTTAAATCGCCTTGCTGCAAATAGGGAAGGAGGAGCACTCTGAAGGCTGTTAGAATGAAGAGAGTGAAAATGTATTAATGTAAAGCTACAGTTTATTTAGACGTATGCATAAGGTTATGCAGAAGGGTGAAGGTGCATTGACTTACACAGTCAGCACAGAAGAAAGGCTGGTGAAGCATTGCTGTTCTCTGGGTGGAATTTTGCAGATTTTGACCAAGAGACATCATGTGCTGATCAGTGTGTTGTTATAAACCTGTATTACAAGAGTTTAAGTCAAATAAACTCTTTTCTCCTTATTCCTCACATTTATAACTTGAACAGAATTGATTCTGCTATGAAATGAGAGGATAAGAAAGTTTTTGGGGAGACTTTAATATAGAAAGAATAATGAATGTGTCAGAGAAATTTATTTTCATAAATAATGAAATCTTAAGGAAGAGAGGCTTTGTACACTTCAGGGTTGGAAAGCATCAGATGTGTAATGAATAATCTGAGAAATGTAGGATGTGATGAGGAATTTCTTGCAGAGAGCTGAGGGTTTGAATGCTGTTAGACTAGCAGAAATGGTAACTCCATGTTGCTGCTGGGGGCTTTCAGCCAGATTTCAAGTAGCCAGTTATTTAAACCTTAGAGTTTCAAATAAACATACAGTAGCTGACTTGTGTTGTTTAGTTTGAATTGTGAAACCATAGAGTTGCCTATCAAAATACACTTGGCTATTGTTTAGTAACACTAAGCCTCCAGTCAGTTTTTCAAGCTTGTTTATTAATGAGGGGATGTCTCTTTTCTTGTATGGCTGGCAGAAAAATGTGTGCTCTCTGTCTTTTGAGTGAAGATTCCTGCTAAATTTTAGGCATTTCACTAAAATCTTGTGTTGCATACTTGCATCAGCTGCCTTCAAATGCTTCTTTTAACAACTGTTCCAGTCATGTCCTTGTGTATTCCTTCTCTGATCTAATCCAAGCTACAAATGTATCTATTTTGTTCTTAACCATTCAGCAGAGTAACAATTTTAAAACTTTATCTGAGTGGTGTAAAACTGATACGTGCTTATCAGCACCAGTCAATCCAACAGCTGATGCTCAGGGCATTATGCTGAAGTAGTTCCCATTGCAATATGATACCACACCCATCCCGAGCACTAACCTCAGTGTTAGGTTGTTCATGCTGGAAAAGGATGAGACATTTTGATAAACGGCAGCTTGAGGCAAAAAAAATAAATTGTTCTGGTAAAGCTTATGCTGTTCCTGTTTAAAGAGACAGAGGACTGGAATTCCAGGGCTATCAGCCTGTCACCTTTCTGTAGTACTGCATTAACTGTACAGTGAAAGGAAAGTCAAAACACAATAGGTATTATTCTTCCATTTCTTGTAGGTCTGTTATAGGGTTGCTGGGTATTTTTTCAGTTTTGTGTCTGTCTTTCAAAGAAGGTGTAAGAGATAAGTGGTAAATTGAGCAATTAAGTGTCTAAGTTGATTACATAATCTCAAGTGCTTTGTGTTCTGTCTAGCTCTTGCAGAATTCACACACCTTGAGATGTCTTTAGACTTCTGTTTGAATATTGCCAAACTGCTGCTGGAACATGGAAGGTATGAAAGCATCTCCAAGTGGGTACAATGTTTGGAGTTTTTGGGTGTTTCTTTATAAGCAAAGAACATCTATTATACAATGATGCTTTATTTCAAATAAAAGCTCAAGGAGGTAAGGTGAAAGGTTTTGAGAGGGAGCCTGTCTTCTATAGCAAGGAGATACTGATTATGGTAGCAACAGAACAGGATGTAAAATAAGTGTAGTGGCAATTTGCAGTGCTGTAGACCTACTTTGGAATGATTAAGATTCATTATGTAGTTTTATTATATGTCTGGAATCATCAGACTGACATTTTTTTCCTAACCAACCATCAGAATGGCTTTGGAGCCCTAGAATCATTCTTGGGAAAAACAGTAGCAGGATAACAAGTTAGTGCAAAATAAATTGAGGCACGAATTTTTACCCTGTTAAATGCTCCATCATGATTAGATATGTATATGCTTGTATCTTGATGCAAATGTGAAGAATAAACTCTTATGAATACAGTGGAAGAAGCATGTGGTAAAAGGAAGCTGCCATTGAATAGATGAAACTGTAACAAATTCATACCTTGATTCATTCTGTCGGTGTGATTGAATGACAAACATGCTGTATGGTGTGAATATGTTAATCTCTAGAATGGAAAATTAACAGCTCTTCTGGTGCAGCCTCTTAAAAATGCATCTCTGTGAATAGGGAATCAGTTGGTTTTGATTTTCTGAAATCTGTTCCTGAACGATTTGAATCTTCACCTGACCTTGGAAAAATTACCCTGCTCCACATTGAGTTCCTGCTGCAGAATAAGAGGGAGCTGCTCGCTAAGCAAAAGATTGAGGAAGTTATTATAGGTCTGTATTTTACTGCTGTTTACTGAAAGCTGGATGTGGTTGGCTAAAGTCTTGCATTCTAATTTTCACTTTTTTTTTGCTTATTCTCTTTTTTTTTTTTTTTCTCTGTGTCTGTTTTCCATTATGTTTCTTTTACTTGGCATCTCTCAACTTCCATATTGAATGACAGTCATGATAAAGTTTAGGGTTAAATTCATTTGCTGGAACAATTCCCCCTTCTTAGTGTAAACTGTGTGTGACTGATACATGTGGGATTAGAAACATTAACAGGACTTCTGTGTAATGTTAATACTTTGTCCATCCAGCCCAATTTATTTTTGTTTGTCAGTGTTAGGTTGCATATCCTTGTTTGAGCAGCTGGATGCTTTTCAGGTCTTGCACCTGTAGCACTGTAGTACTTTTTGACTGTCAGATCTGCTGTAAAAAAAATCCTATTTCATGTTGCATCTAACTAGGACCAAGAGCTACATTTACATTGTTCAAGCATGAAAACATTTTTCTCTTACTCATTGGGTTTTTTGGGTTTGCTTGGTTGATTTGTTGGTTTGAGTTTTTTTTTCATAAACAGGACATGAAACACTGGCTCCTAGCTGAAACTATTGCTGTGTCCCTGTTTTTTGTTGCAGGCTGTAGAATAGTTCTTATATGCTTCTCAGTGTGCTTAGTAAAGTTCTTGTAAAGTGATGATTTGCAGTATCTTTTCAGGTCATTATACTGGGAAACAGCTGTTGCCTGAAGCCTTGAATCAGCTGCACATCATCTTGTGGGACAGAGCTGCCAAACATTATGAGGTTTGGGACCAAATAGTAGTGTTCTTATTTATATCAGTGAAAATGAAATTCTTTTTTTGACCTCTTTGATATGTCTATTTTTGGTTAGAGTGCAAACTGTTACTAAGAGCCTCGTTCCAGCTGGCACTAGTTTTATTTTCATCCATCTGGGTCCTGTTTTCAATTACAAAATCAAGTTTCAGGTAGCCTCATCTTAAGCTTTGTGCATGAGAACAGTAAATGCAAGAATTCCTGCTCCAGCTGGTTCCTATATGTCTATGGGGCCTGAAGGGATTTGTCCAAGAGTAGTCAAAAAACTGGCCCGTGTCATTGTGAGGCTTCTCAATGATTTTTGAATGGTCTTGAGAATCTGGAAAGGTCCCAGTTGGCTGCAAGCTGGCAAAAGTTATCCCAATTTTCAAGAAGGGCAAGCAGGACAACCCTAAAAACTACAGGCCTGTCAGTCTCACTTCAGTGCCTGGTAAAATTATGGAGATTATTCTGGGAGTTATTGAAAAACGCCTGAAGGACAATGCAGTCATTGGTCACAGCCAGCACTAGTCCATGAGGGGGAAGTCCTGCTTGTCAAACTTGATTTTCTTTTAGGACAAGGTCATCCACCTTGTTGATCAGCTGAAGCCAGTTGATGTCATCTCTTTGGATTTCAGTAAAGTTTTGCACACTGTCTCTCACGATGTCTAGACAAATTAGAGGGCTGGGCACTCACCAACTGTATGAAATCTAACAAGGGAAAATGCTGGATTCTGCACCTGGAACAACCTGGAGGTTGCATTAGAATATACTTGACTATCTAAATATTTCATTTGCTGTGACCTTTTTTAAAGAAAAATTGGGAAGACGTAGGCAGTTTAATCACCCAAATATGGCCATGTTTGTTTGGGTTTTATTTTATTTTTATACTTTCTAGGAAAAAAGCTATTCTGAAGCCCTTCACTGGTACAATTATTCTGTCAGCTTCTATACACCTGGGCAGATAGATCAGAACTTGGCTAAGCTGCAGAGGAACATGGCTTCTTGCTATCTTCATCTGAAGCAAGTTGACAAGGTATATTTAATACATATGTATACGTACTTATGTCGTTATTTGCATTGCTTTTATATTTGAGGAATTGGCTCTTTCATTTCTGGTCAGCTTTTGGTGCTGTCTTCTGGTCTCATCACTTTTGTTTCGAGGGCAGATGTTGCCCTGTCAAACATTTTGAGTTATTCTATAAATATCAGCAATGTAACCCTTAACATTTTGCGTATCTTTTCATTTCTTTTCTATTGCAAATTATATACTGATTTCAAGGTGATGTTGTACTGATTTCCTTTAATCTCTTCTGTGAATAGGCTAAAGAGGCAGTTAAACAAGCAGAAAGGTGTGATCCAAACAGCATCTTTACTAAATTCAGTGTCTATAAGATTGCAGTGTTGGAGAAGGATACTGATAAAGGTACAACCTGAAAGTTAAAGGGTCCACTACAAGGAGAAGTGCCAAATATATTAAAAAATACTAAACAGCTTTGGATTGTTCATCTTGAGAAAGATTCAATAGAGGGTAGCTGGAAGAAGGGTCCCTAAAGTCATTGAAAATGTCAGGCTGTAGATTTAAGTTGTAAAAGTGGGATTTTTTTTTTTGCACACAGTATGTAAGAGGCAGAGTCCATTGCTATATTTGATTTTTTTTGGGTGGATCCTCTGTTTGGATGACCCTCTGTAAGAGGCAGAGTCCATTTCTATATTTGATTTTGTTTGGATGATAATCCTCCCATGGGCAGAAGCTGTAGTAGCACCCCAGGGTGAGAATCATTCTATACTTTTTAGTATGCATATACAATATGAAACTTAAAGGAACCATTATTGCAGCTCTTAACTTCTCTAGACAGATGGAGCCTGAAGTTACCAAGAAATACATGAAGTATTGAGATGACTTACAGAATGTTGTATCCCTGTAGCCTCTTTCTCCTTTATAATGAGTTCTGCTGTTTCATATTTTAATGAGGATCTTAAGTAATGAAAATTGAGAAATACAGTCTATAGTTACTTAGAATACAGAGTAATGTGCAGAGCTTATTTTCCAATGAGTTCTCTGCCATTTAATTATTCTCTATACAACTTTTATTGACAGCATAATTTGCTCACATAATATAGAGTGGGAAACACAGCACAGTGTGAACATAAAAGCAGTGGCACCCTTAGCATAAGCCAAGATGTGGGAGCTTGGAATGATGCCCAGACAATGTATTAGAGAAAGTCTTCTGTCTTTGGTAACAAACAGTTACTTAGCAGAACAAAATTAAGGATGTGAGATGAGTATCATTTGTATGGCATCTTTGTTTCCTTAGATTAGTAACTTGAAAGCTTTTTGGCACCTCCCGAGGAGGAAATGGGTATTTGTGGAGAAGTGCTGGTATGCTCAGGTTTTCTTGTCTTGGCTTTTCATTTAAAAAAAATAAATTATAGCCTTTCATAAATCATTAAAACAGTAGAACTTTCCACCTTCCAATTGCTTTTATAAAAATGTTCGTTTTCCCCTCTGTCTTTTTCAGCTATGGAAGCAGTTATTGAAATGGGGAAGCTAGCAGAAAAGCCATCAGAACATGAAGACATGCTGAGAGTGGATAAAAATACAGGCAGCAACCTCTTGAGTTTAGCTGCCCAAATTGCTTTAGAGGTAGAGCAGATAATGTTGTCTTTGCTATATTGATATAAGTAGGACAGCTGTAACCTCTTTAACCTGGCCTAGATTTAATATTTCTCTGTATTTCATGGATTTCTTAGTATGTCATGCTTCCACAACAAAGGTCTTGCTCAAATGTGTTGTGTAATGCAAAGCAGAAATTATTTTCATGTAGAAAGAAGTGGTATCTTTAAAAATTTCACCAGAAAAATGAAGAATTCAGAGTTACAAATGTTGGCATCTGGATATTACATTGTGTATTTCTGTAAAATTCTCCCTAGCAAAATGTTACATCTTCTTCTGCCTCTGGGACTTGATCTTTAATGAGAGAGGGGGAAGCTGTGTAAAAATACACATGAATCCATGATGAAAGTCCTTTGTCCCTCCTGTTTGCCTCTTGGTTGGTGGCCTGAGCGCTGTCTGAACTGGCTGATTGCATTTCAGGCTATCAGGGCTTTGTTCCCAGCCCTGTGAGGCATGAAAGCCTTACCAACCTGCACTAGTCCTGCTCTTGCCACAGGCTCTTTGTGCAGGGAATCATATGATCTCTCCTTAGAGCTTTCTCTGCACTCTCAGGCAATTCTGTGCATAGTCCTTTGTTCATTTTCCTGCTACTGACTGCACAGACTTGGAATATGTGGTTGCTTTGGGGTTTGTTTTTGTTTGGGTTTTTATTGTTGTTTTGGTTTGGGTATTTTTTGTGGTAGCTGAGGTAGTGCAGTATATACAAAACATGTTTTAATTCTTTTCAGAATGACCAACAAATTGTGGCTATCAAAGCTTTGGAGTATTTGTCTGAACATTTACAAGACTGCCGACAATTATTTGCATCCTTAAAGTAAGAATTTAATATACTTACAAGGAGAAGCATAAGGAAGAAAAGTGGGATCCTTTCAGGAAAATTAGGGCAAAGTACACCATTGAAAAAAAAAATCTTGTTTCTTCCTTGCTTGTTTTTCTCGTATTTAGATGTTTGGTCCGTCTGACGTTATCAAAAGTCATGGCAGAAAATGCAGAGAAGAGGTGGGTCTGTTGAAAAACCATTTTCTTATGGTGGATATGTTGTTCAAATTGTGTAATGTTTTCTTTCTGGGCATTTTTTCTTGCAGAGTAATCAAGAGATTATTTTTTATGCTAGTAAAAGTCCACCCAGATGACTTCCTAGCTTGACCTAATGGCATAACATAGGAACATATTTTCAACTTGTCTAAACTTTTCTTTAAATATTTGCTCTTTGCCTTCTTCTTTTATTAATGCATATGCCTGTCAGGTATTTTTAATGGAGGTTGTGAGCTAAGCAATCTCTAGGATATCTTTCCAAAGTTCAGAGTGAGAAGAGTGGATCTATCCGTAACTGGGAAAATATATTCCAACATAAATAATATGTTCTGTTTTTTTTCTGTTGAAAAAAAATTAAACAATTTTCTAAAACTGATTTTTTTCTCCATTCTAGAGATGGAGATATCGACTCAATACTGACTTACTTGAACTTGGGTATGTTTTTGTTTTATTTGCATTTTCTGGAGTTCTTACCTATGTGGACATTTATATGATTAGATCCATACCAATGAAATATTTAGACTCCTTGTTTCAGTCCATGCTCTCAACTTCCCAGTGAAATCAATGAAAACTAGAGCTGGAGATTCAATAGTATTGTGAAGTTGGATTTCAGTGCCACAGGTTATGCTATCCAAAACTTGCAGTACTGCTGCAAGTAGAAGAGATTTAAGAGTGGAATTAAATCAATAAAAGGTTCCTAGAAGAAAGGTCTCAAACTTGTAATTAAATTTAAACCCCCTTCTTGTGAAATTAAGTAAAACTCCTCTGCATTAGACTTCAGTGTCAGTAAACTTAGAAGAGTAATACTTGTTGGCATCTTCTCTAAAATGCTGTTTGAGGCACCTTCTGCTGTTTTTTATAGGGCTTTCTGAAGAATATTAGATTTGAGTTGTGAGAATAAGTCTTCATCAGGAATTACATGGGTGCTTTGGAAACATCTGTTTTGTAGTGTAAGGATTAGACTTGGAAATGTTTTTATTCTGCTCCAAAAGTGGTACTTTTATATTGAATTATGTGTTTTCTGCAGCTCACAAGAAACTTGCTGAGTCTTTCACAGAAGAGAGTTTTACAGGGGATATGAGGATCCTTGAAGCTCACTGGTTTAGAAAAGTTGGTAGGTTGCTCTCTCAAAATCTAAACAGAATCTCCTGTCTTTTTTGGTCCTTTAAATCAGCAGCCTTGGAGTTTGCCTTGAACTACAGACTGTGAAATCCAAACAGCAAATATTATCACAGATAAAGTGGTTTCTAGTGGGAAATGCAGCTCCCATGGGGCTGCCCTAAGCTTTATGCAGTGTTGTCTCTGGATCCTTTGTAGTCTTTGTTACACTGTTTTGGTAAAGAATTAGTGCGTTTGCTGTCTATAAATAAGAATATAAGCATAGGGTAACAAATTGAACCAATTTTTCAGATTCTTGCTTCTGTCAGAGCATACAGGAGAGAAAACAGTTGCAGTCAGTATCAGAAGACGTCTGCTTTTGCACACATCCTCACAGTGTAACTGCTCCAATAAAGAGCAGCAAGGGAGGGGAAGAAGCAGCAGAGGTCAAATACAGTGACATGAGCATGAATGGAATCATGACCTTTCAAAGGCAGCATTCTCACTCACAGGATAAGCAATTCAGAGACTACAAAAACGTGTCCTATAGAATAAATTAATGGGAAAGTTTCTGTAGAATCTAAACATTTAATTGGGTCAAGCTCTCATACATAAATAATTTGATTGCCTTTAGATGCTCATCCATTTATTACTCAGAATTGTGTGCTTAATTGCCATGTACTTGACCTTGCTGGGGTAAAATGAGGAATAGTTCAAGGTATTGTGAGGTTTTTTCCTTTAGCTTTTTGATTTGTCTTGGGAATACTGTACAACACTTCCCCTCATATGCTGGCTTTGTTAACTAATATAAGAAAATGCTTTTCCCATGCTTTTGTTGGCAGGGTGTGTGCTAGAATGGGTTCTTGGTTGTGGTGTCATTATCAAGGCAAAATTTGAATTAGCTATTTTAACAAATCACTAGTAACAGTATTTCTTGCTGTTGTTAAATGAGCTGTTGATGACATCCTGGTTCAGAAATAGAATTTTAGGTTGTGAACTGTTTATTGCTAGAGATCAGATGGGCACACATGTAGCAGTGCAGATTTTTATTCTAGTCTCTATTTTTATGTCTTTGTTAGCTTGGAACTTAGCTGTACAGTTCAAGGACAGCCCTGAAAAGATGAGGGATTTTTTTGTGCTATCTTTCAAGGTATTTACTCTTGCTAATAGTGTTTCTAATTGAGGAATATTTTCATCTGTCTAGTTCTTCTAGAAGTCACATCCATGGTTTGGGTATCTCCATGGAGACATGCTCGTACGCTCTGAAGATGGAGCATTTTTGTCACAAGGAGATTGACTTGTAATATAAAATGTGTGCACTGTTGTCATACTTTACATTCTTAAGAATGTAATAAAGACTTCAATGAGAAGTTTCTAAAGTAAATGGATTCTGATGTTTGTAAACTGTATCATTAATACAAACATGTTAAGTACTTGAGTCCTAATCTTTATGTGGGACTTCTACCAACACTGTCAGTTTTGTATGTGCTTGTAGAGAGGGGACTCCAACTCTCTTTTACACTTTATATTTAAATAATCCTTTAGTATAATTGTACCACTAAAATTGCAATATGAATATATACTCATGACTGATTCCTGCAAGTTTCATAGAGGAGGGTCAGCAATCATCTGTTCACAAGCAAATTGCTTTTTATGGGTAAAATTCGCATTACCTTTTCCTATTTTTTGTGTCAGTTGTCCCAGTTTTGTCCCTCTGACAAAGCTGTTCTAATTGCTCAGAAGACATGCCTGTTAATGGCAGCTGCAGTTGATCTGGAAATGGGGAGACAACAAGTAACACCTTCAGAACAGGTAGGGCAAAGCCTGTTAACTGTTTCTGAGTGTACCAGTGTAGCATTTTTTCCTTTTGATTTTGAACTCCTAGTTTTTTCACTCAGAACGGGATACTGAGAATGTGAGCAAGGGAGTATTTCATAGTTACTTAGAACTGATGCACCTTTCCAGACAATTGTAAATGTTGAATTTCTGTAAATTATCAGTGTCTTTGAATGGGTTTGTATTAATAAAGGGTCATGGCAGTAACTTCTGAGAGGAATTTCAATCTACAAGATATATATTGTAAGGATACTGCTGCTAAATGTGGATTAGTCAGAAGGACAATTACTGCTGTTGCTGAAAATAGATACCACTGTGGTTGTGATAAAACTATTCTTTTTTTAATGTATACATCTTTTTGTGGGTGGGAGGAAGAGGGCATTGTGCTTACTGTGGTAAGAAGATTAAGGAAAACACAGAGGTTGTGAAGGAAGTACAGAAGTCTGGTATAGAATGATTGTAGAAAATTCTATGGAGGGCAATGCACAGCAACTTGTGTTGTGGCATTTAGTGGTTTGTCAGTCTCAATAGCATTATTTTATGCTTGGGAGCTAAAACAGTTGTGTCCCATAGGAACATGGATGGTTCTTTCTGGGCCAGGGAAACGTTCAGTGTGAAGTGTCTTTGTCTGAGGTCTTTGGAAAAAAGAAAAGAAACCCCAAAACCCCAATACTGGTATAGGCAATTTACTAACTAGGCTGATTCTTAAGTTATTTTATAGTTAGTTCTGACATAACTATTGCTTTTACTTTTAAAACTATTACAAAAATAACTTACTTAATTTTGTAAAATAGACGGAGCTTTTTAGTCAGGCCCTTCAACATCTTCAGACATGCAAGGAGATATGGAAGGTGCTGAAATTAACAGGTAAGCTACAAAATGTGTGTTTTCAGCACATGTAACTCTTAGTCACAATATTAATGGAAAGTGCAGAGCATGTGGAATTGCTGTCTCAGATGGAGGTTATTGGAGTAGATAGGTGACAATATGATAAAAGCTGAGGTGTTAAGTGACTGTTAGCTTAGCAGATGCATGGTTTACTTATTTTGATAGGATATTGATAGAAAAATCCCACTAGGCATTCCTTGAATGGCAAATTCCCCTTGCTCTAATGTTAAGTCTGAGTGCCTTGATGGTTTTCCTGCCTGTTGGAAGCAAAAATTGCCTTACAGTACACCCTGTGGCTTTGAGAAAATTCATCATTACATACAGGGAATCCTGTCTCTTTTATAGGAGATTTTGCTAAAGACCCAACAGACACGTTGTTGCTGCTTTATGAATTTGAAGCAAGATCCAAACTCAATGATCCAACACTTCACAATCTTATGGAGTCAGTTTGGGAGCAACCACAAATAGAGATCAAGACACTTGAAATCATTGCATGTAAGGACAAAGAAGCTTTATTTCTCTTTCCTGTTCTTTTGAGGTGACCAGGATTATCATATATTGTACAATATACAGAAAATGGGTCTAACCATATATATTTTGTCCTGAAGCAAAGATGCTTAGGAACTCAGCAACATTAGAAGAGCTGTGTTTTGAAATGGCAGATGACATGGATGATGAACCAGAAAGTTGTGGTATCTTTCCATTTTTAGATCCTGAGACACTCATACAGCTGAGCCTGGAAGGGTTTTTCAGATCAAATTTGACATGCTCCAAACTGGCAAAGGCCAGAGAATGACCCTCACTGATTCATGTCCCAGTACAGAAGTTTGGGCTGTGGACTTTGGATAGATACTTTAAGTATATTTAAGCCACTAAGATAACGTTAAGTTTCAACTTAAAGTTTTTATAGTCAGTTTGTAAATAGCACTTCTCTACACTGTGCCATACTTTCATCACAAAGTCCTAACATGCTTGAGAATCTAGAGCAGGATCCAAGAAAGATGAGGAGCATTTAGAACTGCCATGGCAAGTCTTTGGAGGGTGTCCTGTAGGGTTGCATAAACACCTTCTGTTCTCCTTGCCCTGAGGGAGAACACTCCAGTGCCTGGAGACACCATTCTGAAATCCTGCTCCTACATAAAGTTTCCATCTGGATTTTTGTGTTCAAGGAGACAAACAGAGCTCTTTATACAGTGGCCTCCACGAGATTTTTTTTTTTTTTTTTTGTGTTACTGCACTGGAGGTAAACAGCAGAGAATTATGAAACTTTCTGTGCTTCTGCCTTGTTCTCACTGATGATGTGCTTAGTAAGAAAGAGGGAGAGGAGCACCAGCTTGTGAGCAGCCCATTAGGCAGATCTCTTCTCAGTTGTTTTTCACAAGGGATCTGGCAACATGCTGTAGTTTATTTTAGTGACCGAAGAGATTCAAGTCAAGTTCAGTTATTTATCTTTTATTCTTCTCTGTTTACTTTTACTTTGAAGCATTAGCAATGGAATCTCCAGCTCGGTATCCTGTACTGTGTAAGAAAGCTCTCAAGAGTGCACTAAACCTTCACAGAAAGCAGCCTGTCATTGATGCTGTGAAATTTAGGTTAGTGTTATCACATAGCTTTGCCATGAGCCTGTGACTGGAAATGCTGACAGGGAATAAAGCCTGCAATTTGAAAAAATGTGGATTTTACTTTATATGCAAGGTTCCACTTCTTGCTGGCCAGCCAGTGTAACTCTGAAGGATGACTGCCTAACTGATGTTTTACCTGCAGTTTGTTTACTTGGCATATTTTCTGGCACAGTCCTGTTTCCAATAAATTCATCTATTGAGGAAGGAAAATGAAAATTGGATCCAGAAGAGGTCTCTGGTTTTTTCTTGTGAGGAAGGTGTTCATTTTAAATGTTATTCTGCAGTAGTGAGCTGGGTATTTCAAAGACAAAAAAGAGGAATTAAGGGTTGAGAAGAAAGCTCTGAGTTGTAAGGTAGTGATGCAACATTGTACATATGTGATTTATTTAGCATATTTATGTGTTACTTATCCTTTCCAAGTTCCTTGAAGTAAGCGCTTGGCAAAGGCAACAGTTGATACTGCCTTTCTCACTTCACACTGAGAAAGACAGAGCTGTTTTCAGAACTCTGTATTTGTTACTGATTTTCTGAGGATGCTGCCTACGTAGCTCTTGTTGGGGAAGTTAGAAAAGGTACTTTTTTTCTTGCTGTTATGTGTAGCACCCTAGGAAATACTGTGATTTTCCTTCTGTGTTACTGTAGAGACCAGCAATGAAAATAATTAAGTACTAATTGCTCTTGGCCCTGTTTTTTCATAGCTTGTATGAATAAGATCTGATAGTACAAAAATGCATGTTTCTGCTACAAGAATATGAGTGTAGTAAGCACCAAGGTAGACATGTCTGACAATCATAGAGACATAACTCAGTGTGCTCTTCCTACTAAAAACTAACTGTTTGTACACATGGTATTAAATGTTTCCTCTTTTGCTCTCTTTCAATCCTCAGCAAATGCTTACACAGTTTGATTAACATTTCTTTGCCGACTGGGTTGACAGACTTGGATACCTGTGTCCTGCAGGAGGTGTGGGACTACTTTGAAGATGCTCTGAGTTTAGTCAGCAGCACAGTAAGTTGAACAGGAAACCAAGAGACTGGGAGATGATCCTGAGCACATTTGAAAAAAATTCTCATTAGACTGAGAGTAATTAGTAAAATGAGCATTACATAGTGTTTATATGTGAAGCTGCTAAGACTTCTTCAGTAAGAGATACACTGAAATTACCTCAAAAGGAAGGTCTCTTGGATATTTAGGACTACATTACAAATTTCCTTGGATTTTGTAAGGGCTTTTTCTCTCTTTGCTCAGGAAGAAATAACCCAACTGTTTTCTTACTCTAAAATTAAACTCTTAACACACTCTTGACTTGTCAGTTTTGAAGTGAAGATTCTATTTTCTGATGAGGTGCTGCTGCTTGTTTGCTTCCTCAGGATGCTTACCCAGAGATGGAGATCCTTTGGTTGATGACAAGAGCCTGGAATACAGGAATATTTCAGTATACTGTTGGTAAATACAAGGAAGCTGAGCAGTGGTGTGGATTGGGAATGCGTTTCCTCAATCACTTAGGATCTCTGAAGAAGAGCTATGAAGGCCATGTAAGTGTGCACAGGGGGATTTGAGCATATGGGATTGGCTGGCCTGAATTTGGGATGTGGATCTGGGTGAAGAAACCACTGCTGATGATCTTTAGAGTTTTAGGAGAATTGTGGTTTCTAAATATTTTGGGGAAGCCTGGTGCTAAAGTATTTTTTCAAAATGAGGCCAGAAAAGTTTTGATAGACAATAGAGAGAATAACATAGCATTCTTTTACTGGAAGGATGATGTAAATAGGTGACTGGAAATAAACTTCTGACTGTGGCCATGGGAGAACCCTGTACCTTTGTCTGCTTTAACTAAAGTCAAGGTGCTGTACCAGTTTGCTTAAATCAGCTGTTACATACTTTTAAGCTTGTTTCTAGTATAATCTCATGTCTTACAAGTAGGGTTTAAGATGGTGTGAAGAAAATCACTAAAGCTCATCTCCTCAGGTGTAGCTTAGCCACTTACTATGAGGGAGAAATTTCCAGGCTAGCACCTTTGTAGGTGACACTTTGAAATGACACTTTTTCTTACTCCATCACAAGTAAGCTTCATTCTACAGCTTTTGGCTGCTGCTCCTGTCTAGACTGCAACCCAGGGCAGCCTGGCTGGTGTCACCATTCATTCTCTTGTGTACAAGCTGAGCAATCAAGGGGTTGGCTGTATTTCTTACACCATTTAAAATGCATCAGTTAAAGCAATAAGAGCTGACAATAAGAAGTCTTCCCTACCTTCTACATCAATTCCCAGTGTCTGTGATTTGGTGAATAGGTTTATGTGCTGATATAAGACTCACATATTAACTATGCTATATGACTGTAAGTAAAACCACTTTTGTTAGTTTACACTGATCTTTTTTTCTAAACCATTTTATTTAAACCTGTGCCAAAAATCTCTACATCAATTTGAAATTTTAGGTTTAGAAGCTGGTGGTAATCTCCCACCTGTTCCCTTGGTTCTGCTCTCTGTCACTTAATTGAATGATACATTTTTATCCATCCTTGTTGACAACTGTGGTGCTCATATTCTCCAGATGGTTGGCCTTTATAGTGAGGTTCTGGACAAGCTGGACAGAGCAAAAGGATTTATTCCAAATGAAGAATAATGACAGCCATGACTACAACAAAAGGAAAGCAGTCTCTCAGAAACGTTCTGCTGAATGAGAGGCCATTAGCTCTGTGAAGGCACAGGGCCATGGGAGCAGTGGGAAAGAAACCAGGATCTCCTTCTTGTTGGCAGAGAAGTTATGTACTTTTTAGGAAGTGTTTATTGAAGAAATATAATTGTTTTCCTCTAGGGAATAATTTTCATTCTCTGGAGCTATTTAACAGTTAGAAATAAATATTTAACTTTTACATGAGATGCCTCTGCTGTTGTGTAACAGGTTGGTTTGAATATCTGGTTTTAGTAGCAAATGGCAATGAGCACGATAAAAGTCTTTACAAAGTATTCCATCTCCTCTGGTTGTCATAGCTGCCTTGCTGCATAAATATTTATCAGATTGTTTAGTTTCCAGTCCATTTCAGTGAGGACAAGAATTCAGAGCTGTTTGCTGGCTTCACAGTCCCTTGGAATAGAAAAAACCAGCACTGCTGAGCTCAGGGAAGAAGCTGCAGCTGTCACTGGCAGTGCAGTGAGGGCTGCACTCCTCCCTCCCAGCTCCCTGAACCCTGGGCCAGGCAGGTGCTCAGCAAGTCTGAGCACATCTGGGACTTGGCTGTGGGAAACCTGGGGTTGAGCCAGTGAGGAATCCTGTGTGAGTGCGGGGTGTGCAGGGAGCCAGGTGGGGACCCACTGGGTCACTGGAGCTGCCACTGCAAAGGGGCTTCAGTCCCAGTGGGGACAGTCTGGGGTGGTGCCACTGTGACCCCAGGAGTGGCACCTGAAGGGTCACACAGGGAGCTCCTTAACAGGAGGATGGATCTGTTTAGTGTAAATTCTCCATTTCATGGTGAACTTAAATCAGTTCATTAGACCTAGTTTGGGTCTCTGAGACACTGCTTTCAGATCTCTAATGCACAGTGTGCTGCCTGTTTAACAAAGAAATGCCTTTAAACCCATAAAAATCCAGGTCTCAAATGCCACAGAAAATTCTTCTGGAGTCACAGTTTTGGAGATCCATGCTGCATCACAGCAGTGGGTGACTCTAAATGATACCACAAATGCAAAGATTTCCATCCTGCCTGTAGTATCTCCTTGGAGCCTGCTGGGCTGGCTTTAATTACTGCTCAGTTCTGACTTGCACACACATCAACAGGTAAAGGTGTCACACTGTACCTGCTGAGAAAGGTCATGTTTGCCCAGCAAGTGCAAGGAGGTAATTATATACAGCCATAGAAGGCAGCAAGCACTAAATGTGGGTTTGCCACAGACAGAATGGTTTGAATTTTTTCCTTGGAGATACTCTGATTTCACTTATGCTACAGACAGCACTGAAGAGCCTGGATCAGATAAATTTCAGACTCTGCTGATAGTACTCATCTCTTCCTGCACATTTTTACACAGTACATTTTATTCCAGGCTTAGTATTTACCAAAGGGTTTAAGTAGGGCAAGAATTCCTCTCCTAGCTGAATCAGGCTGTAATTAGCTGCATTTCCAGTGGCTGTTCCCAGTAGGTAGTTTGTGTGCAATCACACCTTTGCAGGTGTTTGCTGGTCCAGATGCAGGCTGGTCCAGGTTGTTTTACCAGGGTAAATTGTTGCTTTACAGTTCAGTAGCCCATTGAGGATGACTCTGGTTTATAAATGTTTTCTAAACCAGCAACAGCTGACCTGTAAAAAAAAACAACAGAGCTGGTCATTCCTCCCCCATTCTTACCTTTTCATTGATCCCTGTTTTCTTTCAGCTCAGAGAGCCTGTGCTCATCCCTGGATGTGCACAGATGGCTCCAGAAGGTTGCACTGCAGCTGTAGTTTCCTATTTACACATCATTGTGGAAGCTCCAGGGTGTGCTGGACACGGGTTACTGCAGAGCCCTCCCTGCTTCTTGAGAACACAAATGGATCCTCCAGGGCAGGAAGTCACAAACTTCTCTCCTTTTTCCCCAGCCGGTATTTTATGCCCTTTCCCCCCCCTAATTTGACTTTTTAACCGTTTGGGGAGGAGCAGCAGTGCAGAGGCACAAGGGAATTGCAGTGTGAATTGGGAAGTGGTCCAGGGAGAGGGCGATTCCAAACGGACCCCCTGGGATTGATGGGGCAGGGAGCCTGCCCTGGGAAAAACGTCCCTGCTGAGAAGAGTCTGGGAATGGGGCAGGGCAGAGAAGATACCAGCTCAGCTGCTGAGCCCCAGAGCCCTTTCTACCACCTCTCACCCAGAGGCACCTGCAGCAGGAGCAGGGCTTCTCCAGCAGCTCCTCACTGAGGGTGGAGCTCCCAGCAGACAGTGTGGGAAGGGCTTTGCTCCCACTGTTGTGGCTGCATTGAGCATTTGGGAGAGGCAGGAAAGGAAGAGGGGCTGGCCTGGCCATTAACACTTAGAAGTGGTCACAGTAATCAGAAATCAAGGTAAGTGGAAGAGGGCTGAAGCTCATTAGAGGATTGGGCAGAAGCTTTTGTCAAGCAGTGCACTGTAACTAGGGGAGGAAATTCCACAGTCACCCTGTGCTGAGTCAAGTGTGGCCCCAAGCAGGTATTGCAAGTCCCATAGGTGCTCCCACGTGCTTGTACCACTCAGAGATGCTGCACTGATTGACTCTAACTATGTGTAATGTTTTTCCTTAGGGTTAAAAACCCTGAGGGTAAACAAATGACCCTCATTTTGGAGGCAAGGGATATAAATAAACACTGAAGGTCAAGGTGTACCCAAGGATTCTTGAAGGAAAGACACCTTTGACAAGATGATAACTTTACCTGCTTCACAGCAGATGCTTCAGTGCCATGAATCCTGCTGTGACAGCCTGAGGAAAGCAGAGAACAGCAGTTCTTGAAGATTGTGCTGCCAAGCACCATTAGCAACAACGGGCGTATCTAAGACAGCTCCATCAATGGGGAAAATAATTTTGAGAAAATTATAATTATTCCTTTAAAGCCCTCTTCCAGTAGCCTCACAGCACAACCTGTGCTCTTCTGCTTAGCTAAGACAGCTAATTATCCAGAGTTGCAGACAGAAGCACAGACGTTTCTCTATAGCACAAGCAGCTTACAGTCTAATTTTCTAGAAGTGTCTTAGGGCAGATTAGTTTCATGCCTGTTGCAGGCAGCTTTAGCAGGACATCTTGGGAGAGAAAAGAACCAGCTCCTACATTTCACAGCTAGACAGGACCATTTTCAGGACAATGCTCTGCTATTTTCTAGGCCAGGACTTTGCAAACATCCTGTTGGCAGAGCAATTTATCCTTAGCCAGGAAAACGGGTGGTTACAGCTTTAACTGAGCAAGTTCCTTCTCCACACCACCCTCTTTCTCTCCACATGCTGTTTCTCTTTCAGAGGTTGTTCTGCCTTACAGGAGTGACAGGGTTTATTTGAGAACATAACCCCATGTTCCTCTCCCCCCTGGAACCTGAATGTTTCCGTGTCACAGCAAATGGAGGTGACAGATGAGTTCAGGACAGGCCATGGGTTGCCATGGGAGGGGAGTCTGCAGCCCCACACGGGCTGGGCACAGCAGCCTGGCAGTGCTGGGGCAGCAGAAACAGACAATGCTTCTGTGCTGCTTCATCCATAACTCCAAATCCATCCAAAGTTTGATTTTTGAGAGTGGTAATTCTAGCATCAGATCTGCTTAGCAACTGCTTAATCTTCTGGTGTTTTGTGGGCAACCACCACCACCAGGCTGTTGATCTGATCAGTTAAAGGAGTTCTTAAATGGTTTTGAGTTTGTCCAGCGAGCTTCACAAACTGAACAGTCAGCAAACTGTATGCCCATGCTCAGTTGGTACAATATCCTTGTTCTCCTGAAATCGCAATTTGCTTCTCTTCTGTGCAGTTTGAAAGTAAAAAAGAAATCTAGTTTTTAAAAACCAAACCTTTTCACCCTTCCTTCAGCTCAGATAAATGACAAAGCAGATTCAGGCACAAAAGTACTGTGACACCCCTTTAACCACATTTGTCTCTCAGTGAACACTCCTTTTCTTTGCATTTGAAGGTACTAAAAATTATAGTAGTTGTCTTTACAACTTTTCTTCTCTCTGATATTTAAACAGCATGTTAAAACTGTAAAAAGAAGCCCTATATTAGCTGGACTATGTATTTACTTTGTTGTCTTTATATCCAATACAAGAACAATTATGTAGCAGCCCATAAACCCTATTATTTGTAAAGCAACCTCCCCACAATTCAACCCATGATCCAAAATACATTTATGGTGTTGTGTCATCAGGCCAGACTTAACCTGGGTTAAAACAACCCAACCAAAAGCACTTTTCAGTGTCTGAGTTACAGCTCTAAATAAGCCCGCTTCATTTTCTATTTTCCTTTTTTTAGATTTCCTTCTTCCACTAGGCACCACCTTTTATACTAAAAAAGGCTTTTTTCCCTAAACCACTGTCAACACTTCAGTTTGCCATAGAGAGACCATATCAAGAGCTGCTAACACCAGCACCAAAAAAAAACCAGATCTGGTACACAATGAAGGACTCTACAAGAAGGTCTCAAAGACAAGAGTTCTTTGCAACTCTCTGTTTATTAAAAATATATGTCTCCTTGGAAGAAACACTGTTAACCAACTACTGTTGTCATGATCGATTCGATACTGTCAGCTATGCCATGGAGTACATCATCTTTTCTCCACGTGACTTGATAGAGGGAGACAGGCTATTAGGAAAAAACAGAAAAAAGAAAAAAAAAAGAGACAAAAAAAGATAGGAATGTGTGACTAGCACCTTAAGGACTTTTGTTTCACTTACTCCACTTCTTCAGGGACCGACGTTTATAGCAGCTGGAGCAGGACAAGCAGGGCAGGGGCTGGATGCCCCACAGGAATCCATTGCCAAAGTTCTGTGTGCTCCTTTAGGGTCGGTCCCACCCACAGCAGAATCCTTCTGCCCTCCACCGTGCTCACAGCTGTGTCCCTCCTGCTGCTCGGTCCCTGCAGCGCTCCTTGGGATGCAGGACGGGCAAAGGAGGCTTCTCCCCAGGCAGCACATGGGCAGTGTCACTGCAGCTCTGGCTCGCCGAGGCCTGTGTGCCAGGCACTGACACACTGAGAGCCATCACCTCGGGGAGAGGGGACCACAGCCTGTCCTTGCCAAAGGGGCAGGAGGAGACTTACCTGGTCGTGCTTGGACAGCGACCTCCTGTGCTGTGGGGTGTGGCACTGTGTGAGGAACAGCATTCACCAGCTCTTTGTAAGGTGGGAGCACTCGGACCTGAGCTCTGAGTAGCCAGCACACACTCCTCAAAGGCCACGTGAGTGTCCCAGCTCCACACAAGGGTCTGTTCCCACTCTGGAGCCCCACTCAAGCACAGAAGCCAAAGTGTCCTCAAAGACAGACATGTCTCAGCTTAGGGCCAAGTGTCTCGGTGCCTCTCCTCAAAAATGCCAGTGCCCAACAGATGGGGCAGCTCTGCACCCCCTGCCCCTCAGCCTGCCAGCTGGGGCACCAGGGCTTTGGGGTGGCTTGGGGGAGGCAGCAGAACCCAGCTTCAGCCACAGATTCACACAGAGATGTCAGAGACAGAGCCAGGCAAGGTGGCCACACAGTCACCTTGGCTGGAAGGAGGGCCCCTCCCAGGAGAGCCACCCCTGGCACCTGCACACAGCAGGGCCAGAACTCAGCGTGGAGCAGGGAACAGAGGAAGTGTTTCAATTCTGTTACTGATCTGGAAAATGTGAGTGTCCATCCAAGGCACAGCTGGGGGCTTTTCCTGCCAGTGGCTAATGCAGAGGGGAATGCCAGTGTGCTGCCACAAGCCAGAATGGGTCATTCCACCTGCACCCACAGGTACAGGGCCAGTCCAACATCCCTGGTTTTTCACAGCAACACAGGACAGTGAATACATTTGTTCCATGTGGCCAGTAAAGTATTTCTTAACTAAACACCACAGATCTAGATTCTATTTACAATAGAGCCAGCTTAAAAAATAAGTTAAAAAACTGGATTTTATACCCATTCAGTTCATCATTAACAAGAGAAAAATGGAATAATAATAATAATAATTAAAAAAGCCAACACAGCAACACAATATGGTTTTGGTTTAAAATCAGCTTAAAAAAATAGAACCAAAAGGAAACCTCTCATGCAAACACATAAGGTGGTGTGTAAAACAATGTGCAATTTAACATGTAGCATCATCCATTCTCTTGCTCCGCAGCCTCCTGCTCAGTCTCTGTCTCCCAGCCTCTCTCAGGCCAGCTGCTGCTCCTTGCTCTGGTCCCTCCTGCACAGGCAGTACCAGTCTCTGGCCTGTCTCAGACCCAGGGGGGCTGCAGGGAACTGGCCTGGACGGGAGAAGTTTCCAAAGCACCTGGTACCGTTTTGAGCTCCTCCTGCCCAAGTGGACTCCTTACGCCGAGTGGTTGGGACAGAGGAACTGAAAGAACCTTCAATAATACAACACCTTTCCTTTCCAGAGAGGTCCCTCAGATTTCCTAGTCCACATACACATATATATATATAATATATATATAATATCTCTCCTCTATATTATATATAAATTACATATACAGATAAATAAAATGCTTTCTGCTGCCCATCTGTCGCACTGTTCAGAGCTGCTAGACGGTCACACTTGGAAAAATGCCCCTGGAGCTCTGATACCAGCTCATGTGTTCAGAGTCCATTGTTTCACTTGTTTTCTTACATTAGTCCTTAGCCGCCTCCTCCCATCTTGATTCTTTGTTTAGTTAATAATAATAATAATAATAATAATAATATAATAACAATAATAAAAAAACGACCTTGAATGGGTTCTTGTCTGTCTCTACTGGAGCAGTGGGAAGGTCCATGCAGGAATGGTGGGAACAGTCACGTGATGAATGATATGAGTTCATCCCAACAAAAGAAACAGGACTAGAAAACTCAATTTTGCGACGATCTAAAAAAGGGAGCAGGAATAGTTTTCATATCCCTCCCCCTCGAGGCAGAGGGCTTGGATAGGTGGGACTTCAGAGATCTTCTGCTCACAGGGAAGCAGGTGGGAGACATCTTCAGAGCTTCTCTGGGGACGGGACCCAGATGTAGTGCCCGGACTGGTCCTCAATGATCTGTTTGATTTTGCTGTAAATTTCTTCAAGAGAGTCTCCTTGTACGATGGCTGGAAAAGGAGAGAACAAGCAAGACCCTGAGCACCAGGCAGCACTGCCATGAGTCATGGGAGAGCCTTCCTGCTGCCCCAAAGGGCACAGCCCGCAGGGACTGAACCAGGTGCTGTCAGAGGAGCTGCCCAGTGACACAGAGGGTTAAAGCAGCACCTCAGTGGGGATTAGCCAGTGCTGATCCCAGCTGGCAGAGCTGCTGGCTGTGTGCAGGGCTGGCTGGGCTCTCCACACCAGGCTGCTAATCAGCTTTGCACGTTGTGTCAGGCACCGGGCCTGGCACCGCCACGGCTGCGCTGGCCAGAGCCAGGGAAGGCAGGGTTGGGGCAGCTCGCTGGGGTGCACCAGGCACCCACCCTGAGGTGCCAGCTTTGTCCCTTCCCTCTGGTTTTTCTTCTGGCTGGCTGCTGAGGCCTCCTTGTGTTTGCTGCTTCCTGTGCTGCAGGGTGGGAGCACAGAGCTCTCAGGCTGTGAAAGGCTCCCAGCAGCACCCCCTGCCCCGTCCTGCACTCCACACATCACAGAAAGATGCACCAGAAGGGCCAAAGCTTTCTGGCAATCCAGCCTGCCTCTGTAACCCAGCCAGGACCATCCTCCAGCATCTCTGCTCCCTCATTCTAAGTTGCTGGCACATGACCTGTGACAGTGACCATCTCTCTGCCCATTACCCAGTTCTTTCAACACATTTCAGCCAACAGCATTCCTTTTTCACAGGTCAACATCAAACTTGCCCTCCAAGTGCACAGTGGCATGTTGAGGGCCTGCAAAATTGGCATGTCTTCCTGGAAAAACAGCCAGCAGCTCAAGCCCAGGAGAGGAGGTCTGGGAAAAGCTCACCGTGTTCGTACCCCAGTATTTGCAATATTTTTGGAAAACATCCTGGTTGTGGTTTTTCCCAGTAGCTGTTAGGTGGGTAATGCACAGTTTGGCAACATTATAATTCCTCAACTTCAGAAGAAACAGCTATTGCACTGGAAAAAGGATGGAAGACCAGTTCCTCTGCCTCTTCACCTGCCTGTGGTTTTCCAGAATTAATCATGTTACAAACATTAGTTCCTTAATGCACAAGGATGCCTGTGTCATGAGCAGTTCATCTCAGCAGGCACAAAGTGTCAGCAACCCCTGACTGGCTCTTGAGCAAAGACTACTTAGGAAGCAAGCCAAACTTCCAGTCTTTTTCAGTAGATGTTTTGTAATAACTCAGGACTGTCTCCACCATTTAGGTCACTTATTTTTTATCTTTCCTCTTTAGAAACTTCTCTTTTCTCTTTTTGAAAGTGCTCCCCTTTTCTTTGATGCAGGGAGTTTACTTCCTGTAGACTTGTAGCACTCTGAAACCCTGTGCTTCCCCTGCTCGGGGATTTTTAGATTTTTATTACTGTTAAAGTTGGTGATAAGCTTTCACAAACTCAGAAAATCCTGCCTGACAACTTGTCTCCTCCTCTATGAGTGGTTTACTCCTATCCACTGATCTTGGAGCAGTCCCCTTGCAGAGCCCTCCTGGCAAAGTGCCATTTCTTTTTTGCTTTGATGAAGCTGGACGTTTTCCCATGACCCTGTAGTAGGACAGTGCTGGTAGAGAGGTCACAGCTGCTGGATGGAAAAATGAAGTAAATCAGATACAAGCCTGCTCAGGACACTCACCTGTAAAATATTCTCCAAACTCTTGCTCAAGTTTCATGGCTTTGTCAAAGACCTTGTTGGCCTGTTCATATGTCTGTCTCCGGTTCATCTCCCTGCCACACACAAAAAATAGAAACTTTTTAGCTCTTTTTCTTAGCAATGAACAGAAGCAAAAATAGCCCACAGAGACAGGGTGCCTGGGAATCCTCTGCTCACAGGAATGGAAGCTGTGCAGGACCCAGCTCCCAAAGGCAGGGCCCTTCCCCACAGACTCCAGGCTGCCCTGGCACTTCATCTCAACTTCCACCAGCTCCTCCCATTGCCACCTACCCCACCCCTCTGCACCACAGCATGGAAGGGAATTCAAATTCAGACAATCCCTTAAATTTGTGAGACCGCTGCAGAACTCTCCCTGCTTGCCTAGGTTTTCTCATCTTCATAAAACTTAGAAATAAGCAATTTGACCCCTTCTGACTTGAGAAGGGGTTTTCCCAGGCCCCTTGGTGCCAGCACAATTTCTTCTGGTCTCAGGATCAGTCTCAAGCTGTTGACTGTCCTCACAGATAATATTCTCTGCTGCTGCTGCTCAGAAGAGTTGCAAGCTCAGCTCTCACATCCTTTCCAGCCTGCACTACCCAGAACCAGGAGCAGCAGGACAAGCAGCTGGAGAGGCACAGAACACGGTGCTGCACTTACATGAGGGCTTCAATGGATTTTGGTTTGATGAAAATGGCAATGGGATAAAGTTGTGCTTGTCGCAACCTCTTGATAGCATTGCCAGACACATCCAGGATGCAGTGCTTCCCCTGGAAAGGAGACAAGCAGGATCAGACCTACCCACACAGTCTACTCTGTGTGGGAAACAGCTTGCTCATACAGATGTGCTTGAAAAGGGAGGAGCCACAAAGATGAACTCCACTCCTAAGACACAAGCCAGCTCCCAATGGCCTCACATTCCTGCTTGCTCAGGGCAGGACAGCAACAATGCAAAGGGACTGGACCTTTGTCTGGACATGTGAAACTATTTACAAGCCCTGGGTAGCTCCAGGGCTCCTTCAGGGGAACGCTGCTGCTTTGAGGGCACCCAGGTGTCTCTATCCTGTGAGCTGCTGAGCACAAGGCTGGACCACCAGTGCCAGGCTTTTGGGTGGAGTTTGGATGACAGAGGTACCACACTGGGGTAGAGTAATGCAGCTGAGAAAAGTAGCCACATGGCCTGGCAGGACTCTGGAGGGAGGAGAGGATGGTGCTGTGCTTGCTTAATGTGGTTCCAGCCCTTCATTAACAGCATGGGGGAAGGAGGGGAGCTGCTGAATGTGTGTGGGTTCGGGCTGGATGCATCCCAGTGCCAGGAATGGCACCTGACACTCACCCTCTCTGCCACCGCTCGCACTGACTGGATGCTGGTCCCATAGAGATTGTCATTGAACTGCCCAGCCTCTATGAACTTGTTGTCCTGGATGTCTTTCTCCATCTGCTCCCGGGATACGACAAAGTGGTAATCCTGGCCATCCACCTCGTTCTCACGCCGAGGCCTGGTGGTGTCTGCAGGAGAGTGGGAACCAAGAGTGAGCCCAGAGTGATGCACCACAAACCAGCAGGGACAAAACCCACTTGGGCTCCCAGCCCCTCCCCACACCACAGGCAAGACTCTGCAAGGAACAGAGCCAGCCCTCTCTCCTCCCTCCAGCAAGGGCACAGTGCCAGCTGGGACTTACGGGGCACGCAGGAACCAAACTTGTGTGGGAATTCAGAGATGAGGTCGTCGTTGATTCGGTCCTTTGTGGGCCCCAGGATGATCACTGGCCTCGCATAGTGAACTGTGAACAAGAGCCACAACCTGAGGCCACCTGTGCTGTGGGCAGCTGACCCTACTGCCACTTTTGGCTTCAACCTGCCCTCTCCCTGCTGGCAGTGGGTGCTCTTGCTCACACGGGCACCCAAAGGTGCCTCCGTGCGAGTTTATCTCCTCCTGGTCACGGTCAACATGTCCTTCCCATCTGACCCAAACCATCTGCGTGGCCCCAGGGAAGGTTCTGCAGGTCTCCAGGGTCACGGATCAGCAAAGCTGCTCCCTTGCTTGGGGCAGGAGCCAGGCAACCAGGACAGCTGGGTGAGGATGCCATGGAGATGGGGGAGTGACGGGAGCCTAAGAGTCAGATCCAGCCTCTGGCAAGGACAGACCACTGAGGCTGGCACTATTGAGCCTGCAAAAGAGTCTGCAGGGTTTGGGCATCAAGCAGGGTTAAAGGCTGCGGGCTGTGGCCAGGGAAGGGTTGCTCTGCAGGGACCTGGTCTGAGGCAGGAAGGGATAATCTTGTCCTCAACTGAGGACTAAAGCCCAGATCAGTTTTAGCTCTGGATCTCTCCCTTGGTCTTGCAGACCACGACAAATCTTTTCTTTTGATTAAAAGTGGGCAGCAGAGGCCAGGGAAAGCCATGCACTCCTGGCTCCCCTGCTGCACGCAACGAGACACCACTTGCATCCACCCAGTGCCCTGCTGCTGTGGCAGGAGGGGAGGGCACACCAGACACCCTGGCAGTGCTGGGGACACAGGTGGCCACACTGGAGTGGGCACGGGGCAGTTCAGCTCAGGACTTACTCTCTTGCCGTGTCACTGGCTCATACGACAGGATGGTGTCCTCTTGTCCTTCTGCAACAGAGCCAGGGGGATGTAGGTGAGCACTTGCAGCAGCTCTCCAGCCCCTCTGCAGCTGTGAGGAGCTGGCTCCTGCCCCATCAGCCTCCCACAGCTCTGGGGACACTCCAGGCTGTCCCCATCACTCCACCCACTGATGTGAAGCATGACGGGCATGCAGTTATGTGCCCTTGAGCCACTTTAATTATTCATGTCCCAGCTCTGGGTCAAGCCTCCTCTTTCCCCTCCCCCACTGCTGCAGGCTCCCAGCCCATTGGGAAGTTGTGTCCTCCCTGCAGGTATTTAGAGGACTTTCTGTGAGCATTTACTGCAGCTGGATCCCACACTCTTGTACAGGCTTGGGCTCCAGGAGCCATCTATACTACAGGCCTGGCCTCGGCCATTGCTTCCTGCAGCAGGCACTGAGGATGGGGACCCACCATGGACCGGGAACCCACCACCCTGCCCTGGAGCAGAGCTGTGCAGCCAGGAGAGAGCAGTGAAGCAGGCAGGCTCATTCCTGCTGCCAGCCCCTGCTCTCCCTGGCTCCGAGGAGGGAGCTGGCCGCAGCATCTCAGTGTCACCAGCAGGAAGGACCAGCCTCCGAACAGAACCACCAGTGGGACAAGACAGGATGGAAGTGCCCAGACATGCACACTCACACAGGGACACACACACGTACACGGGGCGGGAGAGCAGGTGTGCACACACTTACTGGAACTGCTCTCGCTGTCACTGGTGTTTGATGTCACGCCCTCTGCAAAGCAACCAGAGAGATCCCCTTCAGCAGGAGCATGGGCGGGAGGCACGGGGGCACCCCGGCTGTCACCCAGCACTACTGACCGAGGGCAGGACAGCGCTGGCCTCCCGAAACACCTGCAGCCCAGCACCCACTGGGACGAGTCTGTGCCACATGGGCAAGGGCGGCATCGTTCACCCTTTGCTGGGAACCCGGGGACATGCAGGGGGACGCTTCCAGGAGGAGACAGAGAGGCCAGGAGGGCCTGCCTGGCAGATGGGAAGGCTTCCCAGGCCGAGGGAAGGTGGAGTGCACAGGGAGGAGAATGCTGGCAGGGGAGCAGGTGCAGCATGCACACAGCGGGCAGGGGAGGGCACGGCTGTGCTGGCACAGGGATGGGGGAGCCTAGTCTGGGGACGGGGCTGGGACGCACAGAGACAAGACAGTGACAGAATGGGACAGAGTTTGGGGCTGTGCTTGCTCAGGCTGATCCTAGTGCTGCGACCACCCCACAGAGGCTTGCTGGCCGCTGCCTGCCCCAGTCAGGCTCTGCACTGGTTGGGGGGTGTGGAGCTTGGCAGGGAACTTATGCCCCAGCTGAGAAGCCCGTGGGGCTCCTGTCATTATTCTGCAGTCCTGCATATGTGGTAACCCAGAGAAAGGTTTGAGGGAACACCTCAAAATGTTGTCACCCGCCCCGTTCAGAGCAGGCCCACCATGGCCACTGCCCACCCACACTGGAAATGGCTCTGAGTGCTAAAGCACCAACCAACCCAGACAGGAGCAGGAAGAAGAGGATGAGGAGGTGCAGCAGGCACTTAGGGCATGGCCAACACCCCCACGCAAGCTCCCCCATCCCGTCCCACGTGCAGCAGTGACACGTCAAGCCCCGCAGCCTCCGCGGGGTCCCGGCAGGGGAGCAGCACCGGGGCTGCTCTGCCCTGCAGCCAGGGAAGCTCAGCTGCCCCGGCCAGAGCCCAGCCAGCCACGCCCCAGGCACCGCCAGCCACAGAAAGGGAACAATGTGCATTGGAATTCAACTTACTCAGGTTCTTTGCTCCATAATAATCGTCACTTAACCCAGGGAAGTCCTGATTTCACAGACAGCAAGAAGGGGGAGAGGGGGAGAGAAGACAGCGCAGGAAAGGGGAGTCAGAGGGATGGGGGAGACAGAGCCAGACCAGCATTAGTGACAGGAGTGCAGAACGGCCCAGAGCTGCAACTGCAAGTGAGGTTAAATATTTTCAGAGCTGACATCATCAGCCCGCTGCCAACATCTTGCCTTGTCTGGCTGGACCCCCTCCGCCCCCCGAGCTCACCCTCTCTGCCAAAGAGCCCCCAGGAGCTACCCCGGGTCTGGGGAAGGCAGGGCAGCCACAGCAGCATCGGCTGGCAGCAAGCAGTTGCAGCCCTGAGCTGCTGGCACAGGGGCTGAAGGGTTTCTCCTCGTGGAGTGTACTGGCAGGGCACAGTGGCTCTGTGCCTCCCCAGCACAGCCTGGCCACTCTGGGGCACAGCACACAGTCCTATAACACGTGGCAGGAGGACACATTTTTCCCCAGCTGTGTGTGTCAGCTGCCCCACACCACAATGCTTGCACAGGCTGTGGAAATGTGAGGCAGAGACCCCCCCACCACCCCGCAAGCTGGGATGGACAGTGGCAGAGCACAGGGAGGGAGCTGGCTGTGAGTGACACAGGCAGGCAGAGAGAGGCCTGCCCCATCCCTGTGCTGTGTCATCTCACTGCAGGGCAGCCAAAAGCAAGCCCCAGGTTCAGCATGGATCTCACTGGAGCCCAGCCATGTGTAGGCACTACTAGAGACAGGCAGACACACAGACAACCTTCAGCATGGGCCAGAGGCTTGTGCTGTCTGCTAAAATCACCAGAAGCTGGCACCAGCCTGCCATGGGCAGCACAGGGATGCAGGGAGCCCTTGGAGCAGCCCAGCAGCAACTCCTGCCTCTGTATGACACCCAAGACAGCCCCAGAGGGGAGGGGATGTGCTTGCTGTGCTGGCACTGGGCCACAGACACAGCTCTGCCTTGTCCACTGCCCTTTTCCAGAGGTGTGGGCAGTGCCAGCCTGGATGCTTGCCCAGTGGATGCAGTTCACACTCAGAGGAGGGGCTGGGTTTGGTGAGCAGCTCCAGCACTGCCCACATCAGGATTTGGGGCAACAAGATAAACACCCTGACTTTACTAGGAGTCCCAGGGTGGTGAGAGCTGTGGACCCCCAACATCTGTAGCCAGCTACCAAAGATGTGCCTCAGTCATGGGTCATGGCTTCCCCGTGTCCACAGGGCTTAACCTGCTGGAAGGGCTCTCCAGTGGGAATGGGAAGCTGTAAATCACTTCTAGGGAAGATGGAGCTGGGACGTCCCCTGGCCCTGAGCCCTGGCAGGGATGGGAGAAGCTCTGCAGGAGGCAGCCAGCCCCTCACTTGGAGGGAAGCAGGCAGAGGGAGGGAGCAGAGCCTGCAGCAAAGGGGGGAGAGCAGGGGGAGGCAGAGCAGGGAGTTGGGTGGGTGTAAAGTTGGATGAAAAGATGAAGACATTGAACATGAGAGAAAGGAAGAGAGTACCAGACTGCAGCTGTTCCTTTCATTTCAAGCTCCAGTTTCTCCCTAGCTGCTGGCACGACTGTGGAGCACACACCTGAATACAGGCAGGTGCCAGGACCCCTGGCTATGGAAATGTGCTGAATCTCTTCCCTCAGGGCAGGGAACCTGAGGGGTGCAGGCTTGCCCTCTCTGGCCAGCTGCTACTTACGTTCCTGTCCGCTGCTCTCCTGGGCCAGGTTCTCTTTGCTCTTGTAAAATGGGAACTTTCGAGAGAGGCGGAAACTCTTTTTACGTTTCGTTTTGATCGACTGAAGAACACGGAGATGGAAGGACAGAAAAACAATGGAGTTCAACACATGTGGGGAAAATTAAAATGAAGAGACAATGAGGAACTGTGTCAGGGCAGTCACCCTCAAATGAAATCATGGAGATTACATGAGAACTGTAAATGCAGGAAAAAAATTAAGCATGGAGAAAAACGTGTGGTAGGGATGCTGGGAAGCTGATGGGGCAGTCAGTAGCTCTGCAGGGGTAGCCAGGCTGCTCTTCCTTGCTTGTTGGCCTGTTAGGCACTGCTTGTGAGGTGTGAGGGCAGCTACCTTCAGGCAGCTCCAAGCCATGAGCTCTGCCACCCCATCACTCCAAACACGGGTACTTCCCAGTGCTTTCACACCATCCTGGGCTCCTCTGCTCAATCACTGCATATTCACAAAGGGTTTGTGCCAAGCAGATGTGGGCCTGGGGCAGGTCCAGTCACACAGCTCTTTGCCTTGGGATTGTTTGAGCTGTCTCATGAGGAGCTTTTGCTGCTGGGACTCATCCTGCCCTTACTAGTTACCAGTTCCAAGTGCCCCACTGAGCCCTAGATCAGCACTTACCCTGTTGGACTCAATCATGCCAGTCCTGGCGTGGAACTTCACTGTTTTCAACCGTGCTCTCTCCTTCTTTTCCACCCTGATCAGGAGAGAAAGAGTCATTCGTCCCATCCACATGCCCTCCACGTTGCCCCTCAGGCAGGTAAAGGCACCCTTGGGTGGTGGCCCATTGGCAAATGGAGGCTCCTTCCCAGAGAGGGTCAGATGAGGAGCTGCCTGCCCAGGGTCTGGCCGAGGCCAGTGTCTGCAGGAGCAGGAGAGGAGCTAAGCCAGCCTTCCCAACAGGGATAGAGGACACACTCAAGGCTGGCTTTGCAGACCTGAAGGCAGCAGCAGCCAGCTCCTCTGCTCTCTGTGACTTCCCACCTCACAGTGGGACCTGGCTACAGAGCTGGGCAGATTGACAGAGGACACAAGGAGCAGCCCTTGCTGCTGTGACTCTGCTCTCACACAGAGACCCAGCCTGGCTAACACCAACTCCCCATCCCCACAGGGACCACAGAGGGGGCTCACCACTGCCCTCCTCACCTGGAATCACACCCAGCTTTGGAGAACACCTGCTTAGGGAGACCTGCACACAGCCCCAGCCTGCAACCAAGGTGCCCTGCATGCTGCACAGGGGCAGGTGGACTGGGACCACGAGGAGATCCCAGCCTGAGCAGGGCCCTGAGGGCTGCAAGGCTTGCAGAGCGCAGGGAAATCCTGGGGTCACCAAGTGTGGCAGCTGCTGCTGATGGACACTCACCTCTTCTTGCTGGGGATGACCCCGATCTGCTCGCTCTCGCCGTGGGGGGTGACGAGCCTGGCCTGCCACCACTCGTCATCGGAGGCATTGATGACGTGCAGGATGTCCCCGTAGGAGAAGCTGAGCCCCTGGCTGGGCAAGCAGCTGTCCCGGGTCCGGTCATAGTCAAACAGGGCTCTGGGGAGGAGCAGAGAGGAGTGATGCCTTCTCTGAAGGTATCACTGCCAGGCACTGCCAGGCAGCGAGGGCAGCGGCAGTGCCAACCTCCTGGGGCACGGTCACCTTCACGCCTTAAAAAGTTTAACCCAAACCCTGCAAGGTGAGCAGTGCTGCCAGCCACCAGCACATCCCTCGGCTGGCAGGCTCAGCACAAGCCCTGGGGAGTGCAATGCAGGAACAACAGTGTTGGACTGAGAGAACTCACTGCTGAGCTCAGCTGCAGGATGCACACGAGCCACACTGAAAGTGTCAGTGGTTAGTGAGCAGGCCAGACCTACAGCAGCAGCCTGAGGAAGGGCTAACAGTCCATCCGTGGCTGTGGGGCCAAGGAATGGGATGGGGAACATCACACCCCACTGCTGATGGGTGGTTGCACAGGCAGAGACCACCAAGGCATTGAGCACAGCCTTTATTTATGTACAGAGCCTGTGAATGAGGAATGAATCTCAGAGTATATAATCTGCTTCCACAAATGATCCTTTTCATATCCCTAAACACCTCCCCTGATAACAGTTTATTTAGTTTAAAACTTTCTTCAAAATTACACTAACCAGCTATAGAAAAGATTTTGTTTTTTTACTAGAAGAGCACTAATGCTTTTCCTGCACATGTACATTACACACAGCACTGCAGCCTGTACCCATAAGCTGCTCAAAGTGGCTTCACCTGCAACTCGTTCTACTAATGTCAGATCACACAAACTGTGTCTGCTTTGATGCATCAACTTGCAAAAAGACAAAGAAAGGAACGAGTCACTAAAAGTACTCTTTCAGCAGTACTAAGAGGCAGCAAAACTTCTGTATTTGCTCCCAGGACACTGGCCCCACTGGCCCCCAGCCCAGCATGAGCCCAGGCACTGCAAACACTGACTTGCTGCTGGTTTAATCCTGGCCCTAATAAACCTTTCTGCAAGCAGGAGAGAAATCCTCTGTTCTGCTCATTACCCCCTTCCACTGTGGGGACTCCAAAGGGGTCTAAAAGCACACTGTAAGTGGAAGGGCTGAGGGATCAGGTGGTATGTCCCTGTGGAGCAGCAGACCTTGGAGGGCATTTCTGCCAGGGGAGTGCTGGGCTATAAAACCTTTCAGAGCACTTGGGGCTGGGTCTTGAATGGGAAAAAGAAGGGCTGCCCCATGGGGAGGGCTCTTAGAGACAAGAGCCAATGTGCACTATGCATCCATATACATTCAGCCACCGGATCTGCTCTTGCCCAGCTTGCTCAGAGCTGGGGCAGCTCGTGCCTGTTCCCTCTGCAGGGCAGCGTGGCTGGAGCTGGCAGCAGAGCACACATGGGTGCTTTGGCCAGAGGTAATCAAGCCTTGCAGGCAGCTCCAGGCCAGAAGATAAGGCTGCATGTGGCTGACAGGCTGCTGTGAGGTCAGTGCCGCTGGCCAAGGCCCTGGGGAACTGGTCAGGCCGGTTCCCAAAGCCAAGCAGGCTGTGAGGAGCCCTGCCCACTCCATGCACCCTGCCCTGCAGAGCAGCACAGGGCCCATGCTCCTCCTCTATAGCACCCCAGGACAGGCACAGCAAGATCTCTGCAGGGGCAGGACACCTGCAGAGCCAGCACAAGAGACACTGGCCACCTCAAGGCACGGTGCTCCAGGAGACTGGCCCCTGGCTGTGCTGGCATGCAGGACCCAGGGTGGCTCGGTGCCCCTCCGGGGTGCAGGGACAGACGGCAGATCCGCTCTGTCCCCAGGCCAGCTCCCAGCACGCACAGCCAGGAGAGCAGATGGCTTGGCTGGAGGGCAGGGAAGCAGTGCCAAGGACTCCCATGGCTTCCTCCTGGTGCCCAGGCACAATGCCTGCCTGACCTGCATCCCCACCCAGCACGGCCCGACGCTGGCAGACCTTGCCCTGCGGCAGTGCAGGGAGGTGACAGGCAGGATATGAACCTGCCTTGCCCCTGCCTTTGCTGCACCAAACTCCAGCACCCCCACATCAGCTCCAGCAGGCACTGGGGTGCCCAGCTCCAGCCTTTCCACAGCACACAGGATGCAATGCAGCCACACAGGGCTGACTCAAGCAGCTGGGTAGCAAGTCCTGTAATTGATGTCCTGTCCACAGCGCAGCAGCTCAGCTGGTTTCGGGTAAACTGTGCTTGAAACTACCCCGCCCAGAAGGGCTGGGGCAGCCTGGGCACCCAGCAGCTCTTTCAAACACGTTTGCAGGGTGTGTGTTGAGCAGTGTTGTGATGGGCCACACTGGGGAAAAGCTCTCCCCTGGGATCACCCTCTCAGCAAGGCACAGCTCAGCTCCACCTGGGTATGTGTGAGGGGACAGTGCTGTGGAGGCCTCCAAAGCCCCATGGCAGGGATGCAAGAATTAAGAAACGCTATGAGTAGCTTGGAGGCAACAGGGAGCTCTCTGGTTCACAGGAATACTTTGATACATAAGCACTTTACCAGGCAGAGAACAGGCTCAACTCAAGCTGGACCCAGCCTAAACCCTCCTCCACACATGAGGGTGTCCACAGGACAGCAGGGGAGTGAGGGCAGGACTAACAAGATGATGTTTATTCAACATTGCACCCAGCTGTCGCACACCCCCAGGAAGCCCCGAGATGCTAAATCAAGCAAGATGCCTGCAGAGACTTGTGGGAAGGTGTGAACTGCAGGAACTCAGAGCTGCAGCTCTTTGCTCCTGCCATACCGGGCTTGCAACATATCCACCATGCCTGAAGTCCCTCTGCATGGAGCAGCCACGCAGTGGAAGATGCAGGCTGAGGCTCAAGCAGCCTTGGCCCTTGCCATCCTTCTCATAGGGAAGGAGAAGAAGCATCCCTTGCTCCTGGCCAGCCTCACCTGCAACAGGCTGTGCAGGGTTAGGATTTACAGGATTATTTTAATTACCAAGTTAAAATTACTCATTAGCGCTCATCCCACTGGCGCTGTGGCAGGCAGGAGGTGGCAGGAGGAAGGCAGGGATTGTCCTGTCCACACAGGACTTGCAGCAGTTGAGCTGCATGGCTGTTTAACTCCTGCCTGCCTGTCCTGCACCTGGCTCCAGACCAGAAGTGCTTTGAGGGCTCAGAGCAATAATCCTCCTAAGAGCTCATCTCCCATCCAGCCAGATCCTGCCATAGGAATGGCAGGATGAGACAAGGAGAAGCCTGTTAGCTGGTTTGAGGAGGGTGCCTTGAAAGCTGCCATGAGCTGCCTGGGGCAGAAGCAGGGCTGGATGCCCACCATTTCCCTGTTTTCCTCAGTGTGTTCGGCTGGCCAGCAGCCACCCATGCTCTGCAGAGACCAAATTGGAGCAGTTTTTGGGAGAGGCATTTGAGCACCCAGCCTTGACAAGCCAATGCACAAGCCTCGCTCTCCCTGCTGCACCCTCCAGGCTTTATGATGCATTCACGGGTCCTCAGAGGCACTGCACAGCCCAGGCTGAGCCGTAACCACCCCCTGCACCCCACACCGGGGGATGTGCCCATCCCATCCCTGCCGGGAGCAGGCGGGGCTTACCGGACATAGAGCGATCTCTTCTCGCTGGTGCGGAGCGAGCCCGAGCCCGAGCTCATGCTGCTGTTCATCATCTGCTCCCGCAGGTCGTGGATCTTGGACTCGAAGCGGCTGTACTCTGCGGGGACACGGCTGGTCAGTGCGGGCACAGCTGCCCCCGGGCTGATCCCCACGCCCAGGCCTGTCACAAGGCATTCTGCCACCAGCCTGTCTGTCCCCGCACACGAGGGAGGGCAAAGCTGAAGAGGTTACAGAGCTCTGCAGGAGTCCAGGCAGGGCATCTGGAGCAGGCAGGGTTCCAGCTGCTCCCAACCCCACCACAACTTCCCACACAGCAGCTCAGGCAATGGCTGCTGTGACCTCCACTGCTGCTGAGCTGCAGCGCCTTGAGGGAACGGCTGGGCAGGACTTGGCAAGCTGCTGACCTACAGAGCAGTTCAAAACATGGAGAGAGAGAGCAAAAGCCCCTCCAGGAGACCACTGCCCAGCAGCTGGAGCAGTGAGACACGACTGCAGCCATTGGGGGAGTCCCCAGCTACCGCTCTGCTGGCATCAAAGACCTCCTCAGCAGGAATGGGGAAAGGGAGGCAAAACACAAACTCCCTGCTCTTGGAAGAGAAGCAGGGAGGAGGAATTCACCTTTTGCTTCTACATCCCAGCGGCAGAGATGTGCAGGAAGAGCTGGGGAAGCCTCCAGAAGACGCCAGCAGCTTCCTGCCAGGCAGCTGGGCAGGAGCAGCCGCCACCCGGACACCCAGCACTGCACCAGCCCGACCTTCAGCCGGGTGTAAAGGTCGGGCTGACACGCAGAGGGTGGAGGCACCTGGCCTCCCTACCCAGGGCCGAATGAGGAAAGCGCAACTGTGGCTCCAGGAAAGCTGCTGGCACTGCCACAGCCCACACCGCCAGACCTTGCCTCACATCCTTCATTTCGTCCCTTGGGCACATCCTGCAGTTACAGGTGAGAGAGGACCAGGCTCATCTGTGCTGTAAGACTCGCCTAGAAAGTCTTGTCCACGACCCAGTGATTTAGACGTGGCTTGGGTTTTAATTCTGGGGAGGGGAGCACAGCAGCTCAGCTGTGGAGGCAAGTGCTCGCTGCAGAGCAGAGCCACAGCTGCGCTGGGCCTGTGGAGCCACATCACATGGGGGGAGCAGCAACACTGCTCAGAAACGCTCCGTGGGCTTTGTTCAGGAGCCAGCCCCTCTCCCATGGACTGTCAGTGCAGACAAAAGCAGGGCTGGGGTTATGGGATGATGCAGCTGCAGCTCAGCATTTCCTGACTCTCCAGCCCTACAGCCTGGGTATCCTCCTGCTACACCCAGTGACAAAGATACATTTTTACTTATGGATTGGGGAAAAAAAAAGGCAATACTCCCAAAACTTGCCAAGTGGCACACAGAAACTCCATGCAAAGCCCCTTCTCCTGCCATGCAACACCCAGAGTTGCTGCAACAGCCGGCAGAGTCACTTGCTTAATGGGGAGACCATGAGAACCCTCAACCCCTGGCTGCCCCACTGCCTCACCTGCCTTCCTGCTGGCAGAGGGAAACAAAGATGCAGCAAGGCATGGACAACGCTTATTTTACAAGAAAACTGAAGTCTGTCACCAAAGCAGCACCAGGGTTTTACAGAGATCTCAGCAGAGGGAAATGAGCTTCACCTCACTCCACATTTCTTGACCCACACAGCCCATTCTGCCCTGCAATACCCATAAGCTCTTGAATCCCAGAGGAGCATCTGTCAGAAGCTTCTTCTTAAACCCTCTTTGGTACAGAAGGGCTGTTTCCCCCAGAAAGCAACCCTTGTCCCCAGCCAGGTCATGGCAAACCCTGCTGGGGGCACAGAATCCCTGCACACCCCACACTGCTCCTGCTGCACAGACTCACACTCCTCCTGCAACACTCTTCTCCACAAGAAGTGTGAGGATGCACTGCCTGGGATTGGACAGGAAACACAGGGCAAAAGGAGATTTCTCCACCCCAAGCATCAGGGTGGGGGTGCTGGAAGGGCAACTCGTGGGTGCCACTGCCCTGCCACAAACAGCATATGCATCCCCCTGCAAGCAGCCCAAGAGCAAAGTTCTCAAATGCCCCCATTCCAGCTCCATGGAAAGGGACTTTCCTAGTTTTGCTGGAGTGGCCACGCTGCTTGGAGGGGTGGGAAAAGCCCACTAACATGACAAGAAGCACAAACCAGGCTGGCTGCAGCAAACTGAAGAACACAGGGGCTGCTCTGGCTTTAACCCCCAGAGAGCAAACTCAGTCCTGCCCTAGGAAGGGTCTTCCCAGGAGCCACCAACCCACATTTGCTTCAGCTATGGGAGGGCAGAGAGTGGAGGAGCAGCCAAAGCAAACCCACTGCCTCCCTCCCAGAGCATGGGAGGCAAGGTCACCCCAGGATCGAGCACAGGGTACTCCCAGGTGCCATGGGCACCCTTTAAATGCACATTGGAACAGTCTGAGACAATAACCAGCAGATCACTCCCAGCAAGGAGTGCTCCTGCCTTTTCTCCCTAACTTAGGGCCACCTCAGCTCTGCACCTTGACTCTCCTAAGACCTCCTGTGCTGCTGAAACCTGCACAGGAAGCTTGGGTGCAGCAGGGAGGTGAGCCAGGGCTGATCCCCACAGTGTTCAACACGTTCAGGACATGCTTATCAAGACTGCAAAGTATGTAACAGGTGAGCTGGCACCTCTTGCTGTGAGTGCCACCGTGCTGTGTGCCAGGATGTTTGCTCTTCTCACTCAGCAGCTCGATAAAAACACCACTGTACCCTCCCACTGCTTTTCCCTTTCCAGGGTGTGGCTGTTCCTAGAGCTGGACCTGATCCTGTCCCCTGGGGTGAGCTCCATCCTGAGTGGAATCCTGAGTGTGCACATGCTATAGACCACTGTCAACAGGCAGGGATCACCCGCCTGCCCCAAGGATCCCAGAACCAGCACACGTGTGTGACACACCTGCAGGCACACCCAGCAGGGCCAACAAAGCCCTGGCTCTGCACCTGGGCACCAGGAGACAGCACAAAGGAAAGACGCTGGCAGACAGGGGAGCTACGTTGGAAAGCAACTCCTGAGTACACATAAAGCCCTGTATCCAAACCCTTCTGCCCAGGCTGGGCTATCAGCAGAGCCCAGAAATGCTCAGTCACAGGTTTCAGCCCAGCCACTTGCAAAAACTACCGACAGCTTCAGCCCAGCATTTTAGCACCCTGACCCCAGACACCTTCCCTCTGCACAGACTCAGGAAAGCAGAAGGAAGCACAGCCATAAGGAAAGCTCAAAAGCTTTTTAGAACTCATTGCACAGTCCTGGAACTTCCCTTTGAGCAGACTGGCTCAGAGAAAGGCCATAATGTGACTTTCTGTATTTTCAGGTGAGGAACGTCAAAGCTTTGTTGGATGGGGTGTGAGGAGGGGGAATTGCTAAATCCAGGTGCTGGTGATAGCAGCAGGCAAAGGTCAGGGGGAGAAGTGCTCAGAGGGAAGAGACCTCACAAAAACTCCAAGTAAGCATCACTCCTCTTCCTCGACAGCAGGCAGCAGTGGTCAAAGGTGCTGGTGCTCAGAAGAAAGGTTAGAAAGAGGAGCTGCTATTCTGCCTTTCCCAGTTTGGTCTTTGCTTCTTTTCCCTCCTAATGTCTGACAGGACAAAACAGGGAGGGCGCCTCATCCCCCGAGACATGCAGAAGCAGCCTCTCTGCCCCCCTGGAGCCCCAGTGAGGTCAGACACAGAGCACACTGTGCTCATCCAGCACCCCAAGGCAAGCCCTGCCCACGCTCAGGTACAAGAAACAGGTGCCATCCTCCACCTCTGCTAGCGGGGAAGAACTTCTCAAATCCCCTTTCCACCAGCATCTCCTCCTTTGGCATCCTACAATCCAGCTCGCCTGTTCTTTCCACATGACAAACATAGAAAAAGCAAACATTTGAGAGCACATGGCCTATTGAGTGGGCCCAGCCTCACACCAGGGAGATCCTTCTCCATGACTCCCAGCCCTTGAAGCCTCTGGAGCACTGAGGGCAACTTCCAATTCCAACAGCCTGTACTCCACAGCCACAATGCTGCCTCCCGGGATGGCTGCAGCCCCTGTGCCGGGTGCTGCTGCCCACAAGTGCCAGGAACCATCATGGACATGGAAAGTCACCAGCTACAACACACTGACATTTCCGCCTCGGTCTAAGGGGGTTTCAAAACATCTTGTCCAGTCTGACATTTAAGAACCACTGCTGGTTGGTGTCTTTGCCAAATATCAAGTGGCAAAGGGAGCCAGAAATACGAGAACATTAAGCGCTTCCTGGAAAGAAAGGGAAAAAAAAGCCAAAACAAACAAACCCCACACCCACAGCACAGCCCCGAGCAGCACCAATGACTCTGCACCCCAACGGCCTCTGCCATGGGATGGAGGAGCAGCGGACAAAGGGACCAGCAGGACATGGTCCCACAGAGGAGGCACGGGACGAAGGGCATGCCTGGGGGGACATCGGCCTCCTTGGAGAGGACTAGAGCAGCTGGTGGAGAAAGCTGGTGGAGACAGTCAGTGGGGCCCAGGGGAGACAGGCTTTCCAGCGGACGGGAACGGCTGCATCCCAGCCCGTGCACAGTGCCGCCCCGGGCACGGCCGCAGCCCCGGGACCAGCCCCGGCCCCCGCTGGCCGGCCGGGCA
>WBNO01000108.1:41346-59856 GCA_013400575.1 Peucedramus taeniatus
CCGCCCCGGCCTCCCGACCGCGCGCCAGCCATGCCCCGCCCCCTAATCTGCATATCAACACCATCTCATCTGCATAAACCACATCCCTCATCTGTATGTCCCGCCCCCGTCCCGCCCCGGTCCCGGTCCCGGTCCCGGTCGCCCGTGGCGGTACCTTCGGGCCGGTACTGCGCGATGATGGTCACCGTTTGCCCCGCCCGCTTCAGCGCCGCCGCCGCCTGCTCGTGGGTGGCGTTGCGGAGGTTCACGCCGTTCACCTGCCGGGACAGAGCGGCTCCGCTTAACCAGACCCATGCGGGCACGAACCACGGGGGTCTGCCCTGCGCCTCGGCCCCGCTGCCCCGCCTTTGTACCGGTAGCCACGGTAGCCACGGTAGCCACACTCTCAGAGCCTCATCCCTCTGCCACTGCACTCCCAGCACCACGCCTGGTACCGGCACTTCCAGTACCGGCATGCCCGGTACCCGCCCCCGGTCAGCCCAGGCACCAGGGCTGTCCCCACCGCAGGCACCCGGCCCGTGCCAACACACCCGGGATAAATCCCACAGAACCCTGCTTCGGGCGGGGCAGGGGACAGGTGCCCACCCGGGCTGTGGGAGGCCATGGAGGGGCAGTGACTCCACCGACTCACCGAAAGGATGCGGTCTCCCCTCCGCAGCTCCCCGCTGAGGTCAGCAGGGCCTCCAGCCAGGATGAAGGACACAAAGATCCCCTCACCATCTTCCCCGCCAACAATGTTGAAGCCCAGGCCAGTGGAGCCTTTGTGCAGGATGATTTTCCGGGGCTCCCTGGAAGGACACATAAAGGACAGGGAGACATCGGGGTGAGGAGCAGCAAAGCTGGTGACAGGCTCTTCTGTGCCCAGGGTTCGTGGGGCTGGAGTCACCCAAGTGCAGCCTGGTGTGACTCAGCCCTCAGCACTGTGGAGACTGATAAACCAGAAGAGGTGACAGGCAGTGTGACATGAGACACAGCACGGACAGAGACAGAGCATCCACCGTGAAATGACACACAGAAACAATGAACTGCATGGTGGCATCAGATGCCATGAGCCAGGAGGGTGGGATCAAGCCCCTCCACAGCATGGCAAGTGTGCCTACAACCCCATGCACCCCTCCAATGCCACAGACCCTGCACAGCTCAACAGAAGTCCTAAATTTTTTGATGACTTAATTCTGTCACAACTCAAACAATAGGCAGGCAAAAGCAGAAAGGCAGCCTGGCATCACAAAATTTCTGTGTCAGTTTTTGTCTGGGAGAAAAAACCAATGTGATGGGAACAACGGCAGCTCCCAGCTCAAGCTCTGGATTGAAATAAGGAATAAATGATGCCAGACAATTAGCACAGGCTGGTGGTGATTGTCAGCTAACATGATAGTGGAGACCATCAGTGCATCCGCTGTGGCTGGATCCTGGGCACTTCCTTGGGTACAAGGACCAAAGGCCTGACATGGAGCTCAGCAGCCTGATCAACCACTCACCTGCCAGGTATCAGAGGGAAATCTCTGGGCTGTGTTAGAAGAGATGCTGGAGCCCAGGCATGGCATTGAGTGAGGGCAGACTAAAATGCTGGCAGACTTGTGCTGAGAGAACCCTGGGGCACTGGGGTGGGGTGGCTGGAACACACCAGAACCAGGAGATCAGGAAAACCATGGAGATGCTCAGTCAAAAGATGCTCAACACCAAGTCCTTAAGATGTTATCAGTGCTTGGCTTAGGGGCAGTTGTGAGGGGGCAGGGAGGGCTGCAGCCATCAATCCCTCTGCAGCAGAGCTGTGCCTAGGGCTAGAGTTCTCCCAGGGGAAGAAATAGGTCAGGTTTCTGGGTCTGCAAACCCTGCCTCCAACCAGGAGATGAACTTGCTCTGCCCAGTGGGTTTTGCTGCTGTCCAAGCAGCGTGCAGGAAGCACAACCTCAACTCAGTGTAGGGGGAAGCATCCCCAGCACCCCTGAGGACCAGAGAGTTTGGTGGAAGGTAAAGAGACCCTACAAGAATGAGGGGAGGAAATGAAGCCCCAGACAGGTACATCACAGGTCTCAGTCCTGACGTGCACTCTTGGCTTCCATCCTCCTCACAGGAGGCATGACACGGATCCTCCAGGCAGATCCCAGGCTGAATGTCACAGTGTTAACACTGGGACCTCAGCACAGAGCAGCTGAGGGGATCCTGTGGGGCTGTGCTGGGTCTGGGTTGCTGTGGTGGAGCTCTCTGGAAAACAGAATCTTTGGTTCCCAGCCCTAGGTGCTGCAGGATGTGAGGGTCACTGGAGCCACATCCACATCTAGGCAGCTCTCATGCTCATGGGAGTGGGACAGGCTGGATACTGGACCTCTGCTTTTCCTAAGGAATGGCTGGCAAGAGCCTCATGGGAGACAGCTTCTTTTTCCGGGCAGCTGCTCCTTTCCCCACACCAGTGAGTTGCATTTGGACCACGCTGGTCCCAGTGCATAATCATGGTGCCAACAGACCTGCAGTGATGGAGCTGTCCTGGGGTTCAGCAATGCACAGGAGGTTTTCAGCATGTCCTGGGAAGCACGAGCCAAGTGCTGAGCCCACTGCAGGCTGTGGATCTGCTGGTAGCAGGGGGCTGTGTCTGGGCACACTGGCCCAGTGGTGGCAGCCTGTCTGCAGCAAGGCCCTCCACAAGGCAGCACCATCCTCTAGTGGCCACCAGCACGTGCTGCATCAGGGCCACTGCTGAGCCATCGGTGTGCCATGGCCACTGTCAAGCCACCATTGAACCACTGCCAAGCCATTGTTGAGCCACTGTCCCTTCTGAGCCACTGGAGAGCCCTGATCATACCACTGCCACTGCTAAACCACAACTGAGCCACTGCAGAGCCATCATTGTGCCACTGCCAATCCACTGCAGAGCCATCACTGTGCCATTGCCACTGGCCAAGCCACTGCAGAGCCCTCACTGTGCCATTGCCACTGGCCAAGCCTAAGCTGGGTTGCTCTTTCTGCTCTCTAGTCCACAAATGGGGATGTTGGCATGTGCAAGAAGAGACACTTGCTGGGACCAGGGTCTCTGCTGTGTTTTCCAAATATTGGGACTCAGCCCCTTCTGTGGTGCACTGTAATGGCAGACAGCACTGCTCCTGCCTGTGGCATCATCGCTCTGTGCCCTGACAGCACAGAAGTTGCTACACCTGCTGAGGATGCAGTGCCAGAAACCGGCTCTAGAGCTGGCATTGATGGTGCCAAGACCAGTGGGAGAGGTGGGTGAGGGTTGGAGACAGTGCTGCACAGGTCATGGTGCAGGGACACCCAGCTGTGGCTGGGCACCAAGAAGTGAGAAAGCCCCGTGACAAAGATGAGTGCAGACACCCTCCAGGAGGATGGCAGACCTGCCAGCAGATGGCAAGTCAGGGTCTCCCATTCCAGCATCCACCACTGACCTGCAGAATGGGAGAATCCTGGACAAAGCCACTGCATCTTCCACTGTAGGCACACTCCCAAAAACAGCCTGCAACTTTGCTCCAAACAGCAGAGCCAGCCCTAAGCCTAAGCCGAGTGCTGGTCCTTATTAATCAGCCTAAGCCCTACAGTCCTGGCCCTGGAGATAGCACATTCAGAGCACTGGCCCAAGGCTATGACAATAGGAGGGTAAGCTGTAAGAATCAGCTAGTAGAGCAGGACTTTCCAGGTCTCTCTCTCCCACCCTCAGCTTGAGGCTTTGCAGAAGTTTTACACCACATTTAGGCTCAGAGCAATGTTTTCTTAGTGCTACAATTTATTTCCTGGCTTTGGGAAACAAACCTGTTCATGCAGCATAAAAGATTCTGCTGGGGCAAAGGGGGCTGTGCCAGGGCTGGACAGGAGGCTGGCAGTCATTGGAATTACACCTGAGTGCAGGTGGTTTGGGATGCCAGCCTCAGGGAGTGTGGGAGGGGCCCCAGTTGTTTGCAAGGCTGTGCTCTCCCTGGCCCTTCCCCTCGGCACAGCTCCACCTGGGGACATCCTGGCAGCCTGTGGCACTGCTGGATGGCACCATCAGGGCAGGGAACACCTTGTATTGCAGGTATTGTAAAATAGGCAAGAGAACGAAGCTGAAATGCAGTTGTGTAAGGCTTGTGAAAGAGAAAGGGAGGGAATGCAGAGGGAGTAAATGCAGCAAGCCAGAGATTGACACAGCAGGGCTGGTCTCAGGGGGTGAGCACAGAACTCATTATGGGGACCTCAGGCATTGTACCACGCACCTACAAATGGCCTTTCGAGACTCTGCACTGGCAGCGGGGATGACATCAAGCCACCACAGAGGGAAAGTGAGGGAAAGAGAAGGAGCATGATAGGGATGCTCCTGCCTGGTACTCACCTGGTGAAGTCATCGTCTCCGATCATGTGCCGAGGGATAGGCGAGTACCGGGATGGAGTCACCTGGGGAGGGATGGGATAGGCAGGCTTGCTCTCAACGCTGCCCAGGTAGCCCAGACTGGAGTTATGGCTTATGTGGTTGTCAGCCAAGGCTGAGAAGGCTGCAGGGGAGGAGAAGGGCATCAGGAGCAGAAATTCATACACAATGAGGACATGGAGACCAGCCCAGCCCTGCTCCCCACCCCAACACGCTCAGGTGCCCCGCTGTGGTAATCACAGATCCTCTGAGCAGAGAGAGACATAGTTCTCCCAGGATGTTCCTGGGAAGCTGTGAGAAAGTTTAGAGAAAGAATTAATACAATTATTATCTCAATCTCTGCACCTGGCAGGCAATCTCTGTTTGTCACAGATGTTCACAAGAAGGAGTTGTCCCTTGACCAATAGGTGAGAGAAGGTTCCTAAAGGCCAATCAGGTCTTAGGCCCACCATTGTTTCTATAAGAACTGTGGATTTCTAATAATAAAGTGCTTTTCATGCCTTCTGATGATGGAGTCTCTGTGTTACCTTTGTCTGTCCCCGATACCCCTTTGGTGACACCCCACAGCCCCATGTGCCCAGCCAGTGGCCAGCGGCCAGCGGCGTACGTACTGCTGGCGTAGTCGGGGGGCGCGTACATGTCGTTGAGGTGGATGTTGCCAGGCTTGGCCACTTTCAGGTACACCATGTCAGAGGTGTTCTTCAGGGCAGCCACTGCCTCCTCGTGCCGCACGTCCTGCAGGTTTGTGTTATTCACCTGCCAGAGGGAAAGGGCTGGGTGACACGGCTGAGCAGGAGGGCAGGAACCAGGGCAGCCCTGCCGGAGTGGTTTTCCATAGGAGAGGTGCCACAGTAGCTCCAGAGGCATGGTCCCATCGCCTTGGGTTTGGCCCTCAGCCAAACTGTGCCTGCCCTCCCACAGCAACATCCCAGCAGGAGTCCCGGGAAGAGGGGTGAAGCTGCTGACAGGAAGGGTGATGGGGGCTCAGGATCAACACCTCATCACGGTGGAGCCTATTCAGCTTCACCTCACAGCTGGCTGTGGCCATGGGGCTTACCGCAAGCAGCCGGTCCCCGATCTGCAGGCGCCCGTCCTTCTGGGCAGCACCTCCCTCGATGATCTTGGTGATGTAGATGCTGTTGTCCCCAGGGATGTGCTGGTTCCCGATGCCCCCTGCAATGCTGAACCCCAGGCCTGAGGGAGAGAAAGAATGCAGGTGAGGGACAGATAGATAGACAGATAGAGAGCACAGCCCCTGTGCCTCACTGGGCTTCACACCCTGCCCAAATCCAGAAGCAATGGGTCACCCCAGCCTGGCCACCATGCACAGCACTGTGGGTCTGTCCCATACCCCACGTCACACAGCATTCCATGCTGCTCAGCCACCCTGCAGCATCCTGCACTGTAGCAGTGCCACCTCGCATCCCACATCCCCCGTGAGGCTGTCCTGCACCCCATGACATTTCACACCGAGGGGTCACCTCACACTGTCCTGTGGGGCACCCTGGCCAAGCAAGCAGGGTGAGGGGTTCACCTTTGGGGCCCTTCATCAGGTTAACCTCCATGATGGTCTCTGGCGGGGGCTGCCGGCGGCGCACCACGAGCCGCACCACGGGGCCTGCTTCCTTCAGGGCCTCCACGGCTTTGCTGTGCACAACCTCTGAGACATCCACGTCGTTCACCCGCAGCACGCAGTCATTCACCCTGTGGGCACAGGATGGTCCTGAGCATCCCTGGGGAACAACCAGCCCATGCCACCGTCCTCTGGTCACCCTCTGCCACCCTTCTTCAGCCACACAAATGAGAGTTGCTCAAGCTGGCCAGATCATGCCCTGCTGGGGTGAGAGAGAGGTCCCTCCCAAAGCAGGGGAGAGCGGAGCTGGTCCCTAGAGTGAAACCCTGATGGAGATGGGAGATGAGAAGGAAGGCTGGATCTCTGCTCTGGGCTGTAGGGGGATGGATGGGAGCAGGAGTCTGATACAGGGAGGGGAGGACGGGTGGCTACAGACAGGAGGCTGGTGGCCAGCGATGGTGGACATCCCCGTCCTGAGGGGATCTGGCTGTGGGAAAGAGACATATGGAGGCCAAGGACCATGTTGGGAAAAGGAGTTTGGCCCAGAGGGTCCATGCAGAGACCCTGGGTGACACCCTGGCTGCTCCCCCAGCCCTGTACTCACCCTAGACGGCCATCCATGGCTGCCGCTCCCCCGGGGATGATCTTGGTGATGAAGATGCCTGGGTCATCTGGAACATGGGGGTTGTCGATCCCTCCCGCTATGCTGAAGCCGAGGCCGGAGTTACCCTGTGGGAAATCAAATGCTGTGTCTTTGCCCCCTTGCTGCCAGCCCTCCTTAAACAGCTCCCCCCAGCCGCGGGACTGCCTGGGGCGTAGGAGCCCTTAGGGCAGCTATCACACCCCGGGGTGCCTGGCTCAGGGGCAGAGGGATGCTGGCCGGAGGAGAGGCTGGCGCTCCTCAGCTGAGTGCTCGGCGCAGCAGCGTGGAGCACTGAACAGATGGAGGGGAGAGTGGGAGCCGCCGAGGACCTCCCTCAGCACCGCGTCTCCACGGAGAGACGAAGGCAGGCGGGAGCTGGGGGAAGAGGAGGTGGTCCTTGGCGGAGAAAACCTCCCCTTGCTGGCTGCTCCCCAGGAGGAGACACCGATGCTGCAGCCTGCACAGACCAGCGGGGATTGTGCCAGTCACCAGCATCCCACTCCTGCCCCTCTGCACCCTGGGATGTAGCCCTGGCACAAAGCCCAGCTGGGGACCAGCAACGCTGATGCCAAAATTTACAGGTTTGCTATCAGGTGGAGGTGGCTATCAGGATGGAGTGGGCTCTCCAGTTCTGTCTCCTTTTCCTCACAGACATGCTTAGAGCATCACTTGAGCTTCTCCTGCCAAATTATGCCTGGGGGGAATGCAGGGACCACATATCCAGGCCATTCCCCCAGCATCTCAGGATTGAGTGGCTGTGGCCCTGTGCCGTCTCTCCCACTTGCAGGATCCTCATTAGTGACACACTCACAGGCACTGCTTCCAGATCCATGCTTGATGCAAGTGGACAATTCCTGCCTTTTTTGCTCTGCCTTGAAAATCAGATGGCTCCTTGCCTTGTTTCCTCATGTGGAAGAGCTGACACTTAGTCACATACTATTGTGCCTGTCTCTCTCATACACGAGTGGGCTCAGGCCAAGCTCTCCTGGCTGCCCATGGCCCCAGTGCTCAGTGGGAGATGAGGGGGTGCTCTGCTCTTCCAGGAGATCTGTGGTTGAGAGGGGCACACAGGAACTCTGTCTCCCCTGGGTAATTTAGCACCAACAGCCAGCTGGGGCTTGCACTTCTCCCCAGCAATTTTGCCCCAGCAGCAGCTCCTGCAGCGATGCAGAGCTGGCTTTATGACACTCGTGACACAGCACCAGGAGCCACCAATGCCTGTCATCATGCAGCACTCCTGGATGCTCTCTGGCCAGTTGGGATTTGGCTGGCATGTGACACAGAGGCATTCAACAGTAAACGGTCTAGGCTGCTCTCTTTTCTCTATACTGGGTTCTGATTACCCTGTGCCTAGCTCAAAAAAGCTCTTTACTGTCACAGACATCAAGCCTGGCTGTGACAAGGCAGGTGAGATTGCAAAATGATCTCTAGCCATTAGTTGTGTCTGTCTGTGGAAGGTCCTTGGTTAGCTACAAAACCTGGAAGTGATCTGGGAGGTGTTAATTTTTATTCTGATAAGTAAAAGGAGTTAAAGGGATTTCTTAGCTGACATCAGGGTGGATGCCAGGGCAGCTCCTGCTGTGGACATGTGTGGTGGGTAAACACAAAGCCATGTCCCTCTGCAGATTGTGTTTCCGCTGTTATTGCCCCAAAATGCTGCTGCATTTCTGCTTGTCCTTACAACAAAGAGAAGGATTAATAACAGTGACTGACCAGCGATTTTGGGGTACACTGAGGTCTATCCTGGAAGCCAAACACCCCAGCAAGGGGACAGCCTCACCTGCAGGCACCATGGTGTTTCTCCTGCATTAAGACAGGATTGTAGGATCCCATCAGGGACCAGGTGAAGGGCCTGGGTATGGTCCATGCTAGCCCAGGCTGCTAAGCAGTGAGATTCCCTCATGGTTTCTTGCTGTTGGAGAATGAATTGCTGCTTGGGGCTTTGAAATGATCATCATCAATGAGTGTTGCCTCTCTGTGTGGTCCTGCCAGCTCTTCCCCTGTTCCCACTAGGGGCTGAGGACAGAGGATGCTCTGAATCCCGGAGTCAAAGCTTTTGCCTGTGACTTGGGCCCGGAGCAAGAAGCACTTAGCCCAAAAAGGAAGGAACCTCTGGGCTGGTTTCGTCAGGCACGCCGGGGAAGCGGTGGGTGAGGCGGCAGCCCCAGATAACCTTCCGTCCACCCACCTCTGTGATGCAGAGCCAAGGGAAGGAGGGAGATGACTAAAGGCAGAGAGGAACAGAATAATGAGCGATGCGTCTTCCCCTGCAATGCCGGCCACGCGGCGGGGATGAGCCGCCCGGCACGGCAGCGAGGGGGAGGCAAGGTGTGCTGTGGAGAGCCCGGGCAGCCTCCCACCACAGCCATTCCCAGCCAGCAGGGCTGTGCCTGTCTCTCAGAGCAAACCCCGGGCCAGCTTTTCCCGCTCCCTCTCCATCCCTCCTCCCCTGCTGCCAGGGCGACCAGAAAGCCCTCCGTGCCCGGGGTGGTGCTGGCTTGCCCCTGGATAAACCCCACACATGGGGGGAGATAATTCTAGTCACAGCTGGTGTGGTGCATGCCATCACCTCTGTGTTGCCGACAAAGAAAAGGCTTGAGCAGGAACTTCCTCTGTTGTGGTTTGTTTTACTAAATAACCTGTTCTTGCAGCTTAGCATCCCAAGGCTGTGTGTCCTAGAGTGATGGGGAGCCTGGTGGCAGGGTGGCTTTGGTCCCTGTGTCCAGTTGTGGGGTGCACCCACCTGTGTCTGCAGAGCTCCCCACACCTCTGTTTTCTGACAAAGGCAATGACAAAGAGCTTCCCTCCATGCTGTGCACTGATGGGTTTGTGGGGGTGAGGGTGTGAAAGAGGCGGGCAAGGGAGAAGCCCTCCTCCCTCCCTTCTGGAGGGCTGTGCAGGGAGAGAGGGGAGCAGCAAGCCCACCCTGGTGGGAGCCAGGCTGGCAAAGCAGGTGCAACACCCGTGAAAGCCTCCAGAGAGAGGGGGAGCAGAGACAGAGACCAACCTCTCCCCATCAGCTGCACAGGGATGCGTGGGGGGCCAGCTGTGCCGGGGGGTGGGCGAGTGGGAGGGGGCTGCTGGTGGGTGAGTGTGGAGTACTTACCCTTTCCAAGACGATCTCTTCATATTTGAACATCCCATCACTGCCATTCATCTGGAGAGAGGGAGACAGCGTGTTACGACTCTCTGCTGGTCCTGGGGGAATTTGTTTTTCCTCTCTGGTAGCTGAACATGAAGAATCCAACCTAAAAGCTGCACCATCACCGCTGAAAAAGCCTTAAATGCAACTGCTTGAGCCTGCCCTGGAATTAAACCATGTGCTGCTTTTCTCTCTGGGCATGAGCCAAAGCCCACTGACTTTAATGCACTTCTGTGCAAAGCCTTTATTCTCCCAGCTCATTTCTCCAGCCATGAAAAGGAACACAACCGAAGGCACAAAAAGAAATAACACCTTTGTTACGCAGCATATAATTAACCTCAGGAATTCACTGCTTGAGGAAGGGAAGAGAGGGGGTCGATCCATTTAAAGGGAAAAAATGTCTGTACATAATAACATAATAAACACCTTCAGCAGCTTATATTTTTTAAATCTTTTCGTAGCGTGACTGTATTAACAGGAAATTCAGGATAATTTATTCTACGAAATTAGTTGGGTGCAAAGGAAACAAGGTGTGAGAGAGTGGGGCACAGTAAGAGGTGAAAACATTGTGGTGCCCTTATGTACAAAAATGGTGTAGCCTGTCTCAGTGCTGTACACCACACTGATCCCCACGCTTAAAAATCTCTCATACCCAAAGTATCAAAGCAGAGCTCTTGGAAACATAATGAATAGAAACAAAAAGGGATGCAATTGTAGGCTGTAAAATGGTAAATGTAGACTCAAAAAAAAATTTCCATTTTCCTCATAATCAACAGTGCAGAGGAAAAATATAGCAGTTTCACTCCACATCATCAGGATCAGGCCAGAAACAGCTGCCAAGGTCTAAAATTTAGAAAGATTTGCAATGCAACTGGCTACTGAAACATCCAACACTTAACAGGAACAGTTCCAAAGAAAACTGAGTTGGAAGGGAACTGAAAGGGTCATGGAATCCAACTCCTGGCCCTGCACAGTCCCTCCAACAATCCCACCATGTGCCTGAGAGCATTGTCCAAATGCTCCAGGAGCTCTGGCAGCCTTGGGGCTGTGACCAATCCCCAGGGAGCCTGTTCAGGGTCCCACTACCCTCTGTGTGAAAAACCTTGTCCTAATGTCCAACCTAAACCTCCCCTGACACAGTTTTATGCTCTTCCCTCAGGTCCTGTCCTTGTCACCACAGAGAAGAGGTCAGCAGCTGGTCCTCTGATTCCCCTCATGGGGAAGCTGCAGACTCTGGTGAGCTCTGTCTTCAGTCTCTTCAGTCTCCTCTCCTCCAGGCTGAATAAGCCAAGTCACCTCACCCTTTCCTCATATGGTCTCCTCTAGATCCTTCTCTACTTTTTTAGCCTCCTTTGGATGCTCTCTAACAGCTTTATATCCTTTAATTGTGGCCCAGGACTCGAGGTGAGGCTGCGCCAGTGGGAGCAGAGCTGGGCAATCCCTCCCTTGCCAGGTCACCTTGACATCACCTTGACAGGTGATGCTGTCCCTGCTGCACCCCAGGCTAAGGTTGGCCTTTTTGGCTACCAGGGCACACTGCTGACTCACATTTATTTTGGGAGGGACCGAATTCAACCTCATAATTTGAGTCATTCTGGGAAACAAGGGATGGGACATGGGTAGTTCTGTATGACAAGGCAGAGGCAGTGGAATCCTGGACCCAGCAGGCAAACACCTCTCACTGTGCAGTCCTGCCTCTGCTGTGGCCTCTGGACAATGTGCAGGGTTCCTCATCTAGGTTTTACATCCACCATTAACTGATGGCTCATAGATCATATGGAACCACTTTCTGTATATGCTCTGTATCCCAAACTGGAACTGACATGCCTTTGCTTGGACACAGTTCTCCTCATGAGGCACCAGCAAGCTGTCTGTGTTCTGCTTTCCCAGCTCCTTGACATCTGCCCCTGCAGGGGCACAGCCCTGCCATCCTCCACACCCCCAGAGTGCTGGGTCATTCCATGGAGGGGACTGCAACCATCACTTATACTAAAGACATCACCTGACACCACAGGAGAAATCCCAGCAAGGCAACGGTGAGGCTCTATTGATAGGTAGGAAGAGGAAAGAGGAACTTTTCTAGGTGGCAACAATCAGGGGTCCAGGCAGAGGAGCAGTGCTGCAGGACAGGATCTGGGACAGAGCTGTGCCACCTGTGACACACACCCCCTCATCCCCTGCCCTGGGATGCCAAAGCAATCCCATACCCCATACTGCACCTCAAGGATGAGGCTGGGCAAAGAGATGGGAATGAGGGTCCAGGGAACACAGGTTGAGTGTGTTGTCCCTCCTTGGATGTGCCCTGTGCCTGGTGCCTCTCAGCCACAAGAAGATTTCAGGGGACAGTTCAGGGCTGGGACATCATATGCTCCAACAGTAGGATGCTCAGATCCTCCCAGTGCATTGGGAAAGGCTTTGGCCAGCGCTTACAGGAGGATCTTGCTGCAGAAAAGCATCAGAAGTGGTGGGATTAACCCACAGCAGGAGCCGTGCCAGCCTCAGAGGGTCAGGGACACATGGTCAGTGCCACCTTCTGCCACAGTGCCACCCTGTGCTGTGCTCCTGTGGGCAGAGGGGCATTGCTTTCCTGGCCACAGGTTCTCCCTCTGGCATGGGCTGCCTTTCCCTCCTCTCCTCTTCCCATACTGATTAATCCTAAGTGCAGCTGGCTCGCTGGCCCGTGCCACCCTCAGAGACTCCTCAGCACAGCCTCCATCCCATCCCATCCCATCCCATCCCATCCCATCCCATCCCATCCCATCCCATCCCATCCCATCCCATCCCATCCCATCCCATCCCATCCCATCCCATCCCATCCCATCCCATCCCCTCTCTGCAGTTGGTATCCCGGTGCGTGGGGCGCAGCATCGCCTCTCCCCGGCTTTCCAGCAACTCAGATTCCTGGCACCCTTTGCTACTACACACATTGTCCTCTCTGCTTTGGCATTCAACACAGTTGCCACACAGCCAGCCATATGCACACCCACGGCCGCAGAGGAACAGCGTACACATCCCTCCAGGATGGGGATCTGCAGAAAGCTGTGACAATCTGTGAGCCGTGGTGAGAGCCAGCGCGGGCCCCGCCAGGAGCGGCCGCTGCCAGCGGCGCCCGGGGTGCCCTGAGAGCCAGCACAGACCCTGCCACACACCCGGGGCTGCCGGGCAGCTGAGCTGGGATAGCCCTGCTCCCCAAACCCCCAGGCTGCCAATGCTGAGCAGTGTTCTGCACTGCTCCCAGAAAACCAGCCGTGTAGGTGCTTGTTTGACACGGCATCTGCTGGGAGCGTCCTACCCCGTGCTGGGGTCAGCCAGGCCTGACCAGGAAGTTTTAGCTCTGGTTATGTTTTCAAAATTCACGCAATGGAATGCCAGTTAATTGTATAAGGAAGCCAAATGAAGAACTTAATATATACCACGTAACCAAGGGAACAAGCCAACAAAGCGAACGTTCCAGCGTTGGAAAATCAAATACCAGTCACTCACTGACGGCAAAAACCTCCCCATGATACCCATCAGAGCTGCCAGGACCTGGCTCTGCTGCAGGCTATTCCCCCTGTCCTTTGCCAGTGCCCTGTGCTCCTCCCCAGATCCCGTTTGGGGCCATCTCTGGTTGGAAGATGCCTGGGTGGGAAGATGCACCACACTCTGCTCTCCTCGTGTAACACCTGCAGAGCTGGCAGCAGTGTCAGGGGCCAATTAGCTGTTCCCAGCACATCCTGATCCTAAGCATCACCTGGTTTTTCATGAAAAAGAGCATGGGTATTTTTTTCCAGGCCCTTCTCGTACAACAAGCCCACCTGAGGGCTCAGGAAGAGGCGCCTTTGCTGGTCCTGTCCTCTTTTGAGCAGGAGGGAAATAGTTACCGATGATGGCATCAACAGAAGGCTGCAGAGCTAACACTCATCTGATAAACAGAAGAGCACACACCTTCCAGAGCTACTGCAAGCTGTCTGCAGGCTCTGCCGGCCAACACTGCCACAGCCTACGTGGAACACCCCTTGGAATTTGCTGGAGAGTATAGATTTGAGGTGGGTTTTTTGGGTTGGGGGCGGGGGTTGGTTGGCTGTTTTTTGTGGTTTTGCTTGTTTGCTTGTTTTTTAAATAAAAAAGAAGGCCGGATTTATAAGACAGAGATCAGGTTCCTCAAATGCAACCCAGATAGACAACCAGGCTGCAAGAGCAAATACCCTGCAGGAAGGAGGATAACACTGCTCACAGTCCCTTTTGGAGCAAGATCCTGCCCATATCCTGTGCTTAGGATGTGAGCACTGGGACCTGCTGGTGGAGCAGCTGTTCATTGAGACAATGGAGAGGGTCTGAACACTGCAGAGCCAGCCCTTGGTTGTGCCAGCCAGCCCTGGGTGTGGAGGGCACCTGGCAATGCCCCCCAGCTGCCCCAGCACGGGGAAAGGGGAGCAGCCCCTGGGTGCAATGGGTACCTCCCCGCTGGCACGGGCACCACCAGTGCTGGCACGGGAGAGCTCTGCCTGCCTGCACATGGCAGGGGGCCCAGGGAAAATAGGTCAGGAGCTGCCTCCCTTCACCTCCCCGTCAAGGCGTCCTGCCGCAGCACCAAGACCTACTGACTCGCTTCCAGCTGTCCCCTGGCCTCAGCCCCCCGTGTGCAGTGCCCATGGGGATTCCTTGTGCACTGAGTGAGTAAATGCCCTGTTTCTGGTCAGCCTTTTGCCAGAGGGCCCTGGGGACCAACCTGCTGAGCTTGACCAGGGTGAAGGGTTTGCAGCCTGACAGCCCCAGCAACAGCTGGGAGGACAGCGCAGCCACACTGCCTCAGGAACTGGAACTGGGATGTGCCCCAGCCAGCACGTGGGACCAAAGTGTGAGGGACTCTGGCTGAGATCAGGCCTGGAAAGCACTTGCCTTCCTCACACCTGGTTTTTAAGCAACCGAAGGTGATTGCACCTCACTGCTGGGCAATGAGGCACCAAATCAGGCTCCAAGGACCCAGACTCTGAAATCTTCAACTCCTCAAGGGCTTTGGAGTGACTTTCCCTTGCCTGGTAGCAAGAAGTTGTTTTAGCTTCAGAGAGGCGGCTCTGAAATGTGGAGACCATATCTGCCGTGGAAACTGTTTCCAATTCTCCATCTCCCCATTATGGACATGCTGGACAAAATACACCAAGATGTGAAACTGTGAGCATGGGTGATGCCCTCCAGCACTCTCTTTAAAATCATAGAGGGATGATTTTAATACTGCAGGCATTTTATAATGGGTTATTTGGGTTTTTACACCCTGGGGGTGCTGGGCTCTGCTCAAGCCACACACTGAGCCCCAGCCATCCCAGTGCTGCAGCCCCCACCTTAGAGTGCTGCTGGTGCTCCTGGGGATGGAAGTGGGTGGATGGGGACATTGAAATGCAGAACAGACTTCTTGATAAACAGTCAGGGCCAAATCAAGCCCAACAGCCAGTCCAATGCAATCAATGGAACTAGAACAGGAAGGAACTAGACTACTTCCATCTGTTTATCATTAAGGAAAGCAATGAATAGTTAAGTAATTAAAGACTGGAAGATGTGACTTTAACCCTTCCAAATACATACTGTACCAACGGGCTTCAGATTTTGGGTTTTGAAAAAAAACCCCATGCTTCCAGATTTGGCATTTTGGTGTTGCAGCAAGCTCCTGGTGTGACTCCTTTGCTGACCTGGGAAACTGCTGAGGTTCTGGGGCGTTGTTTTCTCTGAAGCCTGAGGAATCCAGCGCCCCAGAGAAGGAAAAGATGGAACAATGCCTGTTTCCTGGTATAATGTGAAGTAGAAAACAAGAGGGATTCCAGGCTGGATGCTGAGAGGAATCAAACTGAGGTGTCTCCCCTGCTCTGGGCACCCAGTGGTGACACACACCAGATCACAGCAGCAGAGCACAGCTACGACCTGGTGGCCCTTTTGACCCCTGCAGGACAGTTTCTCCCAGCATGTTCTGCTGAGTTTGGAGGCATGGGATCAGTGACTGCCACCCTCAGCATGATGTTGGCATCTGTCTGGGGTACAGAGCACCCCCTGAAACCCAGCCAAAGTGCAGGGAGAAGGGGTGCACAGGGATATGGAGGTGGAGGGAGAGGGAGGGATGTGAAGTTAATGAGCACAGGGAAGCAGCCAGGAGGGCAGGAGTGCACTGCAGGGGAAGGAGTGGTTGCTGCCCCACATGAGGGCTCCCAGAGGTTCCTGGCCTCTGCAGGGCTCAGGAACCTGCCCGGGGTGACAGAGCCTGTCCTTGGCCCCTGAGGTCACCTCTCATTGCCCTTGGGGACACAGGCAGGGAGGAGGGACAGGCATGGATGGAGCGTGGCAAAGGATGTAATGCTGGTGCCTGCAATGATGAGCAGGCAATGTTCCTCCAAAGATGTGACATTTTGTACTGAGGGAGAGTACAAAATGGATGTGAAAGCAAACTTTCCATACAGGAATACCTCCCTGACCTGCCCTGCCCTGCTCACAGCACACTTCTCATTTGCTCCAGTCCAGCATGATGGTGGTCCCTTCCCTCCAGGAGACACTGCCCTTTTCCCAGTTCCCTGCAGAACAGCCAGGAGAGTGCAGACAGGAACCTGCAGCCAGAGTGCCCAGCACAGAGAGAGAACCTCCAACCCACACCCCCCCTGCCATGCCATGTGTTTGGGGACAGCAGCTCCCCTCTGCCACATTCATGAGGCTGCTGGACCCAGGACCACTACACTGAGATGCACCACTGCCTTCCTCCCCAGTGTCAGCTGGCTTTAATTCAGGCTTAATTAAACCATACAGCCAGGGTTGGAAAGGTCTCAGCCAGGCTTTCCTTCTTTTCTGTAATTCTTCTCAACCAGCCCAGTGCAGCTCTGATTTGCACTGACCCCACCACAGGCTGTGGGCTGAGATCTGCAGTTATCCACAGGCGAAATTCAGCCCCCAGAAGTCACCTGTGGCCCACTACCCTCAGTCCAAAGATGGACCCACCCCAGCTCTGAGTCCTGGTGCTGCTTCACTGCTGTGGAAGGCAGCTGCAGTTTGATGCAGCAGAAGCAAACCCCATGCAAAGCACCCAGCCCTGGCAAGCTGTTAACTGGACTCCTTTGGGCAAAGAAGGGAAGGACCCCACAAGCACAGAGCCTTCTGGGGATGTGTTCTGGGGATGGATGCAGCAGGATCTGTCTGCAACAAACTGAGGAGGATTATCTTATACTACAGGAGTGCCAAATGCACTGTGGCTGCAAACACACTCACCAAGCACTGCTCAGCTGCTGGCAGCCTTCAGTGGGAGAGGAGCAGCACCTGGTGGGCCCTGCTGCCCTGAGGACTGGTGAGGGAGATGGAAGCTAGCACCCAGAGAGACCTGCCCCTTTCCTGAGGGGCCAGGGCTGCCTAAGGAGGTGAAGCAGTGCAGGAAGGTAAAGGATGCCCCAGCAGAGTCTCAACCCCACTGCATGAGAGGCAGAGGAAATGGCTGTATGATTAACCCTGAGCACAACCATCTGGGATCCCCAGCTCCTCTGCTGAGGCCTTTTGCCTTCTTCCTCCCTGTGCTGGAGTCCCCAGCACCGCCTGCTGCTGGCCTTGGTTCTGTGCAGTGTCACCCAGCCCCAGAAAGGTTTGGGGGTGGAATGGGCTGTGGGGACATGGCGTGGGTATCAGGATCTTCTGCTGCCTTACCAGGGCCTCCTTGATCTGGGAAAGCTTTTTCTGCATTGCTGAACAGGGAAAATGCAGCACTTGATCAAAGGAAGCAAAATGAAACCGGGAGACTTACAGAGAGCCCTTGTTCCAGCGAGTCTGTATTCACGATAATGGGAGCGGGGTTGGCCTGTGAGGAGACAAAAGTGGGACGTCACCAAGCTGAGCGATGCACCCAGCCCTTCGTGGTGCACTGCCTCTCCCCTGGCCATGCCAGCACAGACCCTCCAGTCAGGCAGCAGAGAAAGATTTGGGAAGGGCTCTGTTTGTCACTACTCCAGGTGTCCAACAGCCCTGGGATGGGAGCAGGGCCATAGCATGGCTCTGGGCATCAGTCCTGTCCTCAGAGCTGGTGTGTCCCAAACACCCCATGGCCTTGGCTGCTGGGAGGGAGATAGGGAAGACTGGGAATTCTCTCAGGCTTCTGTCAGGCTCCCAAAATTTAGGTGAAATTCACACTAGTGAGGGGTTAGGAGATATGAGGTGTAGGGAAAGAAACCTTTCTGAAGGAGGAATTTACTGCCAGCACACCAGGCCCTCAAGCACCTTCGAACAGCTGCTGTTCCTTCTAACCTCGGGGCTGACATGCCCTGGACGAGGTGACAGCATTTGGTCCCTTATCCTCACTACTCCTGTGCTCGGCAGCCTCGGCTCATCCTGCACAGCAGCACATGCACCCTCCTGTCCTGAAGGGCTCCCCGTGAGCCCCTCTCCGGGTCCCTCCTCCTGGGCTGCCCCTGCCCTCGGCTCGCTGCACATGGCAGGGCAGCTGGGCAGGGAGAGCAGCGAGGCAGGCACGGAGGAAGGGAGGGCGGAGAAAGGGATGGGCGAAGGTGCAGCGCCGTAGGCCGGGTGAGGCCAGGGGAGGGTCGGGATGGGATGGGACGGAGGAGGGACAGGACAGGACAGGACGGTACGGGACAGTTGGAGGAACCGGGGTGGGACGGGACGGGACGGGACGGTCGGAGGCACCGCGGTGGGACGGCCGGCACTCAGGGACGAGGGCGGCCGGAGAGGACCAAGGGCGGCCGGCCGGAGGCACGGGACGGAACGGGAGGCCGCAGGAGGATGAGGGCCGGGCCGGTGGGTCGCGGCGCGGGCCGGTGAGGGGCTCCGGGCCGGTGAGGGGC